>JACATO010000675.1:0-600000 GCA_018389105.1 Nautilus pompilius
CTCTGCATTTCCAACTTCAGGACCATTACCACTTACAAAATAGAATTTCTCAACTCTAGATTGTTGTGCAAATTAACGATATCCAGAATTTCACCGAACTGACTGACTTACAAGGGCATCCTCCTTGTTGGAAAATATTCTCAAAGAAGAAAGTGCTAATTAGCAAAAAGACGGCCAAACTCTAGGTTCCAATGCACGGAAATGTGACCGAAGCATAAACGACAGGGAGCAGCGGCCTCCTGAGAAACTGGTGATAAGATGACGTCGTCTAATACTGAGAGTAGAAAATAAGGAACTGTAGAAGAGTGGAATGAGGGGATCCGTTTCTAGAAGTCGATTCTAACATTCTGTGTTACCAGTCAAACGACTGGCGATTAATGTCGACCAACGGCGACCTATGGAAGCTGGAATTCTGTTTCGTATATTGGGGAGATGGCAAAAAATAAATGCGTGATCTTTCCGGGGTGTGGATAATTGGAGGAGGAATGTCAGCTCGGTGAAAATGCAAATGGGAGACGGTCCGCGGTTGTAAACACGCGGAACAAAACGATCGAGCAACGACTCCACGACTGTCTCTCATGGTTGTGGGCAGAGAGGAAACTACCGGATAGGAAATAATCTAACCGAATTGCGCTACAAAGAAATCGGCAGGAAGATTTCTCAGGCGTCGGGAGAATTGAATCTAATGCAATTACGGTCTTCGCTCTAAGAATCCCGGCCCAGGGAGAATTCTCGACAGATACCGCGCGACTGTCAGAAGCCATTACCGATGTCAGGCGCAGAGCTGCCGTTTGTACGGACTCGGGTAACTTATAAGAGGAGGTGGTGGTGGTGGGTGAGCCTACGTACAGACGTATACGTACGGTTTTTGCGAAGTAATATCTGCTGCGCGGACAATTGGGTTACCGTAATTGAGCAGTGATTTTCAGAGCTAAAAGCCTCCGATCGAACGAAGAGAGGGGAGGATTCCAAGTTCGATTTACACGATCTCAGACACCAGAGCTTATTAGATCAACTGGTGATAGCCCTCACCTGTAATGTAAACACCTAATTGACTTTGTATTAGCCGCAACGTCTATTGCCCGCTTCAAACATGGCGACGGTAGAGTAAAAAAAAAAAAAAAAAAAAAATAAAAAGAACAAAAAAAATAAAAGATTTGTAATGGTTTCAAGATTTACACCCTAATATTTTCCGCTTTGCCACCAGTAGTCGCCCCGAAAAGGAGCCTAGTTCATTATCTTCCCGGTAGGTAGTCACACGGGCAATTGATCTACTGCCAGAAACCGAGTTCACGCGTCGTAAACTCTCAAGTCGCTGTAATATTTCCGAAAATGTCTAAAGACAAATAGATAAACCTAACCCCATCTGGGAAAATTTCATTTATCGCGCATTAGAACCCAAGGACAGTTTAGCAGATGCCAGACCCACCACCGAAAACATTCTGAAGTTTTTTCATGTAATTTTTTAAAGTTTTACACCCCCTTTTTTGTTGTTGAGAAGAACTCCGTCGCAGTTTTCTGCTTCAGCACGCTATTCACGGTAAACTCCGCGGCTGCTGTGCTGCCACCTGTGGGGCGACAGCGGTACTACGGTAGAGTCGGTTGGGGCGAAGGCGTCAATGTGTTTACCGGACTCTTCCGCGCTGCAGAAAGCAGTAAATTCTACTGGATTTCTCAAAGGCGCCTGCAGCCGAGGAGAGTCGTAGTCGACGCGAAAAAAAGCGCCCGGCCAGACCCCTAATTGCGGCTCCGCTAACGAGACTCGGTTAGTCACGAAAGGTAAACCGGAGTTTCCGGAGAAAATACACCAAGAAATAGCCGGCTGATGGTAGAAGATCAAAAGGGGTGCATTACGGATCTCGTTGGCGAAGGGCTTTTAGGCCGAGAGTCGACATACGATGACCTCCCCTGATAACCCAGCCACAGTAGTGGAACTTGTAACTTTGCGTCGGCCCGACCATCTTCCTGAACGGTTACGTCCCCTCGATTGCTGGCTTCCTGCAGCATCCGACACGACGGGGACAGGGTGTGGCTGACAGTCGGAGACCTGCGCCGCCTAGCTACAGTTTGTCCGGACAAAACATCGAATTTATTTACTGAATAAAGACAGGTATCCTAACATGTCATTTAACTATACGAGTCCCGTCTCCTCACCAATCACAATGGCAGCGATCCCTCGCTTAATTTCACCCGACAAACTCGGTGAACTGATTCGGCAACCACTTTAGTTCCCTATTGAATTTCAAACTTGTTTTCTGTTAAGCATCGCCCACGACATCAGAAACACAACTCGTTTCCCACCTTCTACCTCTGCGTCATTAAGTCATAAGGATAAACATCCTTTGTTTTTAAATCAGCCTATTTAGCTACATATCAACTTTCGTTAGCTCGCATTTCATGTTATTAGTTTAATTTAAAATGCCATCTGTATTTGGGTTTCCCCCCCCCCTACTATTCCACCACCACCACCACCACCAGCCTTGAAAGTCAAACATCGGTTTTAGTCTGGAACTTCCCCAGACAAGGAAAATGATTCGGCGACACCGGAAATTATTGTTTTAACGCTTTTCCGACGCGAATGACGTCGTAGTTCGCGAAAGCGTAGTCAGTTTGCACTACCACTCAAAAGTTTGGACTCTGTAGTAGATTCAGAAAGGAACCAAAATGTATTGCCATACCTGGTTTTCCTTGACTACAGTAAACCGCTTTGACCACAACACAACTGTATACATTTATAAATATTACTGTTGCTATACCTTTTGCCTGTAACCCACTCTACAGACAGTTTTTATTAGAAGAGTCTGCCCAGGCTTTCCTCGCAATCAAGTATCCAACATATATATATATTCCTAGTGGGAGGTCATAAGATCTGCGACTGACTTCGACTAAATCATAAAGGTGAACTATCGTAATATTTACATCTTTGAATTTTAAATGTCTCTAGAAACATTACGAAGCGAATAAGCAAAAGTAATTTCGTAAGTGACTCATGTGAATATTAAACTTTTAATGGCAAAAAAAAGAGATGAATTATATAAAAATGGCTTTTCAAATTACGCCTATTTTTCGACGTATCGTCCACGAACGTCTAGATATGAATCTCAGGATGGCGGCTTGGTAATCCTATGAACATAGCCAGAGGAAAGAGAGCACAATTCTGACATCCTTATCGGTAAAGGTTTATTCCATCGACAATGTGCGCGCCAGAACCGAAACGAGGATGGGCGCGCACGTCGTCGTCAACGAAACACTTCCGGGTGTCTGTTTCCCACCCCCACCCAAGCAGACCACGTGACGCCATTTGCGCTACAGTTCGGAAGCTGGTTCGCACATCCAGAGATGTTAACTACAAAAATAAAAAAAAAAGGTGTACTTTTATTTTAACCTCCCTATATATTAGAAACAGAAATAGTTTGGGCAGAATTCGCACAAGAAAAATAACAAATTATATTTTCTATTTAAAAATAAATAATTCGTATAATTTATTCTGAAGAACGATTGTTACCGGACACAATGAAGTCATCAAAAAGCCGCCAATGTCGGATAATAAAAAAATCTTCATAACGAACTCTAGGCGCAGTTTGATGGAGTAATTAGGTTAATTACTTATTTTTGTGACACTAATGAGGCCACAAAGATCCAGAAGAGGAGCGTGACTCGTTCGTTTGAGCAGCAAGATGAAAATCATCTTAGTCCCTTTCAGGTCTCGCTCCATCCTTCATCATCCGCGCCAGATCTCGGCAGCGGCATGGGAGGAAGTATACAGAATGGCTTCCAGCGGTTCTCGCCCGATTTGGCTAGGGAGACGATAAGGGCAGTTTCACCTGCACACATCAAAAGCAACCCTCCCCCCGTCTTCCCGCCCCATCGTTCTCTGCAACAAAAGAAAAATCGATAGTAGGCCGATTCGAGAACGGAAGCATCACGCTATGAAATGACCTGTTGATTCTCTTATAAAATTACTGCGTGAGGATTTAAGAGGTGATAGCGATACACTGAACTGCAAGTCAGCTTTCTTTGTCATTAGTAAGAGATTCGTACGGATTAATTTATCCCCGAGTTAAAGGGGAATAGCAACAAAAAGTGTTCTTTACTGCCCGTGCTTGTGTCTTGGAACACCTGCGTGCCTAATAAATCTACCTTTAATTCAATCGCATTGTTTCTGCTTTACGATTCCTGCTGTACTCTTCTCGTCAAAACTTGGCAGATCGACCATTACTGAAACTCCCAAGGCTTTCCGCAAACGATTACCTTTGTTATCTTTACTTCTAATGGTAGTATAGTTTGCAGATTTCCGAAGGAAATGCTTATAAAGTATACACGGATATACACTGGCCGTCATAATTATGGACTAGCTAATGAAGTATCTCATATATCCAACGTAATCAATTTATTAATGCATATCATAATTATGCAAACATCAGCGCTTGACTGTTAGAACAAAAAAGTGCTGTATAATACTTATTAGAATACGGTCATGTTAGAATTTTTATTATCGTGAGACCACAGTTATAGCAGAGAGAGAGAGAGAGAGGGAGAGAGAGAGAGAGAGAGAGAGAGAGAGAGAGAGATGAAGAGAGATGAAGAGAGAGAGAGAGAGATGAAGAGAGATAGACGAGAGAGAGAGAGAGAGCGAGAGATGGAGAGAGAGAGAGAGAGAGCTGAAAGAGAGATGAAGAGAGAGATGGGAGAGAGAGAGAGCGTGAGAAAGAGATGAAGAGAGATGAGAGAGAGATGAAGAGAGAGAGAGAGATGGAGAGATTTCGCCGAAACCAGATGTTATCAGTTGGAACAAATGAAAGTGTGTTTACTTTTAGCTTCCATATAAGGAATTTTTTAAAAAAAATTTTTACCGGCATTGTGAACAGATGAATCCGTTTATTAAACGAACCATCAGATATTCATCAATTTAGTAAACCTATTCAGAGGGAAAAAGTATTTTCTTCAATTGCATTTTGATTTGATACAACTACCAAGAATGGTCGGAGTAAACTCATTGAAACCAATTCTTGGAATGGTGACAAGCAAGGATGTGCACTGTCCTCTGTAATCTAATGTCTAAAAGAGTCCTATTTTTGTAAATGTGTATACATGGGATAATTCTCTATCATCGAGTCAATAAATTTGTTCTCACCTCCCGTGAAAGAAGCAGAAAGCAGCTGTAATCTCGCGGTACATTTAACTTTAGTTATCTTTAATAGAATATTATGGAGCACAGGGATCAGATCTAGGACAAGAAAATTGTTAAGCTAATGAAATACTAATCTGATTCTTAGTAATCCATTTTGTAAACAGGTATTAGGCTAAATTGCAACATTAAGTTAGCTGTAAAAGATGTTTGCAATGTGCAGTGCTGTGACGACTATATACTCTATGTTTAAACCACAGTCCTGGCTGTTTGTGACTTTCCCATGTTGCTAGAAACAAGAATTTATCGGTTTTTAGATTAGCTTTTAGACGCAGGATTTTAATAGAACCATCTGGAGCTACTCGAAGAATTCTCCTTAGCGATCCCCTGAGCCGACTACGAAGCCTTGAGGGCATCTCACACAGGTGAGCTCTACAAACAGAAAGGAGGCGCGTTACCTGGGTACGGTTGGGAGGCAGACGTACCTGGAATGTCCCTACCAGAACTCCTCCACGCAAACGGAGAGACTGATGCGGAAGATCGAGCTGCGAAAAGTCACCGGAACGGGGGATCCGCCAATTCCACAGAGAATATCTAACGTTTAAAGGCAACACACGACCTCAGTCTTGGTACATCTTAATAGACTACCTTGAGATAGAACCGTTCTTGATGGAGGGCATCAAAAAGGATATAGGAATGTAAATAAATTACGGGCGGCGGTTGCTAATCGGAGGAGGATGAGATGATGAGGAGGATGATGAGATGAGGATTAGAGGATGAGGAGGAGGAGAGGAGGAGGATTAGGAGGATTAGGAGTAGAGGATTATTATTAGCATCATCAGCAGTATTATTATTAGGAGGATTAGCATCAGCACAGCATCAGGATTAGGATGAGAGATTAGGATTATGATTATCATCATCATCAGCAGCATCATTATTAGTATTATTATTATCAGCCGCAGCAGCATCAGCATCATTATTAGGATCGGATAGCATCAGCATCATCATCATCATCATAGGATTATTATTATTATCAGCATCATCATCATCATTATTAGGTTATTATTATTATTATTATTAGTCTCATCATCATCATCAGCACATCATTATTATTATTAGTATTATCCGCAGCATCATCATCATCAGTATTATTATTATTATTATTAGCATCATCATCATCATCAGCATCATCATTATTATTATTATTATTATTATCATCATCATCATCATTAGTATTATGATTATTATTATTATTATTATTATATCATCATCATCATCATCATCATTATATTATTATTTTATTATTATCATCATCATCATCATCATCATCATTATTATTATTATTATTATTATCATCATCATCATCATTATATTATTATTATTATTATTATCATCATCATCATCATCATTATTATATTATTATTATTATTATTATATCATCATCATTATCATTATATCATTATTATTATTATTATCATCATCATCATCATCATCATCATCATTATTATTATTATTATCATCATCATCATCATCATCATTATTATTATTATTATTATTATTATCATCATCATATCATCATCATCATCATCATTATTATTATTATTATTATTATTATTATTATTATTTTATTATTATTATTATTATTATTATTATTATTATTATTATTAAGTTTCTTTTATCAAGGCCAACTAAAAGTACGATGTCGAACGTTTAAAAAAAAACAAAACAAACGAAGTTAATTACAGAAACGGGAGGGAATATGGTAAATCCGACGACACGGACCTCACATTTCAACTTTGGAAATTAGAATTCCGTCCTGAGACCTATCGTTAGCATCGTCCTGATGTCTCGTCGATGCATATCTGCGGAGCTGACGGTTCTCGCTGACAGGCAGAAGTGATGCTGATGAGATGTATCGAGAGCGGAGAGAGGAACTATACTGCACCTAGAGCCATCGACCTCTCGTACAGCGAACAAGAGAAGGGGTAGAGATTTCCTTCATATACAGAACATCCCGCTGTCTCTGTTTAGCCACCCCCCATGCGAAGTACTGATTCCTTAACCGAGTCGACAATGCTTTGGATATCTACGTAAAAACATCTTTACGCGTTAGTTTGGACGTAAAAAAAAAATACTTGTCAAATTTGTCTATGGAAATAGACGCAAACACTTCTTGATCGCCATCTGTAGGTTTTGTTTCTCCCCCATTACACAGAATTATTCGCCTTTTGACCACGAACAGAGAAAGAAGGAAAAAAAATGCTGTAGTTGGTTTTGTATAATCTAGTTGATGACTTAATGAAATAAACGTGAGATCTACTTGATCTTCGACTTTAATGCCCCCGGCATTCTTCCATCCATAAATGTAGCCTACTCTCAACAAATCTTTTAAAGAAAGATGTAATTTTTAAAATTTTTTTTCCTGTGCGTTAAAGACAGACTTTAAGATGGTAATTTGAGGATGTAGACGCCAACTCCGCATATCGTAGCAGACAGTTATATTTCTAATTACACATCAATATCCATCGTCTTCTTCTTTCTGTACGCACCGAGCTCGAGATGGTCCTTGCGATTCCAGAAAGAAAGACGCGATCGTTTTGCGGCCATTATCACTGTTGGGGATTAAATGAACCCACTTAGACAAACTGTTTGCACGTGTTTAAAACAGCATGTTTTTGTACCCTGACGTGCCTACTTCCGCCGAACTTGGTACTTTCTCTCGGCGGACTGCACTCAACTAGAAAGGAAAACAAATATTCCATCTTTTTTCTTTTGGAAATAAAATCATGTTGGATGTTCTTAACCACAGCGTATTATACTTGGTCATAAAGGTGGTTTTAATTCATGCAACAACAGCAACAACAACAACACAACAACACAACAACAACAACAACAACAAAATGAGGCATAGATCCGATGCTCTACTTTCACTTTCTGCTTTTAGGTTCTGTGTAGAGTCGTGTAAAACGTCTAATATAAACAATGCGAAGAAATAGATCATACTTACTTTCATAAACCTGAACCACGTTCTGCGTTTTCCTGAGAAACTTCATGCAGGAGAATTTTGGCATTCTGGAACGAAGAAGTTAGAATCAGAGAGCCATCGCACAATTGCATTTATTCGTAAGAAGAACTGTGCTGATTAACCGGCATTTGGAAACTGTCCAAATACTGTGCGTTCTAACAAAATCATCACCAAGTGCTATTCGAAGAAATTTTTTTTACTAAACGTTTGAATTATTTCAGTGTTGATAACACGACAGATGTGAGGTCGAGTCACCGTCTGCTAACCTTCTCTTGGAGAATAAATAACAAGCAAAGGCTGGTTGTACTTTGTCCGAAGGAAACAATATAGAACTATAGCATATATGAGAGGAGAGAGAGAGGAGAGAGAGAGAGAGAGAGAGAGAGAGAGAGAGAGAGGAGAGAGAGAGAGAGAGAGAGAGAGAGAGAGAGGAGAGAGAGAGAGAGAGAGTGTGTATCCTTTATCTGTCTCTCATAAGCCGTGTAAAATCTGTCCTCCGGTATATTAACAATAACATTCCGCAGCAGCAACCGCTAGCCGTCATTCTTCATCCGCCCCTCCCTCTAATCAGCTGAGATTGGTCGTCTCGCCTCTTTCTGTTCCGTTTATTCTTAAGTTTCCCCACCGAACCAAATATCGCATCTACCGGATCACGCTCATTTTAAAAATGCTTTTCATTTTTTATTCAGTGAAAAATTAGATTTAACAGATTTTGAATTTTAAAAAAAACAACAACAACAAAAATAATAAAAGGATGCGAGATTTGAAGTTTGAAACCAAAACAAGATGCGGCCAGAATCTTCTTCACGTCGCCGAGAACAAATTCCGTGATTCGACCGTTAAAGGGAAACGACTTCGCAGAGCTGAGGTCCGGCGGGTGTCACGTGACCGACACGGTGACAGCACGCCACCTGTCGGGAGAAATACGGGCCCCTTGAATGGAAGAAAGCTAGGCGATGATATTGAGGGGTGAAAATGCCAACCTTAAAGATCTAACGACAGTCGGAAAGACGCGGAAAGCTTCATCATTACGACTGTTCTGAATGGAAATAGGTGACAGCTTAGTACGGGACTTGGTCTGAAGGGGGTTAGACTCAGACATCCAAATAAGCAAATTTAAATTATTTTAAAAAAAAATAATAAAAAAAAAAACCACGAGACAAAAGCTGAAGCTTATATATTCAGAAAACAAAATTAAAACTGACAGTACGAGGTCTCATCTTGTTCTAAAACTAAAAACTCCTCAGCACACTTTTGACTATCCCGAGACCGGATAATCGCAGCCGTTCCCAACTTACTTTAACTGGGTGCAATAGTAAGCTCTATACATCATGCGGCGCCCACAAGCAATCACTGTGGATGATACCGAGCTGATTTCGCTTTGAACTGTAGTGATAAAGCCACAACATCTCACAGTCCAAAGGAAGAAGTTGCAAGACCCATCCATCCTCCCTGATGCAGGAAAGCAGTCGTCGGAAACCGTCCTTGCTTCCGGTTTCCAAGAGACTGCGCACAGTGGCACCACCTCACAGACATCTCTGGGGTCGTGCTGCATCACTGGAGCGACAGCAGCGCCATCCACGGAAGAAAACGAGTAGCCCCCCCCCCGCCTAGTATATAACACGAGAGACTAGAGCGAAGTAAAATGAATATTTGACTACAATATGTGCAGCCGTATCCCCAAGTGTTTAATGTTTAATCAGGCTTAAAGCTGGTAGCGTACTAACGGTTTAATATATATATGGCTGTGCTATAAAAAGACGATCGACTTCATCACGGCAGGGGCAGGCCCTAGACAGCTGACCAGCGAACTTGGCCGAGTATGTATAGACTGTCGAACAGTGTCATCGCCTGACATACCCGCGAACAGTTATAACATTCCCAAGCCGACTCTGGATGTACTTAGCAAACTACATGAAAAACCCTGGGGAGCCATCTTGGAATGTTCCAAGTGTTCCGTGTGGGGATTTTAGGATGGCAGCCGGGTTTGAACGGATGGAGTGGGCGTTTGCACGAGTGGATATCTCGTCATCGTATTAGAAACGGACTTAGACCTAGAGCTCACGAGCCCTGTGCTTGATGATGTCTTTCCTAAACCGTACACGGAAAGGAAAATCCTAGAATATTTATTTGAGAGAAAAAAAAAAGAAGTTTTCCTTTATGGAGGTAAATAAATAAATAATAAATAATAAATAATCCAAAGCGTGAAGTCAGGGGGAAGCGTAAGGAATAACCGCACGCGCCGATAATTGCTTCTAAAAGCACCGGAGCGTAAATTTTGCTAATACACATTGCGAGAAACAAATTAGTCACGTGACGTCTACTGCTGTCTCGTCGCCATCAATGCAAATCTAACCATTATGCTAAAACAAACAAAAAGAAGAAGAGTAGTGACCCACGAAATCCGTTTTATTTCTTTAAAAAAAATATATGTGTGAATCATCCCAGAATCACAATATTTTAAATTAATGGGCGAAGGTTTTCATAATAGTTTAATTCATATATTAAAAAAGTCAAAATGTAAGCCGATTATATGTACATAATGGAAGAATGGAACACAGACGAAGATATAGTGCGTCTGTGATGATAGTTCGTAGCCTAAAAGAAGTCATGGAGACTTGCTGTTATTTAGGTGGAAAATAGCTACAGAAAGTGTTCAGAGAGAATATCTATACCGGTATTATAGGAGCTGAAACCGTAGGCCTCCGAAATTATGTCGGGGAGTTGCTTCTACCACAGTTCTAATCTTTGGTTTAGAAAGACAGAACTACAAAGAAATTAAGTAAAAATACAAAAGAAAACAAAGTATATTAACACTTTTAAACGCTATGTAATACCAGGTTTTGGATGTGTCAGTAAATATGGTGTTGAATCCATCTATTTGGACTTGATTTATCTCTAAGATGAGATATTAACCGGGTGGGTTATTTTTTGGCAAGTGTAGCTCTGCTTAATCCGTCACATCTGATGAAGAGTGCCATCACTTGCACCTTTAGAGTTTATCGAAGAAGAATTCGTCTTTTTTCACCTTTAATTAATAAAGTGAAAAAAAACAGCACGGATCACTTTAAGTGGCATACACGTGACGATAAATATGAGAGATAGTAGATTCCATGAGTATACCCCGGTAAAGACATTCTTTTGATTTTTCGTGGCAGTGATTAATGATGCGTCAAAGATGAAATTTCGTCTAGTTCATTTAGAAATGGCGTGATCACGTGATTTTGGATTTAAAGTTTTTATGTTTGTCATTAATCACGAGTTTTCGTTCACTGATTCATTACTGAAAACAGGGAACTGCTTCCACAGGTGCGTTGGTCGCTTTATGATAGAGAGTGTTGTCATGGCAATAAAAACGATAGACGCCATCTGAGTAACTAATTTTTGTGATATAGTATGTATATGTAACTACGCTTAATGCCAAAGTTGCAAGATATGCGCTAATCTGAGAACGTGGGTAGCTAGGAACACCAGGGATAAAGTCTCCTTGTCATTTTTGTAAAAGCTTCATCGCGAACTCAGCTGTTCAACAATCTTTGCTAAGAGCCACAATTTGTATCAGTTCCATTTCTTATGGAAATTCAATTGCAAATAATCCGGAGCGTGACAGTGTTAAACGCCAGCGCACTTATTTAGAATGAAATCAATAGAAGATTAGGAGGGCAGAACTCAAACTTCAAGCAGACTAAAAAGAAAAGGCATTTTTCTAGTAGTTAAATTTTAGCATCAGTAAGGCGAAACTTATTTTCAATATTATTTCCCAAAAGTTAATACCAGGCCGGAGGGGAGCCTTATTTTGGTATTCATCTCAAACTCTCTGCAAATCTGAATCCCCCTTTACCCCCCCCAAAAAATTCAGCCGCTTTGTTTGAGAGAACAACGATCAGAAAGTTCCCAAAGGGTCAGTCGCGTGCTCATGGCGTTGCTGCAAGGCGACTCCAGTCCGATGGCAAGAGAGCCGATCAATCAAGGCTCACGATACTCTGTTTACGAAACGAATCAGGTTTTATCGAAAATGTTCGATTTAGGGTAACCGGAGTCACAACAAACTCCGACCAAGCGACGGAGACATTTAAAATATGCAAATAAAGTTCGTTAAAAACCTTTTTGGAAGAAACGTAAATGGAATGGATGTGATATACTACTCTTCTTTGCATTAATATTAAGTAAATAAAAAGTAGCGATAGCAAAGTAGAAAAACCGCTTAGGTATTGGTTCTTACTTTTTAGACAGTAATATCTGACATTCAGATTTAATGATTATATTTTAAAGCAAAACCACAAGAAACAGGTGTTAAGTTAACACCGGGAAAAAAATTAAAAGTTTATTTTCACTTGACTATTACTGTAATCTACTTTCTAATCTTTCTAATGATGGCCCGAAGGGTGTGCATTTTATGGCACAAGAAACGTACTTTAGAATTAGCAAAACTTTTTAATTTAATATTTGCGGAATTATCGCCTTTAAAGAAGGAATGTTGGAAAAGGAATAAAACGGAATTAGCTATGTCTTGTGTACCTGCAATCACATAAATTTAGCTAACTTTTAATTAATGTAACTATTCAAGACAAACAAAATTCCATGCAAAAAGAGGAAGGAATCTGTTGTAACACCTATCGAAACGAATTCCTCTAAATGTACCTAACCAAAACGAAAAGATGTGTTAAGAAAGAAAAATAAAACCTACTTAATATTTTATTATTTGATATGTTGATTAAAAAATACACGGAGGATACATTATATGCTTTTTTAAAAAAATCAGTGGTAGACATTTCGAATCAGACGCTACTCTATCGGTGTTCGACTGCCATGGCGTGTTATCCTATGCGGCGTTTAGGAAAGTTAATATCAGCACAGGTTAAAGATCTTCGGCACCATTCCACTCTTTATACCGTCCCAAGCACCCTTGACCAATTCTGCGATATCGCCCGGTGACGCACGTGTGACTTTTCCTATTGACGCGAGTTTACGTTCATCGGCGTTCACCTACTCGATCTACATCCTCGTGTCCTCGTCGAACGGCCTGCTGACGCAGACGCCCGAGGGCTGCATCATGAAGTCAGTCCCACCTGCGACGGTGAGATCAGTCTTACGGTTTCGCGCCGATTTCTTCGCCTCATCCGTAAGATGGTCTCCGAGAGTATCAGGTGTCAGCGTAGCATGTCAACTGAAAGTTGCTCTGAGACAATACTGCAGTTGCCCTCCAGCCCGTCCTTTCGTTCTTGAGCCTCGGTATGGCGGTGCAGCTCAACATCGCAGTCACGCATGGCTTGTCGCAACCGCGCGCCGATCCGGAAGTCACGTGGTCCCTTCTCTCGACGATCCTCACGCGCGTCGACGGGCGCGTGTGTATGATCGACATTAACGCGTGGGTTGTCAGCCCCTGTTAATGAAATGATGTATCGATAGAACTGGACCAAATATGCTTCAGATTCTATTGTCAGATGCTGACATATTCTTTGGTACAAGAAAAAGCCATTTTCTTTTAAAGTCTGTCGCAGCCATCCGTGCGATGCTTCCAAACTGGCTTTATAAACTCCCAGGCGCCCTCATTATTTCGCGAGCCCAGATAATGATAATCATCCCGATTGGTAACAGCTTTTTACCAACCGCACGTAAATCACAGCTGAATTCAAAAGGCTTTCCCGATTTAGGATATCTCCCCCCCTTTCGGCCCACTGAAACTTACATGTAGAAGAAATAGGCTGACAGCTCCTTCTTTTGTTTGCACCAGCAATGAATATTCACTCCGCTTACTTTGAAAGCACAGGCCGCATTCTTATCGCCATTTTCTTCGGCGAACAAAGTAACCCTTTAATTTAAAAGTCGGCGTATAGTGAAAACAGTTCACCAGCCATGATAAGAAAGCATAGAGTCAAGCTAAGAAGGGGCTGGATGAGCCGCGTCCGAAGTCAGGAATGAAAAACTGAATAGATCTCCCATCAGCATCAACTAATAACACTATGAAATAACTAAAAGAGAAAAAAACACAAAGAAATGACTTACTCACTTCCGGGTATCGAACTCCACCCACTCCCGATTCCTTCATTAGTGACGAATGTATGAGGGGCCCCCTAAATCTAGACTAGTTATGCTTTTTAAAAATGCAACCTGAAATCGAATACATATGGTAGTAAACATTGAATGAATATGATCATTTATGTAAAGATGAAACTAATGATTTATTGAGGCAAATGCGAAATAGTGGTTGTGAAACATTTAAATAAAAATTAATTTGACAAATAGGCTGCATCGTGTCGCCCTTTTGTCTGATTTACGACCGGAAATTAAAAAATAAAGCTAACTTTTAGAACCTGAATGCGGCTCAGTGGCGAGTGTGTTGGCTTCAGGACCCTAGGGGTCCCGGGTTCAATCCCCGCTGCCGGCACATTGTTGTGACCATTGAGCGAGGTACTTTACTGGCATCGCTGCTGGGGAGAGGCCTGTGTAGGCGCTCAGACAGAGGAACCAAGGGCGGGGGGACGCTCTCTATAGCCACGACAGAGGCCAGTCTCCTATGACAAGGAAAAGTCAGAAGGATGAGACGGATTAACTGGACCAGAGTGTGCATAACAACGGTGCAACGCATCCCACTCTTATGAAAATAAGTGATCGAAGAAGAAGAACCTGATCCATTTAAGATGAAGTTAAAACGCTTGTCCTTTCCGAAAATCGCAAATACATAAACTAAATTTTAATTAATTAATTAATTCGATAAATGCATACACAATTCCGAATAAACAATACATTTCTGCGGATGGATTAATATATATAAATAAATAAATCAAGTATATCTTGAGAGGGCCCCTTTCTGATCGTCTTCTTTTGGTTATAGCTTAAAAGAATTTGAAAAAAAAAAAAAAAAGAATTCATTTGCACGTATATAAGTTCTCCCATTTGGAAATTCCCTCAAAAAAATGCAGGCAGAGATTTCGTCTCTTTAAAGAATTCTACGAAAAGGTTTTGTCTTCTTCTTCTCTCCACCGTGGCATCAAAACAAACCGATGACGTCACCCGTGACGCGTCTGAATCTGTCGCGAATATTCACCGGCTTCGCGAACTGCATTCTGGGTATACTTTGCATCCCACCCAACCACCCACCCACCACCGCTGCTTGACTGAATGCGTCGGCTAAAATGCTTAAAAGTAATCGCTTTCATGGGCTTTTTCGAGTGTACACAAAGCGCCTCTCAAGCTGAAGAGCACTATCCTTGTCTCTCCCCGTCCCCTGAAAAGAACAAAATCAACTAGCGTTTTAAAATACCCGATAACCTGAACTCGGTATTTGATAGCGCTCTCCTTAGGTGACTGAATGCGCGCTTAACAGCGATCATACCTTATTTCCTCTGTACCCGTGCTAGCACTTACCTTAATTAGCGATCAACGACATTTAATAACCAGGTTAACGATCCACGTGGTTGTGTTTGCTAGGACCTTTAAATAAAATAGGAGGGGCTTTTCTTTATTATTAGTCTCTAGCCATTCTCTCTCCGCTCCCTCTCTCTCTCTCTCTCTCATCTCCATCTCTCTCCATCTCTTTCTTTTCTCACCCCCTCGTCTCTCTCTCTCTCTCTCTCATCTCCATCTCTCTCCATCTCTTTTCTTTTATCACCCCCCCTCGTCTCTCTCTCTCTCTCTCTCATCTCCATCTCTCTCCATCATCTTTCTTTCTCACCCCCCTCGTGTCTCTCTCTCTCTCTCTCTCTCATCTCTCTCTCTCTCTCTCATCTCCATCTCTCTCCATCTCTTTCTTTTCTCTCCCCCCGCGTCTCTCTCTCTCCTCTCTCTCTCTCTCTCATCTCCATCTCTCTCCATCTCTTTCTTTTCTCACCCTCGTCTCTTCTCTCTCCCTCTCTCTCTCTCTCTCTCTCATCTCTCTCTCTCTCTCTCATCTCTCTCTCTCTCTCTCTATCCTCTCTCTCTCTCTCCTCTCTCTCTCCCTCCTCTCTCTCCCCCCCTCTCTCTCTCTCTCTCGTTTTTTTTGCGTGATGTTAAAGATTTGCGGCTGAGCCGCGTGTTTTTGAGCGAGGACCTGTGTCGAAAGAGTCGAATGAGCTGATGATACGACGCTGACAATATCGATTGTTTGAAAATCGAGTAAAAAGAAAAAAAGAAGAAGAAGAAGAAGAAGAAGCTCCATAGCGCTCACGACGTCCCATCGGAGGAATAGCCACGAACTGAAAGATGTTCGGAGTTGGTGGACGGTGATGTCACGAAAGTCGGTGCGTGGAAGATTACTGTTGGGAGGTGGGGTTGGGTTTGAAGAATATTAGAAATCTGATTGATGACTTTCCTGTCTTAAAGTTTATAGTATCGCGCTTTCTGATGCAATGAGTTCACAGCATTTTCCCGATTCGGTTTCCCATTTGCATATCCTTTTCGGCCCCCAAAAAAGGCCGATGTCTGATGGTAACTCGTTGCGTCATTCATCAATTCCCGCCACCTTTCGAGCCTGCAATCGACCAGGATTGCATAATGTGTTTACCTATAGAAATAAAATGTAAATGACTCTGGCTGTTGCCGACATAAAAACTGTTTTTCTTTCCCGCATAAACAAATAAACCGGAACGCTATAAAATCATACAGTTTCCGCTTGAGACTACTGGAGGATGCCGGTTGTCTTCCCTTGCCACAGGCGGATGCGACGCGTAATCAGATTCGAAGAACAGGTTGAGTACCGATCTGAATTCACATTGACCAGATATTAGTTTCCTAACTAAGCACAACAGATCGATGGAACCGGATGTTAACGTAATCGCCGGTAAGAAGAAGGCGCTAACAACTCGAAAGTTCGATAACCCTGCAGAAATTTTAGATGACGTAGCGATACTCGTCACCTGAAACAATGCGATTTATGCAACGAATATTTCTTTGTATTATTTCATTACAATCATAAGTAACTTTGTTGTGAGTTGTCAAAATTGAATTTGGTCCATACGGTCACACAAATCAGATAACAACATTTTTTAAATCCAATATTCTTATTAAGACAAACGAAGACGTTTGCAACAAAAGATAAAATGGTAATCTAGTTATTCCCTGTCTACGTCGAGTGAAACAGCTAAATTGTAAAGAGAGAGAGAGAGAGAAAAAAAAGCAGTTTCACCAGGAAAAAAAATTATCTACTTGGCAATATACATATATAAAGATCATCTTTAAGAGAAAATCGATTTTCTTATGCGTAGGTCAAGCAATATTAGGGACTCTTCGAGCCGTGAACTCGTCATTACGTCACCTGCTCCACCTATCGATCGACGTAGATCACTCAGGTTCTACTTCAGAAAACGAATTCCCGTCTGTTTACTCGCGAGATTACGAACGAATTTTTTTATCGGCGAATGCCATTTGTGAAATTCTGTTTACGCGATGCGTTTCTCTTCGGGAATTTTGTAGCCCCGAATTTTTTTTTTAAAAACTTTTTAACTTTAGCGTAGACGGTAAAGCTACTCGCAGTTATCCCGCCTTTTTATCGGACGCCGCCTGGTGGCGAAGCGTCTCTTTGCTTTACCTGCGAAAGGTAAGTGTGATAGTAATATGTCAATAAGAAAACTTTTTAACTTCAGCGTAGACGGTAAAGCTACTCGCAGTTATCCCGCCTTTTTATCGGACGCCGCCTGGTGGCGAAGCGTCTCTTTGCTTTACCTGCGAAAGGTAAGTGTGATAGTAATATGTCAATAAGAAAACTTTTTAACTTCAGCGTAGACGGTAAAAGCTACTCGCAGTTATCCCGCCTTTTTATCGGACGCCGCCTGGTGGCGAAGCGTCTCCTTTGCTTTACCTGCGAAAGGTAAGTGTGATAGTAATATGTCAATAAGAAAACTTTTTAACTTCAGCGTAGACGGTAAAGCTACTCGCAGTTATCCCGCCTTTTTATCGGACGCCGCCTGGTGGCGAAGCGTCTCTTTGCTTTACCTGCGAAAGGTAAGTGTGATAGTAATATGTCAATAAGAAAAAACACATTGTTTTTTGGCCCAGCGCAGTTATTCAGATATTAAACTCAAAGTTTTTGCGCTACTTATAATGGGAACGGTTTTTAAAAAAAAAAAAATGAAGCGATTATTAGCGATTTAGTTTTCTGGTATATTCGGTAAATTAGTATCGGGTCTGATTTACAACAACAAAAAAAAAAAAATAAAAAGAAGAAGAAGAAGAAGAACATTTAATAAAGTCGACACGGGCGGCGAGGGGTGGGGAATTTGTTGTCCAATTCTCTAAAATGTCCGAACTGATTTCGATTAATTAGAAGTTAATTTCCTCCGTCAGAGACGGGGGTGGAATAAGTCATCATCCGGTACCAGGACGGAGTGGATACCGATTAGATATCGGTGGCAGAATCGATATCAATACGATGGGGGAAAAACAACGAAAAACCCGCGTGGTTTGTAAACGAAGTGTCGGGATGCGACCGGGAAATGAAGGCTGCTTCGACAGAAAACGATTGAGCTGAAGAAGCGATTATTCATTATTTTCCCAGAAATAGCGTAACTTTCTCTCGTTATGGATGCGCGCAGGGCCAGAATCTCGAAGAACTTTATAAGTTACCATTTTTTTAAAAAAACTCTTTGGTACCCGGATGTCTAGGTGCGCTTCTTTAGAGAACTATTGTTTTATCACAGAATCGTCATTAGAATGATAAAAAAATACCTTCCGCTCAACTACACTACCAGGGCACGTAATGATATTTTCAATACCTTGGACTATCCCCTATTTGTTTAATTAGGATAGGTTCATTTTGTTAATGGAAAAAAGAAACTGTTAAGGCTGCCATTTTTGTTAGTTTCTAAATCGAGACTTGCATTCGTCTCTTAGCGTATTTCGCTGATATTAGGCCAGCCATCAATGGCGAATCGTCGGTACACCGCTGTAAACCCAATGGAAGACCTTTGCTGTTTCGTCATCCTGACAACCCGCTCGTCATCGCGCGGTAGAAATTCACCGAAAGAACCGGAGAGGGCGCTGAGACATTAACCCGCCGCGAACACCTATTTCCCCCCGGTCTCTCCGAAGTCGCGCAGAACGTGAGCGCGGGTCGGCGGTACCATTAACCCCTGGTGATTGCTGGGCAGACAACCGGCGTCTCGCCTCTCTTCGACACGGAACCGGCGGGCTGTTCGCGAAAAAGAAATGTATGGGACATTAACCTCTCCTCGACGCACCTAACAACGCTGTTCCGGCCCGAGTACGCCCCCCTGAAGACTTGGTTCTGGTGTCGGTAACCCTTCCCCTATCTGAAGTAAAGGTTAATTCCTTATCCTAAAATCTGACCACCGCGTCAAGCCTGCAGTTTCTCTTAGCTGTTCCGCGATGTATCAAGGTGATGTCGCCATATCTGTTTGCAATCTCAATCATAATAAAGATGGCATCGATTTTTCTTGGTTTCTAGCTATTTGAAAAAAAACAAAAAAACTTCTCATTTACCTGTTATATACTTTCACTGTCCTGTTCGTTGTTTTCTTTTTGAAACATGGCCGACATAATGTTAGAAATGATTTTGTTTGAAGCTACTCTCAAGATAGACAATTACAAGAAAATAATTCACTTCAATGACGCGCGTGAGAAGTCAAAAGGTCATCTTCAATTTACTCACTTCCATTTTATTGCCTTGTAGATACAATGCGATGATGAAATTTGGACTCTCTGTTGCAGTTACTAAAAAGGAAGCTTATCAACTTTTCTTCAGTTAAACGTTACTACTGTTTATCCCTAATTTTTAAAAATGGTATTCTAATATTTAGTTCCCTTAGTCAGATAAAGATTTTAAAATGTTAAGTTTACATTCCAGAAAACGTGTATAAAATACTGTCGCCATACTACCAACATCCTCAGGTAATACAGCAAATACTCAGCGTCGCTTAGTGTTCTAGACATCACCAGAACTAAGCATTAAAACCTACGTTTCGGGAAAATCTTTCCATGTCACCATCGTCAGAGTTGATTAATGGCTAACTAGCTGTAGCTGCCTCTGTTTTCACATTACACAATTGGCGTGAGCTGGTGTCTAAGCCGCAAACTCGTGGCTGTAAAGGCCGTCTGGTGCATGGCTTATCCAGCCCTGCTCCTTCAAGACGTAACCGCAAGACAGCCTATCGAGTCGAGTAAACACCGACTTTCGATTAGAAATAAAACATGAAGATGTCAGCAAAAAAAAAAAACATAACAAGAAAAAGAACTTCGCGTAATTTTTCTAAACTGCTCTAAAACGCCTTCGATTAAAGAATGCCATAGAATATCACGAAGCAAAAAAAAAAAAAAAAAATCGGCAGAAGGCTACGGCAAGAAAAGACGATTAGATTAAGGATAAATACAATACAGCTGTTTAGAAACTAATGTCCCGTCAGATCAGACCGAGGCTTGCCACATTTCGTGGGCGCGCACTTGCTAGGAGGAACTAATAGAAGACTATTCCTTTAATAGTGACGTTGGTAATTTCTGGTTCGATTAATTTTAAGATTTCAAAATCGATTTAAACTAACATTCGAAAGCTATACCTGCATTATATTTTTTTTGTCTCAACCCCCCCCCAGTCTTAAAGATTAAGATAACTTCACCCGCACCAGCATACAGGGATTCCTCTGTTTTATGGAAAGCAGAGGGTTAACTTGGACTTTCAAATCTCTTTACTAGCAAAACTAAACAACGCCCGAAGTTGGTATTGAAACCAGAACCTGTGAGCTACCTAGTGTCTGATATGCATCAGGGATTGGTTCCGGTACCACGGTCGACTACTATCTGTTGGGGGGGGAAAAAAAGGGGCCTTTGAAGTTTTCTTTGTTTAGCTGCGTCAGAATTCTAATGATGGATGGTGAGAAAGACTTTGTATTACCTGCCTGGGTCATGTTCTATGACCCTGAACTTGTTGTAGCCAGCCGCCATCAGACACGTTCGGTTATACAGCAGGTTGCGGGCCCGGCAGGTGGCGGTTCTGTACCGCTTGGTCTTCCTGAACCCCTCGCAGTTTCCCGTCGGGTACTCTCGGTACCTCCACAAGGATCCGCCCCTCACGAACACCTCCTGTCTCTCCACCCACTTCTGGTGCTGGTCCTTGACGTTGAGCCACCACAAGCGGGTGGTCCACGGCAGAAGCATCTTCCGGTCAGAAGGACTCTGCAGAAAATCCGGGAACTCGCACTCGCTCGATGTTTCTGGAAGAAAAAAACAAACGACACGCTAAGTCTCCCGACGGGTAAATATGATGTCTATATAGGTTTACCGACTGACATTTCTTGGAGAGTCGTTTTGAGATCTTACCAGTGTAACACTGCAAAACGGGAGCCGCAAGAGTTAAAACTATGGAGCACAACTTTATCAAGAATAAGCGAGGGTTCGACAACTCTACCAGGCGTCTTGTTCTCCCCCCTCCCCCCAAAAAACCTCCCCGTCTGTCTGCGTTAGACTTTCCCTTTTTGCTTTATTTGTATTTTTTTAAATGCTAGGTTTCCATTCTCTAAAGAACAGCGGAATTCCTGTTTCTCCGCCGAAGTCAATAGGTTCGCATCTCGCCGTCGTTACGCATGCCCGGTAACGGTTTGCGGCAAGCACGTGACTGCAAAATTCGCTTCTAGCGAAAGCTTAATTTGGCTTATTTATATGGTTTACTAAAATTTGTGTCATTCCAATTCGTAACTTTAAAAGACACATGGTAAATCTCGTATTCCTTGAACTAACCGAAAAATTTTACTGCAAACGTCTTGAATTCCATTGTTTTGAGTGGAGAGAGAGTAGACTGAACGTCACGACACATTTCCGCCTTCGGACATTGGAAACAACGCCGCGTGACACCTTGCGGCTTGTTTTCTTCGTTCCCACGCATGGAAAACCGACCCCAGGGGTTAGGGATATGTATGTTCTTGCTTGTGTAAGAGGAGTCTCTGAGATGATCTGCGCCTGCGCACGAGCATGCCAAAAACTGCTCATTCCTGTGGTAAAGCGACATTTAAAATGGCCGCGTCATGCAGGCGTTTCATGGATGCCAAGTAATTATGATTCATGCTCATACTAAATTATTAATATTTCATTATCCATTTGTCTTTTTTCTCTTCCTTTATTACCAGAGTTGGTTAGCCGGAAGTAATGCGTAAGTAATTCGGTTTCGATTCAGTGGTTCGCGCGCTGTCAATAGTGAAACAGTATGACGGAAACTGCCGAAAGGTGGCGCATCATCATGGCTGGTGATTCTCACCCAAGCCCGTGCCTACGTCGCCTTACCGTTTATTAAGCATCTACATGTCGAGGTCGAGACAGCATCTCGTAGAACGAAAACAGCAGAAAACAACAATCTTTAAAAAGATGTTGAGAGAGAGAGAGAGAGAGAGAGAGAGAGAGAATAATTGTAATTTTCGACAAGAATCTAAACGAAACCTTTATTATATGTTAAGTTTTTAAAGGCCGGAGAAATGAGAAAGAGATGATGATGATGACGCCAGTACAAGAGAGAGAGAGAGAGATATGGGAGAGAGAGAGAGATAGAGAGGACGAGCGAGAGCAGAAAGAGAGATAGATGCGTGAGTGCAGAGAGAGAGAAATGATGTCAGAGTACAGAGAGAGAGGAGAGAGAGAGATAGAGAGATGACGTCCACAAGAGAGATATGCTGTCAGTACAGAGAGAGAGAAATGACGTCAGTACAGAGAGAGAGATGACGTCAGTACAAAGAGAGCGAGAAAGACAGAGAGAGAGAGAGAGAGAGAGAGAGAGAAGAGAGAGAGAGAGAGAGAAGGAGAGAGGACGGGTCGCACAAGAGAGATATGCTGTCAGTACAGAGAGAGAGAAATGACGTCGAGTATCAGAGAGAGAGAAATGACGTCAGTACAAAGAGAGCGAGAAAGACAGAGAGAGAGAGAGAGAGAGGACTTCCTTTTTAGAATAGAGAGCGAGAGAGAGAGAGATGACTAGAAGAGAGAGATGACTCAGAGAGAGATATAGAGAGAGAGAGAGAGAGATAGAGGAATCTGTTTCTTTTTAGAACCTACCTGTCTCACAACTGTCATTTATTATTATTGCTATTGTTCTTGTGACCTAGTTCATGCATGAGAATTTTTCTATTCTGGAGCTTGTCGTCTCTGTAAAGAGATATTAGTGCATCATGGAAGTCTATATCATACAAATAAATCTTTGTAAATAAAACAAATAAACGAAATCTTATGCATGGTGAAGTATTTATAATTCCGGTAAGAACAATAAATGAAGCACATGCATCACAATTGCAAATAATGTGAAATCCTACTTTTCGTGAATTAAACAGATTTTTGTGAATATGTTTTTTTTTTAAGAATAAATTATGAATTATTATTACTCCGAAGCCAACCTGTCTGTCCCTAACTCAACACCGACGAGTGTATTAAGAAATATCCTTTTCCCCTGGTCGGGATTTCTAAAATCATATTTTTTTGAAACTGAAATTAGATAAAATTAAAACATAGCGTTTGTTTTTTATGTTCACGTAGATTGTTAGTTGGTGGCACTTTCCAAAATCTAATTAAATTCATAGACAAATTAATTAATTTTAATTGCCTACAGAAAATCAATGCGTTTTTTCTTCTAATTTATTTTACATCCCCCCTCCCTCCCTTTTCTCCGTTGTGGCTTCGTATGGAACCACCAGACTCTTTTCTAAGCGAACTCTCAGGCGCCTTAAAGCGCCGAAGAATTTCTAAATAGGATTTCCTCCTCGCCGAGTTCGTCCTTCACAGATCCCTCCGTCAGCGACCGCCCCGTGAGGGCTTCCGCTGGCCAGCCAGCTGTTTAAATCGCGAATCGATGACGCCTCGCTCTGGATACCGAGAACCCGAACGGGAAGAATAGAAAAGTTGAAATTGCCTTGCCGGATCATGGCGCGCGCAACGTACACACACACGTACACACACACGCACACACCACACAACACAAACACACACGCACACACACACACGCACACACACGCACACACACGCACACACGCACGCACACACGGACTCAATTTGTCTCACTGTAGGTAGTCTGAAGATGGAGACTTTCCGGTGTGAATATACTTTCCCACAATATTGTTGGCGAAACTCGAGCAAGCGTGAGAAAGAACCCCAGGACGACAAGGAATTAAGACTCGTACCTTGAGGGCGAGATTTATGATCTATTGTCAGTGTATCGAAATTTCTTTCTTCGACTAATTCTGACTATAAATCGTGTTATTGACTGTTATATGTGACTGCACAGATTTATAGTTCAAAGCATTTACACAGCGCTATTGCAAACGACCGAATTCGACACAGATGGGTAAAAAATGTATCCCTATTAAGGCTGTATGATTACTTGGACAGAATTCTAGAAACCCCATGATATAGTGAATTCATTCACAGATATGGCGCTTTGCCGGAACCAGTGCGAAATTGTCACAAATTATTCGTCTTTTGTAAACATTTTTTTTTTTTTTAAAAAAAGAAGAAGTAGACAAATTGATACTTTTGCTCAACAATAAAACTGACCATAAAAAAGTGTTGTAAGTAAACTATGAGTGACCCGGTGGCCAATGTCACGTGGCGAAGCCTCTTGGCCATTAAAGAGGGCCGTGCAGCACCAACCAACTCGCTTCCTGTCTACCGATAATTTAGAAGCTTTCCCGAAATGCAACGTTGCAAAAAAACAAAAACTCACTATCTACCTAAGACCGGAAGTCAGTAAAATGGCTTTTAGTTTTCAGAAACAGCTTTGTCAGATGACGCCAGGAAGAGTTTATTCTCCGTCCAGGACACGGGTCCATCGGAGCTGGGAAAGAGCTGAGTAAACTCTTTTGTTTAGTAGCGGGAAGAAACTGTAGAGGTCGCTCCACCAAAGGCGGCGGTGATCTACACTGGAAACGGGTCAAGATTACTTCCCCTTTTTAATCTTGTTAAAGAAAGTATAGAAAACAGGTTTGTCGTCTCGTGCTGGACGACTGCGGAGTGAGGGAGGGAGAGAGCGGCCGGCAGGCGTTAAACAACACGAATGTTTCATTTAGAAAGCAAACAGACAGAGGAAGAAAGCGGAGCCCGCGCAAACAATCAGCCATTGTCGCGAGTAGACGGACTGCGGTAACGGGATGGAGACTTAATGGAACTGACTGGCGTGGAACACTTAACGCGCTGTAAGGCATCAAGGCTAATAAATGGCGTCTTTCCTAGGTTCTCTCACTCGCCTGTTGGCAGGAGTGAGGAACTGTTTCCCCCCCCCCTCTCCACGACTTCGCCAGAAGAAGATCGATAGGGTTTCAGCTGAAATCCGGGGAGAACGGTCAGATTGGCCGCCGCGCGCACGTGACCCGGGTCGCCGCTAGGTTCTTTAACTTGTTGTTTCTGTCATGGCGTTATGGATGCCTGGTACTTATAAACCCGCAACGCGTTTTAATCGGATACTCTAAGGCGCTCGGGGCTCACCAGATCGGCTTTCGATTCCTCGTGACTCCGAATATCTTGGTGGGTTTATTTTCTGAAAAAACCCGCGATGTGGCGCTGCGATAACTTTCCAGCGTCGCAGAAGAGGGGGAGAGTGGGGAGATGGTGGGTGTGTGCGCGCGTCCCCGATCTAATTTTGTCGCAAAAAGCAGCGAATAAAGTTTTCAGGGTGAATCTGATAACAGGCGAAGCTTCTTTACTGGGTTCAGGCTCTCTTCCCCCTCCCATAAATTTCGTATAAGCCGTAAAAAGGGCATTTATTTCGAGTATTATAATAATAATAATTTTTGTTGCGTTTTTTTTTCCTAAATCCATCGGAATCTGCAGTCCGGCACGCACCTCGAGGATGAGCCGGCGGACCGACGTTTTCGGTCGTCAGGGGGGCATAAAACAGCGGAACTTACGTTCTCGGGGCGAGCGTCATGTTACACCGGTCGAAAGGAGCTCGGGACGCTGTCTACAGCGCCACCTGGGGACGTTTTCGTAAACCATGCGAGATAATTCCACGCCAAAGATTCTTCTCGTCTTGTAATTTTTTTTTTTTTTTTTTGAATTTTCGGACTTTTCTTGTCCGTACCGTAAACATTACAACTGCGGCATCGTGCAACATTCCTCTAAATTACCACAGTTATCCTTAAAGGAAGTCTACAGCTATCCGTCAGCATGGACTCCCCTCCGTAATGAAACAACAATGATACACGGCGCATTCGTCACTGTGTGAATGACATAAACTTGCATCTGACGCACAAAGTGTGGAGTAGTTTCAGAAGACCCATCATCTTTTTTGCGAATTCGCGGTCTATCAAGTGCGCTGATGTTTACCATCATCAGCAACAACAACAAGAACAACAACAACAAATGTTCTTGAACGAAACTTTCTCAAATGTCACAAGAAACGGGGGTGGGGAAAATGATGCACTCGGTCTTACATCACCGCTACGGTGGCTGAAATTCCGGTTCTTCTGGGATGAATCGTCTTTGGATTCGGTGATGCGTGGCAGGCGATTATCCCAGAAACTATTCGCGTGCCGACCACTTTAAACTTAAACGAGTTTCTTACAACTATTGTCACGGCCCACGTGCCATGGGAAACAAGATGTCGTTTGGAGGCCATTTAATGTCTTTATCATGCGAAACGTTTAAGATAAAAGCACTGTTGTTACAAATTCCATCAATACTTATCCGTAACCCTTGGCGACCCCTCCAAGCGGTTTCCATGCAAAAATTACGTCACTCTGACGTTTCAAAACCGTTTTCCCTTTTACCGAGAACTGCGCATTTATTATGTGAGAAATCACCACCAGAACCCAGCCAGCTTTTCATCCGTGATGTCATCCTTTGGCAACACGAGATGTCGTTCTTGACATCGCAAGTTAGGGGACATGGGTCGAGGTCTTAGAATAGAAATCAGTCCTGAAACTCATTTGGACTGTCCCCCCCCCCTTGTTAAAGGGCTATCGCCGGCTGTTCGGTGGTAGACTGGCTACTGCTATGCCACGGTCGACGGCCCGAGTTCGAATCCCGTCAGGAACCGACTTGGTTTGGACTAACAGGGAATCATCTCACCCTTCTTTTCCAGTCGGCCACGTGATTTCCCTCCCCTCCTCCGAGCACTCTCCGGGGTTCCTTCCACTTCTAGAAACCGAGAGTTTTAGTAGGGTTTTCCAGTGCACGAGCTGGAGGTTTTACCGGTAACTCTTGATTGACTTCTCTCTCGACCATCGCTCAAGAGCTCCTCCCCTCCCAGCCAAGTACAAGACAGGGGACCAGCGATTAGACTGGAGTGGTCGACGACGACTGTTACCGCGCTGGTATCCCCCAGTCACGGAACGTTCTTCTCACGACCAGCATATACTTCGGGTACAGATCGGAGGTCGTCAGAAAGTTATAATATAAAAAGATGTATGGTGGATTTTCGAGCATCTTTCAACAAGGGAGACAACTGGAAATAACTGCTTTGCTGCCTCCACGGTGAGTAGTTTTCCATCGGATGAGATGTCACACTTACTGAAAATCTATTTGCTTTTTTTTTTTTTTAAAAAAGAAGACAACTAAAATAAAAAAAAATAAGCGGAGAAAATATCACGAAAAGGATAAATTATTAACGATAAAACAAAAGTAATTCTGTTTTTTTTTTTACTTACAATTAATCTGACCTCGCATAGTCTAAGTGGTGGCGCTCTCTAGTGGCAAAATCTGAAAACTCTGCGGATGCATTCTGCATGATTACCCGCGCATACACAGCTACTTCCGTCAAGATATGTGTTACTAGTAAGAACCAGCCGGCTTTAGGAATGAACTGATGGTCACCCGGCATCTATTTTACTTGTACAACCGTAAAAAGTAATTAGTTTGTTTGCTTTGTTTTTTTTTGTCATTAGTGATGACTGTTATTGCTTCGTTCGGCACAAGAGATGGCACCAAAAGCGAAGTTCCTGGTGAGACAAGGCTAGCTATCAGCCATTGCTGCTATTCATAAAGCTACTTTACTCCCAACGGAAACGGTGGAGGAAGTAAGCTCTAGTTACACGGGGATGTCTTGAGCAAACATTTCCGAAATCAAGCTGCTGATCTGCTATGAACTTTACAAGCCGAGCAAGAAAGAGGGAAAATCCACGGAGAGGAAAGACATGCTGCTAGTTCAAAAGTCTAAAGTAAATCTCTTCTTGGCAGGTAGCTAATTAACCGTTTGACAACGCATCTTCTGCAGCAGTCGGCATCTCAACCTCTATCGTCAAAAGATGGTTTAAAAGTAGTTAGATTGATTGGCCAGTAGCGGCCAGAAAACTCTTGATTAATTACGGTAACAAAAAGAAAAAAAAAGAAAAAACCTACTTGAGTAGGCTAAGCGAGTTCATTACTACACCTTGGAGCGATGTCGCGGTGTATTGTGGTCGGATAGCTGAGAGATGGCATCGAGACATCCGATCCTGAACGAAGACCGGACATTAGAAGAATATGTGAGGAGGAACTGCCCTTTTGTTGTCCTACAGTTAAACCCGGTGGTGCAAATACGAAAGTCTGGGTTCGTTTCGCTGTCGCTGACCTGTTAAAAATTCACGGGGTTTTCATAAAAACAAGATGTCGCAGTAATTTTAAAGACTCCTGCATCTTTCCCAGGCCGGGCGCTAAAAGGTCGAGACGGGTTTATACTGAGACAGGGTAATAATAGCTTGCAGAACGAAGGCTGCACCGTTCAATAATCAATGCATTTCTGGAATATGACTTGGAGGATTTCACGAAACTATCTTTTAGAACTTTAGGGGACGACAGAGTGGACCCCCCCTCCTATTTTTTTATTTTTTTTTTTGAGCTTTTCTCTCCTTTTCCCCGAAGAAAGACGGTTTTTAAGGTTTTTAGAGAGAGTTAAGTTACGGACTGATGTGCCCGTTATTTCGATTTTTTTGTTTCTTTTGGAATATCCCTATGCTCTTGGTGCTAAATATCTTTAACGTGATAATTTCTCGTTAGCGACAATACAGCCACACTATAAAACAGATGCTTACGCGCTGGTCATGGAATAATTACACTTAACAAAGACCCGAATCATTTCACCGGATGCGAACATTTTGACTACCACTGTAGGTACCACTAGAGCCGTCTAGTTGAGCCTTATAACGCATACGGCGGGCTACGTAGGTATTAGTTTGACGAGAGAAATAGGGAGAGAAAGAAGAAAAAAAAATTATATAGAGAATTAAGAAAGAAAGGAAGCAGTTTTCATAACTTGACTACCTTAAGCCCATATCTTACATTAGTCTCCCTTTGGAGAACAACCGGTGTAGAATTTTCCTTCTGCGGCCTCTGCCATGGCCTGTCTCTTCAAGATAAGAGGTCTTTCGTCCAGACCATTTCCCACCTGAACTGAATTTACAACGGCGGAGAAGCAGCATTCGTCTGGCCAAACCGTTCCTTCTTCCGAACAGCAGAAACCCCCCTACCTACAAGTATAATAATAATAAAAAAAGGTCTTTGTTTTTTCCAGCAGCAGATGTCCCTAAACACCGTCGTCTATCCGGTGCTTGACTGCGTCTGTCCCCCCGCTTCTTTAAAACCCGGGCAATTCTGTTCGCTCCAGCATATCTCTCTCTCTATGCCTGTTTAATAATGATAATAATATAGTTTGAAAATACCGAGTTTCCATTTAGAAGGAGAGGATATCGATTCTCTGCTCGCTGATAAATACCGCTGTAATATGCGCGGTTTTAAAATTCTACGACGAGTCGGCAGAATTCTTGTTATACACGGGCACTCGCCAATTCCGCTTCGCTGTTGCTTATTGCCAATTAATTTACAAATATAACTGCGCTAGAAACACGGCCGGCCCAGTGACCGCTGCGTTCTATACAGTGGCGCTAGATCCTCCAGCGAGGACGGAGCCTCTTGTACATAATGATGGCGCGGGATGCCTTATTTTAACTTCACCGCTGTCTACACGGCTGTAAGTACGGACAAGACAATGGATTTTAAAATTAAGAAAAGCCAACCTTCAAACAAATCCGAGGCCCCCCCCCCACCCACAGAGACGAGACCCCGAATTCTGGCCAGAGCGCCCGCCCCGCCTTTGTGAGCGACATCTGTCGGCGAGATCGGTCTGGTAATTAAAACTGCGTAACTCGACTTCTTGCTTCTATTTGTGATCCGCTCCCGGTGTTCAGCTCAGCGTCTCGCCTCTTTAGAGAGCGAGGTTCGTCGAGTTCTAATGACACAAGACAGCGGGTATAATTAACTGCCCTTCGCGCTTAATCCGCCAAAAATAGAACAGGCGCTGATTAGTTGATGAAAAGCAACCCGGGCTGGTAGACGAAGAGAATGGTCGTTAGCCCGTATCTAAGGTTACTTGTGGTACGAAGTCCATTCACATGGCGTTTTCTAAAAAATTGTATGCCTAATACTCACTGCAGAAACGATAATAGTAGCAATGTTATATTTAACAAGTATAGTGAAAGAACATGGTAGGGGCCCAGGCATCCCGACATATGTATTACCTGTTAATCTTTTGTTCGGATCTAAATTCATGTTGCTGATTTTTCTGTAGAATTTTTGCAAGCAGCCGATGTTGGAAAATCTACTGAAATAGTTCGGCTCGCATCATCAGCAGCAGCAGCTCTGTATCTTAAAAGCTTCAGATGTTAATTATTTTGCCTAGGCCGAAAGTAAATCAGTCTCTTCGATAAGTGATTCGATAACGCTTGTCTTGATTCCTGACATCCACCTGTCTTTTTCTTTACCCAAGCTCTTCAGGAGATACATCTGGAAGCTATCAATAAGGGAAGGAGGTGGGAAATCGCTATAGATCGGCAACAAGTTCTTTCCCGAATTATCTCTGGCGCAGTTTCGCCGCCAGTTCCGGCCCTGAAGCTGCGTAGAGGGCGCCTCGCTAAAAACGTCGGTTCCCCGCGGGCTTTGAAGGAACACGAAATGGAATTGGTACAAGAGTGGCGTGTGCTGCTCCTGATGTTCCGGAAAGATGTGCGGCCACTACTGTTCTCTTAAAAATATAAGACTAGGAAAAAAAGGGGGGAAAGCACGTGTCAGTGAAGATTGTGACATTTAAAGTCCACGCACCGGTACAAGAGGCGTCTTTACCGGGCCGGTAAACAGATGTTTCCTGATGCAATATGCGAGACTTCTGAATTTCGGCAGTCTCCAGTGGATGGAATTACGGTACAAAGAATTTAGAGATGCTGTCGATCTCTCCCTTCCATCCCCGCAACTTGACGACGGAGGAGCCCTGTACCGTTTGCCGAATTATCTCGCCTGTTATTCCGCTCTTCCAAGGCGGGGACGGAATAAAAGAAACCGCAGTCGAAAGTAGAATTTAAAAGGAAAATTCCGTACATCGTTTGATTGATTTTGCATTAATAGAGGCAACCGTGCTGTTCGCTCATGGCCACTGAGACCCCAGTATCTGGTAACTTATCGAAATGGATTACGAGAACGGGGTCCAAAATAGGAAAAAAATGCGTTGTTTTACGTTAAAATTATGGTTCATCTACCTCGCTACAAATGGGCTTCCGCTGGTCCCGGATGTAATGACAAGACGGGGTTAGATGGGCGTAGATACTTCGGCCGACAGCGCAGCTGATAAAGGTAGTAATTATTGGATAACACACACGTGCGCGCGCGCGCGCAATCAAACCCCAGAAAGAGTAGTGGATCTCGGGTCCTTGACGTCGTGCGCTCCCTTTAGAAGAGAAGAGGAATAAAAGACAACAACGAAGCACTATGTCCTAAGAGTTCGCGTTATCAACAAGCAAGCGTAATCATCAGATGAGAGAATCTTCTCTTTACTTCTAATGTTGTGTCATATGATTACACGAAAGAAAAAAAATTCGTTTTGTTAATTAAAGAAACAATTCTCGTGCTCTCCTCGTGTAATCACGCGGATTCTGCCGATGGTGAGTCGGGGAGGAGTTCGAACCGAAGGGCTATGGTGGCCACTTGCTTCGGTCGCCGGCAGGTGGCGTTGTCACGAATTTGGAAATTCGTGTGGGTACATCTCTGTTTAAACTAAATTAACTGCTATTTATTTAATTATACACGAGCACAACCAAAAGTTAATAACGATAGAAGTACGCGGATCTTTGCGCTGTTTGTTTTTGTGTTTCCTCCCCCCCCCAGTCAACAGAGAGCGCTGTATTTTATTGTACATGGCATTCTAGGTACCACGTCACGTGATCTGTCGACAGATAGCGTAATGTCCGCGGGAGTCGTCGAGACTTGCAAGTGGCGATCGTTTAGTTTTCATCATCTCTATATTAAGGTATAGCAACATTTTTTTTTAAAAAAAGAGACAAACAAACCGCGAAGATAGCGCCTCTCTTTGAGGAACACCCAGATCTAAATGGAGTAAGAACTTATAATGAAACATTTAGCGCCGCACAGAGAGTGGCACTGTCGCGAAGATATTACTGAACGAAAGGCAGATGACAGGCGAGTACTGTCTAATGGTTCTGTGGTCAGTAAGTGCGAGGTAAAATAAGATGACTTTTCGTCCATGTCTTAGAATGGAAACGGAAAACCCAGGAACAGGACATCAACTCCTGTAGTAAGGGCAGAAAGCGTTTCAAGGTAATTGGGCGTAAAAAATCCAATATTCTACCAAGAGTGACTAAGTTTATAATGCCTAATGTCAAAAATAGAATTACTTTTACGTATAGCACCTTGGACGAACATCCTACACTTGCCGTTGACACATCTCCTCGCCTGTCCTTGTTCTACACGGTACAATGATATCATCAACGTTTTCCGGTGAAAGTCAAGCAATGGAGACATCATGGAGACGATTTTAGATACCAGTCAGATGACGCCTCTCGGCGTGCATGTTAAAACACTTGTCATTATATTATTATTCCAGATAGAAACTCTACTGAGCTTAGTTGAGTTTGCAGAAGAAAACAGGGAGCCATCAGAGCACCTACAAGTTTCCCAGACAAAAGAAGCACTAACCATTTTGATTTTTTTAAAAAAAAACAACAACAAAAAAACTGGTTTACGATAACACTAACCATTACAAATTTTTATGTATATATTTAAAATGACCCACTAATTTCATTGTTTGAATCTAACATTAAACCAGCTCTCACTTTAGGCGATTTATAATTATGACCACTAGTTGTTTTTTTTTCGTAACTGTATATTACAGAATCTCTGACTCATTATTCAAAAACTCAAAAAAGCTTTTAAAATTATTTTGGAAATTCCGAACACATCTCGGTTCGAAGACCAAAGAGAGTGAAAACAATGCGGTCGAACCGTTTAATGTATTCTAAATACTCGACAAATCCAGACCGTTTCCATGAATCCATGGCTTGAGAAAACGAAGGCAAACACATTTGCGGAGCAGTGACATGGGGTCAGCATAAGAAAGAATCGAATCCCGGAAAACCTCAACAAACAAACAGAACCGGCCACGATACACACGTGGTTGGCCCGCGTCACCTTAGACAGCACTGAATTCCTGAATACTACCAAAGGATGAAGTAAAATGATATATATATAAATATACATATATATTTTTTTTACACCACCCGACGGCCGGCCCCAGGTTTTTAACCGGGTGATCGTTGGAAAAAGAAAAAAAAAGTAACCTTGGTACTTCTCGTTCATTTGTCATCGCTGCATTCGTCGACGAGACCAGTTTTTTCGCTGTTTGGTCCAGAAAGAAGCGATAAATACTTTCCGGCGATCGGTCGATATCGATATCGATCGATCGATCGACCAACAACAGTGCTTGGCCAGTCGCTTCTTCGTCGGTCGCCGCCTTTCACCGGAGAAGTGAATTTCCTCAGCGAGTCTATTATGGTCCCCAAATAACGGCGGAGACTGGATAGCGCAGCCCGGCCTTGTTTAAAGGAACATCAAACATTTATGCCTCGACTTTTATTCCTAGAAATATGGCTCCCGTAACCTCGGGCCCGATCGTAAATTCCCGCCACCTTGGCAGGAATATTAACGGAGTTGGAAGGGAATTCTTCAAACGTTTCCATGCATAGCCGAAAGCAAGTTCTGCTTCCTTGTTGTGGCAACAACAAAAAAAAAAAACGGTTGTAAAACAAATTTCCGGGAAGAAATATTCAATAGCTGTAATTTTCGTCCATCTCTACCGCTTTCCGATAGCCATTCATCAACGCACTACAAAACAAAAAAAAGAGTCAGAAAATGGGGCGTCCTGGCCCCACTCTCTTTACTTCTCTCTTTAGAACCTGCAAACAATACCTTGACGAAATAATTATCATATGAACTAGCATGAATGTCAGCTTCATTATAAAACATAATGGGATAAATCTCACGGCGAAGATGGTAATAAACTCTTTTTTTTCTCCGCCGAGAGATTAACGAGGGATTCTGTAGTTAAATGGTCCTCCAGTCAATATTGGAAATAAATGTGGTCTGGTAATTACGTGTCAATTTTCAGGCAGAAGAGGGGCGTGGATGCCCGAACACCGTTGATTCTGAGGATTTATGCGATGCACTTAAAAAAAAATTTGCGCCAACAATAATTTTCTAGTTTGCAGAAGGACTGGCAGCCGGCTGGAGATTCTGTGCGGCTTGATGTCACGTGACGGTCCGGCGAGTCTTGGAGTGCTGGGAGGGGGGTGGGGGACGAGACGAACGGCTCGCCGCCGGCCGTTGTCGTGCTGCGTGCCAGCCAGATGGCGAATAAGTGCAAAACTCGGAAATGCTTGGCTCCCGAAGTCTTTCCGAGTGCTGGGGAGTTGATGATGTCTACCCGCCGATCGCTCGTTCAGGCGAAAAACGTAGCCTTAGCCATTCCTGGTGCTTAACGATATTAAATAACCTGTTCATTGCAGTACTACAAATTGTTTTATCGGCAGTCGTCGTCATATTTCTCTTCTCTCTTTCCCTTGGATTGGATCCGAAGACCCCGTTTACTCGAATACCTTTGGTTCGAAGACTGACCAAGTAACAATGGCCGAGACATTCTTGATGCTCGACTTGACTTCTCGCGTCATCTACAGCTTTACACTCTTCACTGACTAAAGCAAAATATCAGAATTACTTCACCTTCGTTCGTCTTAATTCAATTTTTAAATAAAAGTTATCGTAAATTAATCTTTACACGATGTTTACAGTCACACAGCAATACAGATAAAACTTCTCATGAGAGATTTTACAAATTAATTAATAAATATAACTTTACATGAATACTGTTTTCTTTATTGATGAAGACAAAGTGCAAATGGTGTTTACTGATAAGGATGGAGTTCACGTGACATTTACTAGCATTTACTTTTTTAAAACATATTTAAAGACATTTATCAATACAGATGGAGTTTACATGACACTAACATAATAACCATATTCAACAATATTCTATTTTTTTTAATAACAAAAGGATCGATCTTCGTGCCAAAATATTTTATATTCACGGAAAATCCCAATTAACACACACACACACACACACACACACACACACACACACCACACCACATTACTCATTACATATTGTGCAAGGATAACTCAATCTGCATATCTATTAAAATCAGACAATCGGTTCCTTAGTTAGTCAAACGCATTTTAAAGTAAATCTGTTTTACAAACATCATTACCGTCTTGTTCTTGAGTCGTACAGCGAAGTCGACGAGAGAGCGTAAGTAGTACCACAGTTGACCGCTAGGAAGCGTCGCCAGTCCTGCGCCGCCGCCCCCCTGCACCCCAGCCTTCGGCCGCAAAGTCCCTACTATAAGTCATTTTTAAATTAATTTTATTATCTGTGTGATGAGCCACAGAGTTACCGAAAGAAGAAGAAAAAAACTCCCACAGGAGCCGGCTGTTGAAGAATGACGAGAAGTGAACTGTTCTATGGAATTAGGCCAAACTCGGGCCTTCAACCACGAAAATCTGGTGAGCTAAAAACCACCGTACCATCGCTTCTCTTATAATAATTAATAATAATAATAATAACAACAAACAACAACAACAATATATAGAATTCTTTAAGAATGAAAATGAGAAAAAGCATTTAAAGCAGTTGAGCGCTGAGGAAAATAGCGGTTTCGGTGCAAAAACATTTGATGTCAGCAGATACTTTGGTTTTTATCTGCCACGTTATCATTTATAGTTGATGGGGGGAGAAGTCGTATCTCCAGCCATGCGGGTCTGGATTTTAAATTAGTGCCATATCTCGAAGAATCGCGCTTTAACGACAGGCTCGCTAGTGCGATTATTTAGTTGGTGATGCGGAAACCGATATGTCTGGAGTTAAAAAAGAAAGAAAAGAAAGGGGAGATTTTTGCAAGTTAGGCTGAAGTCGGTCAGAAGACCCGTATCTGTAATTCAAGTTTACCAAACTTACTTGGACAATGAGCGGAAAGCGCACAGCGACACTTTCCGGTGTTTCGGTTGCAAGGCCAATACGATTCCACACGGAAGAAATAATTTAAATGCCTGTTGAAAGAATTTTTTTTTTTTTTTTTTTTTTTGCTAAGCTAAAATTACGATAGCGGGATCCAACAGGAACGAAGGAGTGGGAGAGATCGGTGGAAAGTAATACCCCCGCACGTTTCGTCCCGTATCAAGCCGCCAATCTCGGTACAGATCTTAAACCACGCCCCACCCCCTTCTGTCTTCCGCCGTGGTTTCGATCCTGCTTTTCAAGCGTACATCCATCATCCGACTTTTATCGTCAATCAGCATCGTCCGTGCGTAAAAAACAACAACAACAACAACAACAACAACAGAGTAAATAGCTTTGCGTTTCATCTCATAGAAATTAAACTCGATCAGGATTTGCTGGAGCGGCGGGTAAGGGAAGAAGAAGAAGGAAAGTTGAGTAATTCGAGCGTGACGTGGCGATCCGATCCGTCGACGGACCCGTGTATAAGACGAAGCCTCGTTCCCGATTTCACGCCTTAGGGTTCCGTGTATAAGACGAAGCCTCGTTCCCGATTTCACGCCTTAGGGTTCCCGTCACTGGAGCATCTTTGGCGTGAACATTGTTAGTCCGAGTTGTCGCTCTTCTCGGCTTTGAGGCGCGTTCGTTTAAAAGAAAGATAATAAAATGAAGGGCCTCAATCCACGTCCGGGCGGGCGCCATTTTTAATGTCCGCCGACCCCCACAGTAGGGTATTTCGAATTCCGTGGAAAAAAAAAAAAAAAAAATATATATATATATATATATAAAATCTTGAGTCGTTTGTTGTCCAAAGAACAAAAGGGGTTTGGAGAAGTGAAGCGAAATCGATTCTCCGAAGAGTTGTTGCCCCTTAAGACGCGCTCTTCTACAGGAGCCGGGCCGGGATTTAAAGGTTCGAACTCGAGAGTAAATAGACTCCATTTTCAAGTTTAAAATATTCCAAAGAGGAGAGAGAGAGAGAGGACATGACGTCATTACAGAGAGAGAGACAGAGAGATGACGTCATTACAGAGAGAGAGACAGAGAGATGACGTCATTACAGAGAGAGAGAGAGAGGATGGATAGAAGAGAGAGGGAGGAGGAGGAGATGAGAGGAGAGAGAGGGAGAGAGAGAGATGAAAAGAGACAGAGAGAGAGAGACATGACGTCATTACAGAGAGAGAGAGAGATGAAGAGAGACAGAGAGAGAGAGAGATGAAGAGAGACAGAGAGAGAGACATGACGTCATTACAGAGAGAGAGACAGAGATGACGTCATACAGAGAGAGAGAGATGGAGAGAGAGAGATAGGAGATGAGATGGAGGAGATTGAGAGGTGAGAGACAGAGGAGAGAGTTACAGATGAAGACGACGAGAGAGATACAGAGAGGACGAGAGATAGACGTAGAGTGAGAGACAGAGAGAGCGAGGAGAGATGACGAGTCATGACAGAGAGAGAGAGATGAAGAGAGACAGAGAGAGACATGAGACGTCATATGAGGAGAGAGAGAGAGACAGAGAGATGACGTCATTACAGAGAGAGAGAGAGATGGAGAGAGAGAGGGGGAGAGAGAGAGAGGAGAGAGAGGAGAGAGAGAGAGAGAGAGAGATGAAAGAGACAGATACGAGAGAGGACACTGATGTCTTTACAGAGAGAGCGAGACAGAGACCAGGAAGTCATACGATTTCAGAGAGATCATCAGAGAAGAGAGAAAGAAGAGAGACAGAGAGAGACATGACAGTCATTACAGAGAGAGAGAGACAGAGAGATGACGTCATTACAGAGAGAGAGAGACAGAGAGATGACGTCATTACAGAGAGAGAGAGATGGAGAGAGAGAGGGGGGAGGATGAGGGGGGATGAGAGATGGAGAGAGAGGGGAGAGAGGAAGAGCGACATGAAGAGAGACAGAGAGCGAGACATGACGTCATTACAGAGAGAGAGACAGACAGATGACGATGATCATGACAGCCAGAGAGGAGAGAAGATGAAGAGAGACAGAGAGAGAGACAGACGTCCTTACAGAGAGAGAGAGCCAGAGAGAGATGACGTGTCCATACAGAGAGAGAGAGAGATGGAGCGAGAGCAGAGTGGGGGAAGATGAGATGGATGAGAGAGCGGAGCGCGAAGGAGAGACGAGAGAGAGAGACCGTTTTTTTGAAGAACATAAATTCGATCTAATATTCAATGTTCAATGGCGAGGGATGTTCCGAGACGAATCAAAACTATAATTAAAATGTTTCTTTTTAAATTAAAACGACAACAAAGCTGAAGTGGTAAGAGAGATTATGTAACCTTCAGTCGAGAGTTTGCTTATTTGATAAAAATTCTGATGTTGTTGGTGCGAAACTATGTCTTGTCCATGTCTCAGGGTCGAATAGAGCCGATTTTTTCGCGACCTGAAAGATGGGGCTGAAATCGCTCGCAGGTACATTGGACGGCTGTTCCCATACATATTACAGAAGCAGCATTTGTAGCGGTTGAGAACCGTCAATTCAAAATCAGATTCTGTAAACCTATACTTAGAAGAGTAATACATATATATATATATAATTTCTGAGAGGGCACATATGACAAATTTTATGAAAAACATTATGCCTAGTATTCCACGTACAAAAGAGTCTACAGATGAATTTTAAAGATAAAACATTTATTATTAATAGCTAATTAATGTGTGCTTTTTTTTCCACGTGAACCGCAAGTGATATTTTAAATGCTTGATAAATATGTATATAAACGAGTTTCTCTTTAAAGTAAGGGCGAAACACAAAATTTTAACCTTTTCTTTCAACTGTATCTTTTACTGTGACAAACTGCCCACCTTTGATGCGGTGTCATCATCCTTTAGTTCGTTTGGGCGAATAACGAATCAGTAAACTGTCTGGTGTCCCTTACCTGATTAGATATGTTGACACCTCTGATTTGCTTTGACATCAAGTTTCGGTTTCCACCTTAATGTAGCTCTCTTCTAGTTTTGTTACTCAGATTATCCAATTAGCGAGAAAGTAATTTCGAATCGCTGACGTATTATTTGAATAAACCTGAGGGTCTGAGGCTAAAAATTCGTATGCAAAAAAGCTTGGGTGTTCTGGAGGACCTATCTTAGCCGATGGTACAAACCAAGTTATTGTTGCTTATATAAACTTTAGTAAGGCTGATGACAAAGTTCCACACGGAGGACTGTTGACAATGGTCTACACAGATTTACTATCAAACCAGAACGACGAGTGGTTTCAAATGGTGTATCACTGTCGTAAATCTCCATTCCTGTCCCGTGGGTTTCTCTTTCTGTGATAATGATACTAATAGTTTCGTAGACTTTAATATTTACAAAAGGAAAAGTGCTTCGATACTAAGCTATGAAGTAGGCAATGGACTAGAGAATGCAAAGCAATTAAAATGTTACGAGTAATTGCAAAACAACAAACGAAACATACCTTGTAGGTGTGCAGTTCTTTTCCCGGTAGGATATCTATCAGGTAACGTAGACTTACTAGAATGTTTCTAGGTCTTAAGCATTTGGGAAATAACTGAACGATTTAAAATATTAGATCTACCAATATTAAATTTTAAGCAGAACGATTTAAAATATTAGATCTACCAATATTAAATTTTAAGCAGAACGATTTAAAATATTAGATCTACCAATATTAAATTTTAAGCAGAACGATTTAAAATATTAGATCTACCAATATTAAATTTTAAGCAGAAAAGACATATAGATGTTTTTCTTTTAACTGAGCGTGTACCAAAGACTAGTAGTTGCATTTACAAATTGGCTAAGATTTCAGCGCAGTTAAATATCAGAAAACAATTTTCTGTGAAGTCAACAAATGAAATAAACTGCCTGCGAGTAAATTTAATACTGATTGCACGAATCAAGTTAAGAGTCATATCGATGGCCTTTTTCTTGGCTCCTAGTGAACAAAACTAATTTGTTCACTTGATGTTTCAGAGCCATTACTTTGTCTTCACTTCTCAGAAGGAAAAAAAAACGCCAATTCATTAGCATTTCTACGGTGTCTATTAGATTCACTCACATTGCTATTGGTTACCTCTTTTGTTTTGTTTTCTCCCACCCAACCCCACAACCCAGCGATTATCGACCTATCAGGACGAGTTTATTTGAGAAGTGATCGTTCTTGAATAACCTCTCCAAAAAAGAAGAGGGAGGGGGGGAAAAATCTGACTGGAGACTGCGAGCGAGGATGACGTAGAGTTTCACGGACTTTCTGGAAGGAGTAACAAGACACCTGCCCGCCCCAACCCGTCCCAAGACCGCTTCTCGTCCCTTCACCATAACGTCGCCACTCGTAATCAGTCCCGGTGGAGTGTTTTACCTTCCCTTTCTTTTCCATTTGAGTCCCTTTTTTTTTAAAAAAAAAATTGCGTCAGCGGGGTCGCGACCCGGGTTTTTGTGTCGTGTCGTTGGATCACGTGGTGTTGTGCTGCTGCTGTTAGCTGTAACTAATCAAAGAGAAGGAGAAATGGCTCGGGACCGCGTATTAGCGGGAACAAACCGGCTTAATTCTCGTTTATACAACCCCCGCAACCTTTGCATCCCGCGAATCTTCTCGCGCGCCTGATGGATTTCTTTCAGCGGGCCGTCCATCGGCGGACGAAGACAACTCGGTTCTTGCCATCGATGCCGCCGAGATTGCGCGGATAAGTTGATTACCGCCCCTTAGAATCTCACCCGGGTTCGGCGAGGAGATGGGGAAGAAGAGATGGCGAGCCGCGGTCGATCGTACTTCGTATAGTTGTCGGTCTTGCTTGTACAGCTGTCGCCAGCGCGGGAAGACAGCGGATTGTTTCTATTGCTTCAGCCAGGTACAGACAGCCGCCTTCTTTGTGCCACCAATAACCCGCGCTATCTCCGATTATCTCCCCCTCCCCACACACCCCTTCCCGTTATTTTGTAATTATTAAAGATGGCGCGTAGACGATTTTCGAGTTATTTAGTAGATAAAAATTTTTTGAATAAAAAAATAGACTTTAGCCCTACAATGTCTGTCTTTCTGGAACCCAAATCGTGATGATAGGGGTGGGGGGACTGACCCCCCGAAATCTAAGTCCATTACTTAATCCGCTGAGAAAGGGACGTCGAAAAGCTGCTCTCTTGCCTCCCTACAAAGTCCCTGCCCCTATTTTACTGGTAACGAAAGATAATTTCTCATCTTAAAGAATCACCTGAAAAGGTGAGTGGTTCTGATTTATAATTTTTTTTATCGTTCAGTGGCATCAATTAGCTGGAAATAGGTTACCAAACGTAAGAAACACAAATGGTACTAATTAGCGTTCTGGTTGCTTGTACAATAACTGAATTTTCGTACAAGTTTATATTCATATTTTTTTAAAATATATATATATATATATTATTGAAATAAACTAAGATATTTATGCGTCTGGAATATCCGAGGGCATATTTAGATACTCAGATTTTAAAATCGAGATTCTTTCCAACAAAAACTAACTTAATGGGAGAGTACAAAATATAATTACGTTAATAAAGTATTAATATCACATCCTCTAATCTATTATTCGCGATATTCTAACGTTGCCAATAGAGGAACACGCGGGGTTTCCTATGAATGCTGAAAGAATTCCCAGTAAATTATGACAAAATTCCAATAATCCCGCAATACGTTTGTGTGTGTGTGTGGTGTGTGTGTGTGTATATATATATATATATATATATATATTTTGTGCTGCTATCGATGAACCATATTTAATATTTACGGATACTTATTAAGAACAAAAGAGTGGTTGGAATAAATGTGAGTAGGCTTACCAACTTACGAATATCCAAATCTATAGTCAGGAGGAAATATTAACCTTAAAACGGTTAATACTTGTAACTAAGTTTGATTTTTTTAAATATCGAACACTGATAAGATGCGGCTTCTTTCTTTTGCGATCACTCATTTCGCAAGAGTGGGGATGCCTTGCACCGGTAGGCCCAGTGCATCTGTCTTCAGCAGTGAGATGCGGTTTAGAAGTATCACTGTTTTAGAAAATCACATTAAAATAGCCAAAAGTGACATATACAAACAAATCTAATTAAAGACGTATTTCCGAATAGATTTTAAAATTTGCAGACACCTTGTCGAATAACTTATTAAATATCATCAGGTATAATCAACAGCAGAATTTATATTGATAGGAATTTAGAATTAAACTTTAGCATACAATGAATATTGCTAACTCACGTAGCTTATTCTATCAAATTTCAGAGAGAGAGCGAGAGAGAGAGAGAGAGAGAGAGGGAGAGATGAGGAGAGAGAGAGAGAGAGAGAGAGAGAGAGAGAGAACAAATACGTGATGCCTGGCTTTAGAATTCATCTCGAAATTTCTCTCGGGACTGGAAGTTCTTGACGTGTTAGAAAATTAAACACAGAAGCAGATAATAATAATAATAAATAATAATAATAATAATAATAATAATACTAATAATAATAATAATAATAATAATAATAATAATCTATAATAATAATAATAATAATAATAATAATAATAATAATAATAATAATAATAATAATAATAATAATAATAATAATAAAATAATAATAATAATAATTTAAAAGACAACCATTGATCGCTGGTCTTCTGTGTTTAGTTATGCCATTTTTTAAAGATTTTTATTACGGAAATATAACAAAGCTACACTGACTGCGAAAAAAACGAAACAAAAGACAAAGGGTCTTACAGAGTCACCTGAAGAGTTTCCAATGCTGATGTTATATTACAGGAAGTCAAAGATGGGAGAAACTATTCCTCAGCCATCTACAATCGTCTAAAATCTTGTTTAAGTTGGTAAATTACAGTTGATAAACGAAAAAAAAAAATGTTCAGATAACAAATAAGACATTTAATGTGATGTTTTGAGAGATTAGAGATAAGTAAAGTCGATCTCTGCACGAAATTTACCACCAGTCGATGTAAAGACGAAGTTTGCTAACTAATGTTTAGTGTCGTAGATGAGATGTATCTGCTGTATTTTTTTTTTTTTAACATGTAATATTAATTACATGTCGCACGAGTGAAAAACGGTTTATCCTTAGAGTATAACGTATGTACCTATCAATCTGTTTTCCATTCCCTAAGGAGCTTTTAAAAAAACACAAACACGGGCTCGTATTTAAACATGTTTATCTACCTGTCCGTCGGCGATTGTACGTTCGGATGTTCACCTACTTCACCATTCAGAAAAAAAAATATATATATATCCTGCTGCTCAAGTCGATACCGGAAACATGGCACGCTTCCTGCTGTCGCAACTTCGAGAATGTCTTTAATTATAAACAAAAGACAAACATGTCAGTGATTTAAGACGAAAACTTTCACTTTAAGCAATAGCAACCTGAATGGTAAGGTAATGTGTCTTGGGTTTTGTTTTCGTACTCACACGGTATTATTATTATTATTATTATTATTTATTATTATTATTATTATTATTATTATTATTAGATATTATTATTATTATTATTATTATTATTATTATTATTATTCTTATTATTATTATTATTATTATTATTATTATTTATTATTATTATTATTATTATTATTATTATTATTATTATTTATTATTATTATTATTATTATTATTATTATTATTATATATTATTATTATTATATTATTATTATTATTATTATTATACAAATAGAAGCTCAGTAATTCAGATTTACGTTCATTAAACTCTTCTGTTAATTTCCCGATTTTACCTCAGTATTCGCCACGGCCTTCGGGTGTTTTTCGCGAACTTGGTATTAAAAACAACAGATTTTTATCAGAAGAAAGCAAATTATTTTTTAAATGTTTTCCGTAAAAGCAAAATCCTAATTTCTTAAATATTGATTTTGGCCTCCAATCTGCGTCATCTACAGTGATTAAAATGATGTGCGTGCTTTCTAGATTCTGAAGAAACTTGGTGCCCGAGGGCGCGGGGCTCATGCATTCATCTCTTCCCGTCGTTCGTTGGGGCGACCTTCTTCCGGTTAGCCCCAGTTTTCCCCCCTCACCTAAACAGGAGAGTTCTCACTGTGACGTTCCAGCGCGCGCGCGTGCAACAATGAGCCAGAAGATCCGTGGATATTCTTGAATATCACCCGATTTTACATTGAAATTATATATAAATAAAGATATTCATTACATATATATTTTTAGTTTAAAAAATTACAATTTCTCGAAATTAGATTCAGGACTCGTTTTAAAACAGTAAGATTTTGTCCGGAAATCACCTGAAACCAACTGAAACATTACAAACCACAGATTAACTGATGAGATTAATTTGAACTTTCATTCTTAGTTTTCCGGATGCTTCGTCCGCAGAACCATGGAATGCACCCCTAAAGTGTGCCTGCCCTGGAGAGAGAAAAAAGAAGAGGAGATCGATGAAGTGAAGCAGCTCCCCACCGAACAACAAGCAAAGGGGCCAACCCTTAGAAGAGCTCTTGTTTCGTGTGCAGCGCTATTATTCAGTGTTTACAGAGGTGGTAAGATTGACTCTATCCCCTTGTTACAGAATAAATCTCAACATAACGAAGCCGCCTCTGTTCTAAACATCCTATACATACGTGGCAAACTTTCTGTTGTTGTTTGCAGAGATGCAACTATAAGGTGACAAACCAAGCTTTGCAATACTATTTTGACCGAAGATGGTCACAAAAAAAACAAATGCCTTTTCTTCTCCCCATCCTTCTGAGTTTGGAGGTTTGACGGAATCTCACAGCAGCTAGATAAAACAAGGAATGGGGTTTCAGCTTCTCTGACCAAGCAAATGGCTACTGAAGTATGGTATGAGGACTCTTGAGTGTTTGCCAGCCAGCCAGGAGACACACAGAGCCTCAACTATGCTTCTTTAAAACCCCATACTGGAAGATTTTGCTTTTAGATATTGGAAAACGAAAAACCCACCCCTGGCGGCAGGTGAAGAAAACAAGAAGAAACTACAGCCGATTTGGCATTCGAACTCGAGTCTGAAATAACTCTGGGCGGCAAACTAACCATCGAATCACCAGCCGCCCTCAAACAAATGCCTGATCATTAAACATGGTAACTACTCTTACAAAAATATCTTCACGTGATGCAATAATTCTATTTGTCAATACACGCATTTGCTATAAAGAATACTAATATTGCACTTGGGGTTAGATCCTGAAGACGGAGGAAGGGAAAGATTACCAAGCTACAGGTTCAGCACTTAGTTCCACAAGAATAAAAAAAGGTAAATAAAGAGAACAAAGAAACAGTTCGTTAATATAAACGTATATAGTCACAAACCCTGTCACTAGTAAATGATGTCTAAAAGGGATAAAAGTGCCCTCTAGCGGTGATTTGCAGCCACGAGAACAGTGTACTACGGTGCCATTATATCTTACGATCGTCGCTGATTCTTGAGAGTCAAAAACCTTTGACATTTCCCCGTATTTCATGCTCAGGAATCAGCTTTGGTTGGTTTGTACCTTACGTCAACCAAGCAAAATCTCGTACCGAGTCGGTAGGACTAAGTAAGGTCCTGAGGATAGACACGGACTTATCGCGGTTTATACTAATGTCAGAAACCCCATTTTTTTTTGTTTGTTTGTTTTCCCAGCGCTGATAAATTACGGATATCGAGTAGTGCAGTCTGTCAATGTCTCCTGCGGGTTGTCGCGGAATTTTGTATGGTTTTATGCAGATCGTCGTCAGTAGACTTTTACATCACCTTTTCCTTTCCTTAAAGGTCTAGACGGCTCGACATGAACAACCGTAATCCACCTACTAAAATTTTCAAATCATAACCAACCCCTGTTTTCTAAAAAAAAAAAAAAAAATATCGAACGATATTTCATGGGATTCCGGTGTAAACCCGGGGTATTTCGAATCAGCGTCCAGTTGGTTCCAATAAAAGACACAACCAACAGAAGTAGTTTCGTCACAGCCGTAGTTCCCCAAACACGATTCGGATTTTAACGCGCTCCCTCTCACTCATAGCATCGTCGACTTTCCGATATGCCATCGTTTTTTTCCGCGATTCCCCCCCCACCAACCCCCGTTTTTGTCTTCTCTCGGCATACAGTAAAAATTTAACGGTTCCTGCCTCCCCTCTTCCTTCCATTTAACTGTCTGAACGCAGCACGGCGCACGGCTCGAACCCAAAAGCTCCAGTCTCACAAAGCCAACATGGCGCGGTAGCCGAACAATGACTTGTCTTCATTACGCCTCATACCCTTTACAATGTGTAGTAACCCTTAGAAGTCCTCATACTAGCCCCCCCCACCATCCATCCATCCATCCATCCCCAACTACACAATAGTCGATTGTAATTTCGAACGGGAATTTCTCCTGTTATATGAGAAACGTTTCTTGCCGTCTGATCTTCTCAGCCCTGACTGGAGGAACGGAACGTCAGAAACAATTCTCTGTGATGGAATTTTACACCACGGTTTGAATCCTATCGCTTAATTCAATCAGCTAATCTCGTGTGTGTGTGTGGTGTGTGTGTGTGTGTGTGTGTGTGTGTGTGTGTGTGGTGTGTGTGTGTGTGGCCACCGTATAAGATGAATAAGTAATAAGAGTAGAAGACCTACCATTCTCAGTGCATTCTCATGTTACGCCACATTGGCGCTGTCTTCCCATTAGCACTGTATACGGTAAAGCCAATTAATACTGCTGGTTAAATGAGTCCGTTAAGGTTTATATATATATATATATATCAAAGGCTATATTTTTTAACACATAGTAGTAAATGTTCACGTTTTATAGATATCTGGTGGATTGTATCTTTTATGCTTAATACTACTTTATATCGAATACAAAGGTCATAAATCTATCTAGTTAAACCTACCCGGAGTTGTTGAGTAGTGCTGCTGTTGTCCGCTAGGATCCGTCGCCGCGTGGCGGAAGAGGAGGGCGACACTTCCGACTTCGGAAAGGAAATTTCTATTAGAACTCTCTATTTGTTTAGATGCGGGAGGAGGATACCCAAGTAACAGGCTGGGGTGGGGAGAAGAAGAAATCGTGCCAGAGCTTAATTCAAACCGACCAGCTTCCGACTGAGATTCGAACTGGGACTCCTGACCTGAACAGTCCAGCAAACTAACCACTTGACTATCTCACGGCACTTATTTACCATAAAACTGCATTCATGAAGGTTTTGAAAAAAAAAAAAAAAAAACGTTTGAAGAGTTATCAGCTTCTTCTTTTGTCCATATAATTTTCATGACGGACCTTGTAATTATTATTATAAGCCTACATCGAGCTTTTAAAACTTGTTCTTGTAGTAACTTCAACAACTTATTTAAATAAAGATTGTTTAAAGCAGGTGATTGCCGACATATTGTATTTAGAAACACGCTACGGTTAACGAGATATTTCAATTCGATCGACAGCTGTCTGCTTTACCAAATCTCTCCTTTAGTATCCGGGATTTTTCCCGTAAAAAAGAGCAACATGTTAAATTAACATCTAAGCTATTTCCCCATGTTACACCGAGAGTTAAGAATGAAGAGTAATCTTCATTTTACAAGAGAGAGAGTCAGTCCCCAGCCCTAGAGGGCGAGTTTTACGCTACAGACCGTCCACTGAACTAACCCTTCTGGTCAGGAAGGGAGAATTCCGCCGTAGAGCACCAACTAGCCGGCTCCCCTGATGGCTGGCTATAAGTTTGAAATGAAGGAACCTCCCTTTAGTAGAAAGCTCAAGCCAGAACTCAAAGTTTCTCTATGCTGATAATAAATAAATAAGTTTTTACTCTCCTAATTCATATTTCTGCATATTCCCTGTTCTTTATAATGCGCACTGTGTACCCCCCCCCCCCGGGCTGTTCTACTTTCTTCTTTGGTCGCATCTTTTGTGAAACAAATGCTTGTCGTAACCTGTGAAAATTTTAAATTTAATTAAAACATTTTTTTACTTCTAATTTTATGCAAGTTTTGTTCCAATCTTCCAGATTTATTGGTGATAAAGACAAAGTGGACATAATTATAAATAAGCTAAACCGTCAATAAGGTTTGATATTAGATTAGTTCTAATATCCTAGATTTAATGGTGATAAAGACAGTGGATATAATTATAATAAGCTAAACTGTCAATAAGGTTTGATATTGAATTAGTTCTAATCTAGATTTAATAGTGATAAAGACAGTGGACATAATTATAAATAAGCTAAACCGTCTATAAGGTTTAATATTGAATTAGTTCTAATCTCCTAGATTTAATGGTAATAAAGACAGTGGACATAATTATAAATAAGCTAAACTGTCAATAAGGTTTGATATTAGATTAGTTCTAATATCCTAGATTTAATGGTAATAAAGACAGTGGACATAATTATAAATAAGCTAAACTGTCAATAAGGTTTGATATTAGATTAGTTCTAATATCCTAGATTTAATGGTGATAAAGACAGTGGACATAATTATAAATAAGCTAAACCGTCAATAAGGCTTAATATTGAATTAGTTCTAATCTTCTAGATTTAATGGTGATAAAGACAGTGGACATAATTATAAATAAGCTAAACTGTCAATAAGGTTTGATATTGAATTAGTTCTAATCTCCTAGATTTAATAGTGATAAAGATATAGTGGACAAAATTATAAATAAGCTAAACCCTCTAAAAATTTTAACATTATAAATGTCTTTTTATAGAAGCCCGATTGTGAAATCGCAATATATTATCAGAAACTAAGTGAACCAGCTGCAAAACAACACTGATTACTTAAATTTATATTTTTCTTTACGACTCCTTGACCAAAATAATGTACTACATGGCGTTCCGATGATTCAATGATTTTTATAATTCCTTATTACTACGACTTCTAAAAAAGGTTCACCAACACAAGCTGTTAATCTTCAAATTATCAGTATAAGAAGTCGTAATTTATTATTATTATTATTAATTATTATTATATTATTTATTATTATATTATTATTATTATTATTATTATTATTATTGTATTATTGTGTTGTTTGTTGTTGTTGTTGTTTGTTGTATGAGATGTGTGATTGTGAGACCAAATCATAAATAGTGGCGGTATACGATAAAGCGGTGTCATCCCTTTAATTTGTCCCTGCCTGCTTAGTGGTCTCCAGATGTCTGAGACCCTGACCCTCATGGTCTTCCAAAAAAGACAAAAATCGATTCAACGATTCAACCTTAGAAACTGCATCGTTGAGTCTGATGTATTTGGAACGCATCTCAGCCGTGTTGCTTAGGAAAAGACTACCTGTAAGTAGCCTGCTGTTTATTTTCTTTTGTTTATCTGTAGATCCCTTTGGTGACATCCGAAAAAAAAATTTTTTTTCCCCTTGCATGCATTTTTAATTCTAATTTATTCAGATCAAGACACGTGTTGTGGTCAGATTCAAATTTGTCTGGATCCTTAATTTTCCCGTTGACTTTGATGCTTTTATGCTCAAAAAGCCAATACCGGCCTGACTCCGAGGTAATTTAATGACAGCTTTGGAAATCTATCAATTTATCCATCGCTTCGTAGACCAACGTGTCTTGTACCCATAGCGATATTTACGTGGAACCACTTTTAGGTAGCTCTCGCCGCTCTTTGTGAGTCCAGACCCAGTCTGTTTTTTTTTTCCAGAATCCGTAAGAGAGGCTTAATGTCGGTTCTCATCTTCTCCTCCATTGATTATAACGTCACTTCTTCAGTTTCCTATCCTCCATCGGCCTCGCCCTGTTTTCAAAGCACTTTTAGACCCGCAATGGAAAACAGATATCATTTCCTAGCCAAGGCTTTATCAGGATTACTACGAAACTGACGCTTTGTGGTGCTATTATGCAAAATCGACTTACTGGATATTAGTTTTATTTCACAAAGGGTTTTTTTAAAAAAAAAAAAAAGCCCCGCTATTTAGGAGAGGATCAGCGACGCCCTTGAATTTAACAGCTTATGGTGATCGCCACTGCAAGCTGAAGCCGCGGCTTTGCTCGTTAATACCGATCGTTCGCCATAAAAGGAAGCGTGGGGAAGACGTTTTTTGTAGAGCTCCTAGATTTCATCTCGTTAACTTTAAAAAAATAAAACAACAAAAAAAAAATACTACAGAACAATAAAAACGAAACAAACGGATATTTTTTTTTTCTTTTCCTTAAAGAGAAACGAGTTCGTCTTTCGAGAAAATGACGTCATAGTCCCGTAAACATTTTTGTGAAAAAGATGGCGCGGATTTAAGAAAAACAGCAACAAAGAAACCGTTTTCCGTAATGTCGTAATGCAGCAGTCGTGGTAGGAAACCAAGAGTTATCTATAGAGCGCCTGAGAGGGTCTCTTGTCCACTTCATTAGCTGGTCTTATCCGGAAGCCATTCCCATCCCCCGTGCAGGGGATGGCGTTGATTGCAGTGTCTCTCCCTCTTACAAAGACCCAACTAAGCCAAATTTAGGTACACTTAAGGTTGATTAATATCAGAAAAGCCAAACCCTTCCACGCGAGCGCGCACGCGAAACAGACAACTTGGAAGAGAGCTTCCAACCGGCCATATCCCGGGACAAGATACGACCGGTGGTGAACACAATTACCCAAAAAATTGTTCCGTTACTCGAAGCGCAGGCACTAAAAACCAATTAGGTGAATTGTGTATGCAGGTAAACTGGCATATCGCCTTTGTGCTGCAAGCCGTGAAGTCAACGACATGTCAGCGCAAGATTAGTTTCCAACACCAGGGTTCTGATTTACTAGCCGTTTGGATCAGGTCAAGAGGTAAGGTTTGTAAAATTAAAAGCTGGTTATTTTCAGGAAAAAAATTAACCCGCATCTTACACGTGCATTAGCACTTCTGATTTTTGTAGGCAAGGATCAGCCGGAAATGGCGACACGATTATAAGCGCCCGTGTGTGTGTGTGTGTGTGTGAAATATCAATCTGGTTCCTTATCTGCTGATAGTTTAGAAAACAATCCCATGATGCAACTTTGCAAAAGGCTCGCGATTAATTTCTGACTGTCGCCGATTGCTCCCGAATTGTCAAGTTATCAAGTCGTTTGGCCAGAGGAAGTAAATCACTCGGAGAAAAGTAAATACAAAAACTTCGCCGAAACAAAAAAAAAAAAGAAGTAGGACAACAGAATAACCAGTCTTGGATCTGCTCTCTAAAGATAGAGACTTTTACGTGTTCGCTTGTGGAATTTCGCAACGCTGCATTGTGGGAAGGTTTTATAATTTATCGGCAGGTAGAAAGTGGATTCATGCCGCATATGCAGTCGCTTTCACCTGTGATGGTGAAAGGTAATAGTAATGGCTTCCCGAAATTTATTGGAATACGTTATTAATTTTACAATCTCATGCTCCGCGTTTCCCGAGAACTTGATTAATGGCAATTGCCGTAAATGTTAGTGGCATTACAGCTGCCAGCACCTTCTATCGCATCGAGCGACGGTTCATGACGAGAGAGGGGGGGGATGAACCGCGTGCTACCGGAAATGAAGGACGATACAAAAGGACCCGATGAACGCCGATTTAGGCCGCCATCAAGATATGGTACCTGCTTCTAATTAAAAGTGAAAATAAACCTAGTAAAACCAAGCTGTTAGTGAAGATGGAAAGGGGAAAATACGTTAGGCGCTAAACAAAGACTCAACCAGGACCGGTCTCCATGACGAGCGAGCCCGCTACGTTTTTGTGTAGTTCTGACCTTGGGATTAGAGACGTTTTGTTTCAGAAAGAGCAGCATAGGATTATCAAATGCTTCTCCCCCCACCTGTTTAGGAAAACCGGATGTAGATCTCTAGTAGCTGTTGGGTGTTTGTGTACCTTCCGATCTTAAAACCATTCGATTGAAGGATGAGAGGGGGGTAGGGAGTTATAAAGTGGAAAATGTGCTACTGTCGTACAAGTTTAGCTAAGTTTTTGTAGACACCTACCTAGAATTCTTTGGTTTGGTTTCAGATATAATCACGGTTATGTTGGTTTGTTTGTTTTTTTTAGTTTTAATATAAGAACCGAAAAGAAAACAACGATCGTACCATTAAAAGTACTAACTGTCAAGGAAAGAGATAGACACTGCTTAGAATATTTCGCTTGTAATTTACATGACGGATGCGCCAATATAGAAAGAAAACCCTATTATGGAATTTCAAATATTATTTTTGTCCAGCATTTACAACAATTCATCAGTAATCACGTAGATATCGATTTCGAAATCTTCCGAAGCAGTAATCAAAACTGCTTTAACGTCAGTCTGAGCCCTGAACATTTCGTTTCACATCTATACTTTCGCTTTCTTCGTTTACAGAGTCTGTAATTGTCTCGCGGCGATCTCATAACGTTTCAAGCAAACTTAGCCTAAAATGTCCCATTGCTAGTTTTCTTGCTAATTTTTTTTTTTCCTTTTAGAATTCCACTTCACGTATCACAGAGAAGGCCATTCGGAGCATCAACGACATCACGTTTAGAATTAATAATACGCTTGGAAACCGGTAGGCGTCTGCTAAAAGACAATTGGCCTGGAATCGCTGGCTCTCGATACCGGAAACCTATTTCAGCAGAGCGAGAGATAATTACCCGATAAACGACCGTTTGATGGAGGTAAACTCCAGCAACACGGCGACAATCAATTCTCATGAAAGGCAGAAAAAATGAAAACAACAAACCCAAAAAAGAGGGGTCTTTGATGTCCGCGTTTGTGCTTTAATATTTCTGAAACATCGCGTTTCGATACGGCACCAAGCACGCGCGCAAGTACAAAACGGGGGAGTTTTAACCGCTTCCATTGAACTTCCTTCATACACCGTCCAAAGCCAAGCGTAGGTACAAATACACTCTGAATGGGGAAGGCTGTGAGGCAAGACAACGCTGTCTCTCGCTCTTCCTCATCTCTCTTGTGTCACTTTTCCATCTTCGCTCTCTCTCTCTCTCCTTCACCATCTCTCTGTGTGTCACTTTTCCCATCTCTCTCTCCTCTATCTCTCCTCTCTCTCTCTCTCTCTTCCCCCATCTCCATCTCTCTCCATCTCTCTCCCTCTCTCTGTGTTCTGACGTCATACCTCTGTAATGACGTCTCTCCTCTCTATCTCTCTCTCTCTTCCCCCATCTCCATCTCTCTCCATCTCTCTCCCTCTCTCTGTGTTCTGACGTCATACCTCTGTAATGACGTCATCTCTCTCTCTCTTCCTCATCTCTCTGTGTGTCACTTCTTTCCCATCTCTCTCTCTCTCTCTCTCATCTTCCCCCATCTCATCTCTCTCTCTCTCATCTCTCTCCCTCGTCTCTGTGTTCTGTCTCTGGCTGGCGTCATCCTCTGTAATGACGTCATCTCTCTATCTCTCTCTCTCTTTCCCCCATCTCTCTCTCTCTCTTCCCCATCTCCATCTCTCTCCATCTCTCTCCCTCTCCTCTCTCTGTGTTCTGACGTCATACCTCTGTAATGACGTCATCTCTCTCTCTCTCTCTCTCTCTCTCTCTGCCACAATGACGGACAGCTTCTGACCGAACAAATCCTGACCAATTTCTGAAGTGATCTTTCGGAAATTAATCTACAACCTGTTTTTAAAAAATAAAAAAAAAAATGTCGAGTTGAATAAGAATAAAATAAGAAATTTGTATTCGCTAACAATTTGTCGTAGGTATACACAAAATTGTTACTACCCGCGGGGGGAAACGCGGGTCCAGCGAACAGTTCAGAGTGAGGCCGGTGTAAAAAGACAAACCGACAAAAGTCTCGTCGTTTCTCGCAGTTACGCGGCTGGCGACCTCTACGGCCAGCGGTGAAATCACGACAAGACGTTTCCGTGAATCGCCCCTATTCGGCGTCAGGGTTCTCTCGCTGACATCGTCGTTCGTTGCCAAACGATAATCTCCACCGACTTGTCTAGAGAAGATGTAAAGCCAAACCCATTGACGAATGGGAATAGGATGCTTCAAAGGCTCTGGACGCAGGCTACCCAGCCAGGATCTTTGAATATCACTGGCCTCCGATGTCTCCAGGTCTTGGAAATTCACATTCGGAGGTCGTATCCAGGTTTGGAGAAGACCCATCGAAGACCTTGTTCACAGGTGTATTTGGCCCAGGGTTAAGTGTGAAAGCAAGTTTGTTTTTTTTTTTTCTTTTTCCGCATTTGCTTTTGTTAGTATCAGGTTTTCTGCTGGCGAATCTGAATCGTTGAATATGCCGAGCAGAGCTGAGGCTTTACGTTCGACCAGGTACCGACAAGCACCTTCACTCCATCACTTTTCTCTGTGTTGGCCTATTCCGCAGCACATTCTCAGGCTGTAATAACAACGGATCGCCAATTTATTATGGCAGGGCAATGCATATGATAATCTGTGAGTAACTATTTTAAAACTGAAATCGAATCCTACATAGCAATCAAGTGTTGAATTGTACGGGACATTTTCGAGTTCTTGTTAAATCTTTTTGTGTAACTAGTTAAGCTCACAACATGCAAGAGTTTTCCCGGTATAGATTACTGCCGCTAGGTGGCGTGCGCGATAGTGGAAAACTAAAGCTGAATATTTTACACGCCTGCTGACCGTATCAAATTGTGTACACATTATCCAGTAAAGATTTGTTTACAGAAAATTTTTAGTGATTTTTTTTTTCTGATTTTGATACCAGCATCCCCCTTATTAGAATTTTCATGTTCGTGGTAGATAGATTCTCTGCGGATTAACCCTCTGACGTTCCGAATTTTTTTGAGGTTTGTATATACGGTTCACCATCAATCGCCACAAGTAGACGAGACCGTTGCAAAACTTGCAAAAATCCTTTTTTTAAAATTAAAAATAAAATCAAAATATCAGTTTTTATGAAGTACACACTCAGTACAGTTATCACTTTCTTTTGTCAATTTAAATGACCGAATACGAATCCATTAAGCAAAAGAAATTTTAAAATTAAAGGATAGTTACTTTTTCAATGCTGTCTACAGAAGAAACATTTGTATGAAAGAATGGTTAATTATTCTTCGGCATTATTATTATTATTATTATTATTATTTATTATTATTATTATTATTATTATTATTATTATTATTATTATTATTATTATTATTAATTATGATTATTATTATTATTATTATTATTTATTATTATTATTATTATTATTATTATTATTATTATTAATTATTATTATTATTATTATTATTATTATTTCTTATTATTTTATTATTATTATTAAAAAACTTTCGATGCCACTATAGTAATGTTTAACCTTGCTGTCTTATTTCAAATTTAGAATAAAGTCTGGAGATTTTTGCGCAGTATTCAGACATTTAATGGATTTTTTTTATTTCTGCCAAAGTTCTTGTTTCCAATATTCTTTTTTGATATAAAACACGATTCCGTCTTTTATTTTATTAATATCTATGATTACATGATACGGCAACAAAAGTCGGATTCCCACCAACAGCTTCCTCAATCTGACGTTCATATAAACTCGGATTTTGCTACTAGGCGACTCAATTCGGGGTTTAGTTCTTCCAAATAAGAAAACACAAAATGTCCATAGTTATGCAGAGTACCTTTCGAACCATATTTATGATCTTCACAAGATCCAAAGATGTCTTCAACATGTTAAAATTTATAATGCCTGTATTCATCGTTGAATGGTCATGCCAAGGTATGTTTACTTATCTTTAATACGCAGCAATTTCAAGATTTTGTCCTGGGATCTTGATCCTAGCTGGACAATACACAAGGCGTCAAAGAAATATTTATCAGTGCGGTTTTCAAATTTGTTAAAACTGTTATTGTGAATAACTATTATTGGTAGTTTATTCCACTTACCCTCAATTATGCGATGGTATCTATTATTATTTATTCCACTCACTAATTTTCAATTACTATGGAGCTCTGTCGAAGGCGTAGCCAATTTATGCCCTTACATATTTCCACTCATCAATTTTAAACTAATAAATAAACAAATATTGAAGATTTTTTCGATCCTCAACCGAAAGACCTAATATATTTGCTATATTTATTATTCTAATTTAATGTGCATTCTACCACTTGGTCATGGCTCCGCTAATTGTCTTTGTTTTTTTTAAACTCTAAAATAGCGTAAATCGGTGCCTTACGACAAAGGAAGATCACAGGTATTTATACCTTTTGAATTTTTATGGTTTTTTTTAAATGAAGTTACGACGCTTCAAATGTCTGAACATCGTAAGTATTGGTCTTGGTAGACATAGCAAGTTAATGGACCGAATCACACATACTTAATTTTTCTTTTTAAGCTTTGGTTTTCATGAAGGATATCTTCGATCTGAAGAATATGGAGGGAGCCCCATTTTCAATTTGGGATGAGTCATTTGGTTGAGGGAACTCGTTTCTCGAAGATTCTTAGAGCATTCACTGGTGTAATTTCGCCATTATATTCAACAGAAATGTCATTGAGATGCTGCAGACAAGCTGTTTGAATTGAATGCCTCTGGTAGACGATGCTTTGTTTCTCTAGCGAAGTAGATATAACCTGTATCTCATTTTGGCCCACAACATCTATACCATAGGGATGATTATTGATTACGCATTCACGCACTCTACCTGGTCCCATCTCTAAATTCTCTTTTTGCTTCATTTTCAGCACGACAAAATTGAGCTATTTCCTCTTTGAATGGATCGATATACTTTGAACCATAGCAGAATCCATATGCGGGTCGAGCGGCCCAGGCTCCTCTGGGTCGAACAATGGGGTACTTCCTCGACTGAAATTAATCTTTCCCGTTTCAATAAGCACGATGTGTTATATCGCGTCGACCTACGTCATCTTTGCCTATGGGGTCGTTTGAGCGCCATTGGACACGAACCGAAAAGAGTCGATTACAGGTAGGGTACTTCGTGTCTTCTTCATCAGAATCACCAGGAACATTTCCACTAATACCTCTACTAGTCTTCCTTTACAGCATCACCATCATCATACACATACTTTGGAGTCTACCCCCCCTTTTCTACCAGTTTTTAGTAAATCTTTGCGCTGTCGTGATTCTCCAAGATTTCCATCCGCCTTAGCTTCCAACGGCCGCGGCTAATGGACTCAGACCATCGCGAGCGCATCCACAGCAAATGTATGCGCAACGAGGTTTCTCCTTCTTGAAGTTCCCATATTATTTCAATATATATATATGTGTATATTTATATTTTTACTACACCTCTCACAAACGAAAATGAAGAAATCAGAAACAAGGCCATTTTTGGGGGGGGGGCTTTCCAGACCATAGGCCGATCGAAAACGTTAGCTGAAACGGCATTTTACAGAAAATCAGGATCCAGGGGTTCTGTAGCAGAATAACAACATGCCGGGCTGTCTCGTGAACCGGATGTTGCCAGCTGAAAACACCCCACTTCCGTGGTGTGATGTACACGTCGCTGGACTCTTCTACAGTTTGAACAAACGGATAATACCAACGAATTTTGTAAATACAGATGATAGGTAGCGATTGAATATCTGGTACCTCCCCGACTTTAGCTAAAGGTAGGATGATAACTCTTTTCTCCATACTTTTGACGACATTCTCAGACATAAACCGTGATTAATATGCAACAAGATGTCCAAATACATGGGAGCACGAGAAAAGTACGAGAGCCGACGTCAGCTCGAGAACATCCCATCAATTTATTATTTAAAAATGAGCTACAAAATTTTTTCCTGGTTTTTTTTTTCATCTCCGAAGAGAAGAGAGTTAGGGTTAAGAGGGGATAGAAACCTTTATAGGAGCAGATCTTCGAGAGTGGGGGCCGAAAAAAATCATCTTAGCCATTGCGTGACGCCAATTGCCAAACGATGGGTGGGGTAAATCTCCACAAGGCTGTGACTTCGTTGAGCGACGATGGGGTGGGTGGGATATCGGCGGACAATGGTAAACTGGCTGACAAGAACCTTGAACATATTTTGACGAGCCGCGAGCCGGGGTGCGGTCTTCTCAGAATCCCGCCGTACTTGGGGAAAAAAACCATGAATTCATTCAACTTGAGTGCTCTTGTGAGAACTATTCCCAGCTGCAGAACGTTTATGGTGAGACACCATAAGAGATCTGGAATGGAATTCTACAAGAGTTCATCCGCAAGCCGTAATAAAAGAATAGGTAGGAGACAAAAATCCTCTATTCCAATGTTTATGTGCGTCAGGCCCAGTTATCATACATCATTCACACGTGGGCTGGAGAAGCATTGGAGCATCTTTCTATTATTAAAAAAAAACAACAACAATAGTTTGCATTTGTTTTGTTGGTTTACAAAATATTCAGTTAATAAATAAATGAGTCTACACCCATTTTACTGCTATACATATAATACTTTAAATCCTAGTGCGTTTTTGTTTTGTTGTTTTCATATTGATCTTTTCTATAGATAGATCGATGTCCTACGTCAGGTAACTGCGTGGCTTTGCTAATGTTTTTTAATTAATAGCTACTTACTTGGCAGGGTTTCCCTTCTGTTGAGATTTTCTTTTTTTTTAAAAAAAAGGCTAATTAAACCCTGAATTTGCAATAAATTTTCTCCGGGTAATTACCTCACAAAGAAATATTCATCACTGCGGTTTAAAAATTGCATGTTTGCCAGGTAAAATACCAGTACCGATGAACCCATCGGAAAGGATGCTCTTATCCATAAATGTTTGCATTTATTACATGTTGAACCACCATCGATTTATACTAAATCCAGTCTGTTAGTTAAGTAAACTCCACATTTTCATCGTCCTCATCTTTGAAGAGGAGGAGGAAGAAGAAGAGGGGGGAGAAAAAAATGGCAACTCGGCCGGTTAGACGGGTGGTGGAGGGAAACCTAGCATTAGTCGGTCGATTTCTCAGCTTACTGTAAAGGCTCGTTAATTTTGTTGTTGTTGTTGTTCTGACGCTAAGCGGCCTTTGAGCAGGTTTAAAATTCTCAAAAAAAAAATCATTCAGCGTAAAAGACTGCCACGATTCCGTCGAACAGAAAGAAGCTAGACGCCATTTTAGCGCATGCGCGTATAATTAACACATTGCAACACAACAACAACAACACAACAAAAAAAGAGATTCCGGTAAAGATATGGATTGAGAACAGACAATTAAAATCAGACAAAATGAAACAATAGTGTTCATTTTTTTTAAAAAAAAAACAAACTCAGAATCCATTTTGTTTATTTTTCAACAACTATACTTAGCCATCTCTTGACGATGTTTTGTTTTCCCTTGTTGTATTTCCATTTTAAAAAAATTTTTTTTTACATCTACTTTTCCAAAGGGGAGAAAACTCCGTCAGCGCTGGTCATTTAAAAAACCAGCGGGAGGTAACTCTTAATAATTATCCGTAGGGCTTTTTCTGTTGTTTTTTTTTACTTACGAACTCCATAAAACAAATTTCCAGGTTTCGAATGAGGTTTCACGTAGTACCTTGAAAAGATCTGCGCATATTCTCCAAATATCCACTATGGTCAGATAATAGTTATTCTAAAAAAAAAAAAAAAAAAAATGAGTCTAATTTCGTATAATTTCTCCTCCGCCTCATGAAGATTTTCCGGAACTGCCAGTTTCGAATGTCTGCAGGCCTCCTGACCTAGCTGCGCACTTCACGCGATTCCGCTTGGCGGTGCGTGTCACATGACATCACCACGACGTCATTGTATGAACTCGCGAGTTAGACTTGTCGAGCAAGCAGGTTAACGAATTAACAACAACAATCGAATCTGGCAGGTTCCCCCTTATCTGAGGCATTTGCCGAGCGCAACAGTCTTATACTGATGGAATAAAGCGTGAGGAGAAAGTAACGTTTTCTCATTTTCCACACTGCTGTTTCGTTGAGCATATAATTCGAGTCATTAAAGGTGTTAATTAACTTCCTGTTTATTCACAGCAACTGGACGCTCGAACTTCCGGCTTAACCGCGCAGTTCCGTAAAAAAAAAAATTTGCACCATATTTAAGGGAACGTGTTTGCATCTTTCATTGTGGAAAGTTGTCTCGAGTCTGCCTCGTGACCTCGCACAATCCAAAAAAGAAACACATGGTTTCCCTTTCTCTCCCCCAGACACGACTCCTACATTTGGCTAAAAGCAGAATTCTAGCCCTTTGTGTAAGGTTTTGCCTCTATCACGCTTTTCGTCCCGTTTGTTTGGGGGAGAAAAATTATTTATCAGAACTAATGAAATGAATTCTTCTGAAAAAAAAAATATATATATATATATATAATAAAAACCTCTTTTTAATCAAATCAGTGTCGGCGAAAAAGCTTCCAGATTTCATCTCATCTCACGATCGCTTTGGCGGAATTAGCGTTTGTCACTTCATTTCTTTCCGTCATCCGCAATTTGTCCGATATCAGATTCTCCATTATATCCCCGCAGCTGTTGCTGGTGAAGCTAATTAAATCTAAGAGAAAGAGGGAGGTAGGTTGAATTCGGATCTATCGGCAACGATCGGAAAGAAGAGAGAGGAGCGCAGTCGATGAACTGTCCTGAAGTAATCAAGCCGCCCGTGACAGGATTTATTATCGTAACGTTCGTGAAGCAGATGCAACAACAACATCAACAACAAAATTCTGAAGCTTGAAATAAAACTTGACTTTGCTACAAAAGGTTGTTTTGGTTTGTTGTTGTCTTTTTTTTTTTTTTTTGCGCCGAAATAGACGCTTTATAGCCTAATCGCGATTGTCGTAATACGGAAGAGTTGTCTTCCTTGCAAGTTTTCAAAGTCGAAGTGAATAGTACCCAACTTGCTCTTCTTATTAATTTTTTTTAAAAAAAGGTTCTGTTGAGCGATACTTAGTTCTTATTTAATTGCTTAATGATAATCGATCGGCCGGTACTTCTGTCATGTGTACTTTGTATAATCTCAACGATTCCATGTTATATTATTATTATTATTATTATTATTATATTAATTATTATTTATTTATTTTATTTCTCGTTGTTGAGATATCGACAAGATTCGACACAGTGCCTCAGAATCTCGGCTCGGTGGTCGTTCAGACTTTTACATTTTCCTCGCCCCATTGGCGACGCCGGAAGACGACTGTTGTGTTCTACGTCATGGCTTTCTGCGTAGTTTCACGACCTTTATCCGCCGCGTAAATAAACTTCAAGATCTCTATGAACGGACTGTCTGTTACAGGCCGTTCAGCTACCCTAATCCCTTTAAGCTGAGCGCGCTACGTGTATTTTAAATCACCCTCTTTCTAGGTCTTACGGAACGTTCACGTTCGTCGGCCAATCCAAATTACAATCTTTCGAGAGATAGAGAGAGAGAGAAATGACGTCAGTACACACAGAGAGATGACGGACGTCTGTACAGAGAGAGAGATAGATGACGTCAGTACACACAGAGAGAAGACGGGCGTCTGTACAGAGAGACAGAGAGAGAGAGAGAGAGAGATGACGTCAGTACACACAGAGAGATGACGGAGGTCTGTACAGAAAGAGAGATAGATGATGTCAGTACACACAGAGAGATGACGGACGTCTGTACAGAGAGAGAGAGAAGAGAGAGAGAGAGAGAGAGAGAGAGAGAGAGAGAGAGAGATCCAGCAGGTAGGTAAGTTCACCGACCGATCTCGAGGGCCCTTCCACCAGTGGGAGCTTCTCATGTTTTGATGCTTAGGTTTTTCTCGACGAAAGATCGAATGCACAGCCCCCCCACCATCACTAGTAAAATTGGCCCGGACGGCGCCATAAGGAACATAAAAACAAAAACACTCCGCGTTCAGTTTCTTTCAGACATATTTTCAAAACGAACCAAAATGGGAAGTGGCAGCGCTCGTGCGATCACCAACAATTCTAGAATACGAATGGCTTCAAAAACCCGTATTAACACCAGAAGAGTGGGGGGGACAGTATTTGTGGAAATGACACACACATACACAGTTTCCACTGTTTGGATCTGAGTCCAGTGGGGTACGGAAGGAGCTGACCTAGCCCTCCACAGACACGGCGGGTCACGTGACCGTCTGTTCTCGTGTTGCGAGCCGGCCGCCCGTGACGTGGCTTGGCCACAGTCGAAGGGGGAAATACAGCAAACAGAATTTTTAAAAAATAAATATAGATATAAATAATATAAAAAGCAGGAAAGCTGTAGCCAGTTTTAAATAAAGTTTAGATTTATTTGCACAGGGAATTATTCCGCATTAGTTTCATTAATAGTAATGAAGCAGAAAAGTGCAGCAGCAAAAAAAGATTTACGTTAATAGGAGATTTTGGATGCGTTTCATTCATTTATCAACAGCGAAATAGCGCCGTGCGCGGATGGATTTTTGCTGGTACTGCGGCTGCGTTCTCCGTCCCCTCCCCGTTCTCCGCGAGCCCCCGACCGTTGAGCGTCTTCCTAGCGCCCGCAGCAGTCCTGAACCTGACAGGCGAGAGACATTATCGGGAAGCAAACTAACTGCGGACGGCACGCGAGGAGATGCGGCCAGATGACTGGCAATTAAACGTGACTGGGGCTGACAAGACGGGAACATTTCACTCCGCCGGGCTTGGAAGGAAAGTGAGGAGGCGTTCGAGAACCTCCCTCCCTCCTCCGTTCGTCCCGCTTCTGCCAAAAGACTTTCGCTCGAGTCTTTCCTCAGCCTACGTAGCGGTCAACCGCACAAGTGAGACCTTCTGACGTTAAGGTTAACGCCCCAAAACAACAACAAACAAGCAACCTGGTACAATAGAGGAACTTGTACATATATTATATATATGGTGGGGATTAGAGTCGTCTCCCTTATGTGGTAATGGCTGACCCTTGTAGTTTTCTTATATATTCTTATTTCGAATACATAAATTTAAAATTGAATAGAGCAAGTTTTGGTTTAGAAATTATCCATTTTGACTCTTGATAAATATCAAAATCACTATAGGGACTTTAAAGTTCACTAAAATTTACTGCAAAGAAGCTCATTAATTATTTATTTACTAATAAAGCTGTCACAACGTGACCGAGAACATCATGGCTTAAAGAATCTCCAATGAAGGAGGAGGAGATGCTTATCTCTTGGATTTTAATTATGTTTTAAACTAACCAGCAGTGACTGCCTCTAGTAGTGCTGGCAGGCAGTCCATATTTCGGAAAGCAGACGGTGATTTTAGAAAGCTTTCAGTATTTCCTTTTAAGAAATAGGGGGAAAAATTATTTATTTAATTTTTTGGAGTTAAAACGTCAAGCGAAAGATTTTTTAATTAGTTGAACGGTCGGTCAAAAAATATGGCAACCGGTGATATATGTTCGATTTATTAGTTTGCTGGATTCTACATGAATGGTAAAAAGATCTGCTAATCTGCCATTATTTTCGCATTGTTGATATTGAGAACTGTCGGTTATAGATAACCTCATCTATACGTCACATGACGTCGGTTATAGATAACCTCATCTATAGGTCACATGATGTCGGTTATAGATAACCTCATCTATAAGTCATATGACGTCGGTTATAGATAACCTCATCTATAGGTCACATGACGTAGGTTATAGATAACCTCATCTATAGGTCACATGACATCGGTTATAGATAACCCCATCTATAGGTCACATGACGTAGGTTATAGATAACCTCATCTATAGGTCACATGACATCGGTTATAGATAACCTCATCTATAGGTCACATGACGTAGGTTATAGATAACCTCATCTATAGGTCACATGACGTTGGTTATAGATAACCTCATCTATAGGTCACATGACGTTGGTTATAGATAACCTAATCTGTAGGTCATACGACGTAGGTTATAGATAACCTCATCTATAGGTCACATGACGTAGGTTATAGATAACCTCATCTATAGGTCACATGACATCGGTTATAGATAACCTCATCTATAGGTCACATGACGTAGGTTATAGATAACCTCATCTATAGGTCACATGACATCGGTTATAGATAACCTCATCTATAGGTCACATGACGTAGGTTATAGATAACCTCATCTATACATCATGCGATGTTGATTACAGCCTCGTCAGTAATCGTAATTAAAAATCACTGTTGCTGTGACAACTTAGCCCTGTAACAGTCAGTCCCAAGTCTCCCCTGCTTAGCTATTCTTGAAAAAAAAAGAAAGTCATCCACATTCGAAAGTATTGTCATGGCTGTTGTTTATCTGAGACGAGCCAGGTAACAAAGCAAAGTTTTCTTTACAAGACACGTGGAGCTAAAACGAGGAGAGGATGACTCAGATGTCGGCTTGGATGTTGGCGAGGGCCGTCGGGTTCGCATAAACGCTACCAGTGTGTTAAAAAGTAATTTACGCCTACTGGATATCCTGCGAAGAGAATTCTCTGAAACTTCAAACAGCGGCAAGCGAAGACTGCAGGTAGCCTGATAAAAGCCGTAAACGCTGGGCGAGCACCGGCGGACGATAAAAAGACGCAGTTAATCACACTTTGTTCGCATCGATTCTTATCGATATCTACGTCAACCATAAATTCATATTTCTTTTTCGCGTGCCGTTGCCATCATTTATTTATCAGCTGCGCGGCCGAAGCGCCAACATCGACAAAGCGGAGAAAATTGTCAAAATTAAACGGAATACTTTTCCAAAAGGAACTTTTTCTTTCTCCAAGGTTTGAAAACGTGGCTAAATGTAATGGGTCTGTTGATGTCGATAGGGTCATCGATTTAACTTGCAAAATAAAAGCGAGAAGGGGCGATAACTCCGCTCAACAAACGAAAACTAACTCGACTCCATTTCTTTTTCTATCAGTCCGTCAGCGCCACCTCATTTGCTGGTGATTTGTTTTTGGCGAAATCATTATCTTTTCGTCACTAGAATGCTCAATAATTCAACAGGAGCTCTGTCCACCGGCGACTGTAGCTCATTCATCAATGCACGTTGAAGGTCACCAAATGAATTACGGGAGTTGACCTCGAACCGATGAAGCGGTCTTTCATTCGCGACTTTCTGAATTATTTATCTGGCGAAGACGAAGAAGCGGGGCTGAGATCCGGCAAAGGCGACGAAACTAATGGGCATAATTCTCCCTCACTCGCCTCCTATAAAATCTCTTTGATGAAATAGGAAGCGAACAGCAGCAGAAACAACAACAAAACCAGTCTATTTTAAATACATCCTGGTCCGCTCTCCTTGCGTCTGGCATCGAAATTATCGAAAAAGAATAGAACATTGTAATGCCGCCAGGGGGCCGCGCGCAGAAGAGTGGAATCACGTGAGAACAAATGTTACTGCAGTCACGGCTAACTTGCAAACGTTAACTAGCGTTCGCGTTTCTTCGCACGGCCATTCCCATTGCCTGCCAGCCTCGCCGGTCTTCCGGTGACGTCACGTGTCTTGGATTGGAAGTCGAGCTCTTTATTCAGCTTTCTTCGGAATAAAAGTTGTTGTCGATCTGCTAGCCGGGAATAGTAATGAGCTAGATTGGGCATTTCCAATCGCCCTTCTAGTAGTAACTGAACGAAGTAATCTGACCACGTTCTGGGAATCTGTTCTTGTCGCCCCCGCCAGGGGTCGGATCCGGGCGGGGGCGCTGTGCTGGAGTGAAATTATGTCAATTATAAATATGGTTTTTGTACAGTTATTGTTTCTAATATCATACCAGCCTCTGAGCTGGTCTTGAACTCGCCACCCGTTAGTTGTACGTTCTGACCACCACCACAGGGTTGCTAACAATGTTCTTTAGGCCATTCGCACAATAAGAAATACCGATTTTCATTAGCTACTACAAACAAACTGTAAAACAACGTGTTCCGCCCAGATGAAGAAGTAACAGCTGGATGTTGCCCACTTTGTGATGGCGGAAAAAAACGTTAGCTAATCTCACTTTTATGTCACACAACAGTTTTATTTCCTTTGTGCCCGGTATTATCTACATCGAGATTCGGTCAAGGTGTCTTTCCTTCGCGACACTTCAGACTTCCGCAACATCAAGCAGCGCAGCGAACCTAGATTAATTCTCTGATGTAGTCTAATGCCATAAATACTTGACATATTCACTGCTTGCAGCGCACAATAGCAGCTAACGAATTAACATTCTTTCCTCACTCCGACGCTCGCTTCGAGATAGGTGACAATTTGTCAATCTTTAATCGAAGCCACAGAATTAAAAAAACTCACCAAACAGATACAAACCATTAGATGTCAGCAACGAGAAACTACTGTAATCCATATATATATATATATAAACGATATTGTCGCTTATTTTTATTTAGGCATATCCCAGTATTAGACAAGCATCGTTTGAACATTTGGAAGGCAAATATAATTGTTGTATCTTTGCCCCCTGATTAGAATGAATGAAAGTAAAAGAACACTTTATTGTATACATAAATGTTATATATACTGCTGTAATTATTAAAACTCCCGTTTTCATTATTGGATTAACAGGCATTTCTTTTCCTTCAAGAATCTACACCTTTAAAGCATCAGTAAATGTCCTGTCATCTCTTTCCAAAAAATTCCAGTAAATGCTAATTCAGGCTAATTTCATTCCATCTTAACCTAACCGACATGCATATTCTATTTTTTCTGAGTGAATACGGTGAAAATGAAAGTAGAGTTTTGAAAAGGAATATTAATTAACACTAAGATGCTTTTGTGCCCGGTAGTATGAGACCGCTGATGGTGTATTGATGGAAAACATGTTACTGAAGCAGTTCGGAAGATTATCGTCCAAATTACCAAATACGAACGGGACATTTTCTAATGCGGTCCTATAGCTGCCAGTTATGATTAGATAGAGCGGTCACTTACGTGGACAGCTGCTCTGGTAGGTATTTTAGGATAAGAAGTACCATAAAATAAAAGCATTATGCTCGCTTAATCGCAGACATTCAATCCCCCCCTTTTATCATAATTCCATGTTAATTAAATACGAAACAATATATTTGGTAAGTACTCAGAACTGGCGCCGGAAAGACGAACAACAAGTCAGAAGATTCCGTGAGAAAGCCGTTAATTAATAATTCCCAATAAATACCAAGTCTCCCCACCTTTTTTTTTTTTTTAAAAAAAACCCCCTCACAGATGCCGGTGAACGAGAACCATAGCCTTTTCAGGTGCGAAAATACGTAGTTTCGCGAAAAGGTAGAAGTTGATCGAATAGCTGACGTCACGCCATCTCGCGGGGTTTTTTTTTCTTCTAAAATTGATCAATACAGTAATGTGAATTTCACCTGCCCACAGCCGACTGTCGTAAACCTCCCTGTCTTTCGCAAAGCCGGTGTTTATAGTTTTGTCTCGCTAGTAGTAGATACTGCCGACAGATCTACTTCGATTGCTTCCCCCTTCTAACCGGGTCAGCGGATCTTTGATGAGTGGACTTCCGCATTAGATGGCGCGGTTCTGATCTGGCAGTACCGCTCCGTAGGTCACACACACCTCCCCTCTCCTCCTCAGCTTCTGGAACAGCTGCTTCGATGCGAGACATCTGACCGAACGCGCCATGCCTATTTGCTTTCCCGACCCCCACTTTTTTTGTTGCTTGTCTAACTAAACACAGAAAACTTTATTGCGCTAGTTTTTAAACTAGCGACCCATTATGCTTCCGGTCTCGCGTTCGCTTCCACGTGCCGTGCGTGGTTATGGAGCTCCAGCTCCCTTGACAAATCCCCAACCGAGATTTTCCTTTTACCGTGATAATTTCTTTTTTTTTTTGTTTTTTTTTAACTCAGGATAGCGGCAGCGACCCTAAAAACTCTAATTATTAATGCCGACCAATTTAGTGGGGTGTGTACCGGCTTAGTTCTGTAACGAGACAAGCGATTGGTCGGTTTTAATTACGTCCTGGGTTACTGACCGCTTTCGTTAGTGGTTTATCAGAAGTCCATTGTAAAGAAGCCAACCGAACTTAATTGCTGTATTTGGATAAGTGCTTACCATATTCGGTTACTTACAACCATTTTCCTAAGTTAATGCTGAAATCTATTGATTCGTCTGAGAAACAAAGGAGTCAGAATTGATAATAATGCCCCGTATCCTTCTCCAGAAATCTTTAATTATAAGCAAGCGTAGTTGTTACCATAAGAAAGTTCCATCCTTTCTGTTAACATTAGTCACGTGCTACCTTTCGATTTTTGCGACGTCGCCTAGCCAATCGACGTTTTGCCCCCCTTTTTTTCCCCTTCATGTACAAAAATTCAATTTTACCGAAAGCTAATATTTTCCTAATCCTTACTGTCTTTTATCTCTGCAGCAAATTCCAGGTATCATTACGTTACAGAGACAGCAACGGAAGAAAAAAAGCCTTCATAAATACGTGTTAGGTTATTCCCCCTTTGGAGTTTTAGCTGTAAGAAGAAATAATTAGCTCTCAGAACGCGATGGCGACCCTTGCGATACAGGAAGATTACACCGATTTACTCTCTCTCTCTCTCTATCGCAGTTCCGACGATTGAACTCAAAAATGCCACGGGATAAACCGTCAGATTAGATTTTCCAGTCTTTTTTATCTCTCTTTCAGCGCCTTGGTGGATGGATAATACGTGCACACGAAGGCCTTCTCTTACTGCTGATACAAGAAGTCATGGCGTGTAGGCTAAAGACTTGCTCTTGGTTCTATTCCCAACAAGTTAATCAGAAGATACTGGAAAAGGGAGGAAACATTTGCTGTGCTTGAATCCATCCTGGTGTCTGCCGAATCTAGCTATGCTGATGAGACCAATAGCTGGCTTTCCCTGTTTTTACCTTTAGAGATAAAAAAAAAAATGCAAGACCGTTTGTTGGAATGGAGCAGCGATTAAACAGTAAACCATCTCGTTAATTCCCAGTTAACCAATCTGGCTACGTTCGGCGGAATAATAAAAACCAGAGTTGCAATTTTTCCCCGCCATAAGCGTATAACTTAAATATACTGTTCAAAAGGCATCACGTGCCTGCCAATGTGCTCTCGTTTCGTGTTTGGTGAGCGTCACAAGGGACGTTTGCCATTAACACGATGGTTGCTTTTATCACGATCCGCGGGACTGGGTAACGTCAGGTGGGTTGGGGGGGGAAGGGAATGTCCGGCACGCGCAAAACACAGGTGAGCGCCGAACCCGGCCCCGTCCTAACAAAAATAAACCCCAACAGAATTCTCTCTTCTTTCTTTTTTGACGAGGGCCAGAAAGGAAACGGCAGTAACCGGAGAAAAGCTGCCCTCCCCTTCCACCGCTACCCGCTCACTCGGCATCCCCGGTTGGGGGAGAGAGAGAGAGAGCAAATCCCGAGTAATCTTTCTATAGATGATTAATCATATTCTGATGCGCGTGATTTTATTCTGCTCGCATGATCCGCTATATTACTACTGATCCGCTTTTATGGATTGCAGGGTGGTTAACCCCGTCTCTAGAGAAATAGGATCGCAAAGGAACTTCTCAGATGGCGTTGTGTTGAAGTAAGGAAAGCCGGCATTGTACGAAAGATTTTCTAAGTATACGAATTTTGGATCATCAGGGCGGTAAGATCGAATCTTCCATTGCCCCCAACCTTAAAAAAAGACGGGAAAACAACAACATCTAAAGACGATACTGTACTAATAGTGTTCATACATAAAACTGTGTATGTTTGAAATTATATGGCATCCATATTATAGAATTATTAATGTTATATCGCATATTAATGTAACATTATTGTGCAAATCCAACGGGTTTAATCGGACTTGATCGAGCGGAAGTAGAAAATTTCAGAGCGATCCAGAACTCTGGGCTGCGGCCGTATGCCGAACTCTCTTCTCTTAAAGGCGAAGAATTCTATTAAAACCGACTGTTTTAAACGGCCTCGGAAACTTTTCTAATTAAGGAGAAAGTGAACCATTCCCTTTCATTCTATCTTGATTTGGTGCTGCACTGACTTTGAAGGATTACGTGATATATGAATATCCGTTGTATCGAGAGTGGATGAAGTGTCCGCGGTGGAAGAGAGATTTATTTCCGACCGGAATGCTTCTGCTTACTCCGTGCTGGTCTCTTGTACGTTCGCCCCGTGTGGATACCATCAGCGATGTCACTCGGACACGACTGCTGAGAATGGAGTCTGTCAGCTGCTCAAGTCAGACTAAAAATTCCAGCACCGGGGCTATAATTGAATACCCAGGAGCCGCTCTTGTGGCGGCCGTAGATTTTTCCTTATGCAATAGAATATGACAGCCGCTGCCTTCCCTTTGGTCGCTTGCAAATAACTGCCCATGTTAATGAAGGGGGGCGGGCGGGCGGCTCTGGGAGCTAAACGGGAAATCTGGTTGGGGGGGTATTTCTCCTTCCCCTCCCCTTTTCTTTTAGTTGTGCATTTGTACAAGATTAGCGACTGATGATTCGGTGGTGCCGGAAAAATGCTACTGTTTAATTAACGTTTATCCAGCTTAGAGTCGCTGTTGATTTATTACCGTGTCGCCGTGGCTAGCGAAGATGCTTACTGTCGTGAGAACGGCCGGTAATATATCGTCATCGTCATCATCATCATCATCTTACTGTCGTGAGAACGGCCGGTAATATATCGTCGTCGTCATCATCATCATCATCTTACTGTCGTGAGAACGGTCGGTAATATATCGTCATCGTCATCATCATCATCATCTTACTGTCGTGAGAACGGCCGATAATATATCGTCATCATCATCATCATCATCATCATCTTACTGTCGTGAGAACGGTCGGTAATATATCATCATCATCATCATCATCATCTTACTGTCGTGAGAACGGCCGGTAATATATCGTCATCATCATCATCATCATTATCATCATCATCATCATCATCATCATCTTACTGTCGTGAGAACGGCCGATAATATATCGTCATCATCATCATCATCATCATCATCATCATCTTACTGTCGTGAGAACGGTCGGTAATATATCGTCATCATCATCATCATCATTATCATCATCATCATCATCATAATCATCTTACTGTCGTGAGAACGGCCGGTAATATATCGTCATCATCATCATCATCATCATCTTACTGTCGTGAGAACGGCCGGTAATATATCGTCATCATCATCATCAATCATCATCATCATCATCATCAAGCAAAACCACGCGTTTAATACGCCAGTAAATACAATTTAAAATTATCCTCGCGAGTAAAATGTGAATAAACATCGTGCAAAATTCAGATTTATCGGTAAGTTCGTCCTGAAGGAAATACCGCGTAAAGTAGAACTCCGTTTACCTCTGGTGCACGTGCGGGCGACCTGACGTCATCAACAGGAAATTCATCCTCGGTGCGCTTGATTGCCCCGACGGATGAGAGTAACGACTGTAACTGCTGACCCAGCAATACAAATAGGTAAATTAAGAAAATCATGTAAACGGTCATAACATTTCAAGACAGTTCATGGATTTAAAAAATAAAAAAAATCACTACTGAACTTTAATATATTACTTGCACTTTCATAACGTATTCTTACATCCGAATAATAAAGTTTGGAGAAAAGATTAAGTATGTGGAAACTTCAAGAGACATGAAGCTAACATTTAAAATATTCTTAATAATTAATTTTAAAAAAAAAAGAAGCACCGACGAATTATATTGTAGTCGATTAAAGAGGAAGTCAGTCCGAGTTCGAGCGAGGTCCTCTCTCTGTTCTGCAGCTTGATCCACGTCTCTAATTCTAACGGCATCTGTGCCGTCTCACCGGTTGTTGGCAAGACGCGGTGCAAGGTCTCGATTTAAGCCGCGAATTCCCGTCTGAAGAGAACTGGAGGGGGTCCTCACTGGCCCCTTATATATACAGGGTGTCCGTAAAGTTACTATACAGTCTTACAAGTTACTGGTCGTTGTTTCAATGCCGGTACGATGACATTTCTCAGTTTGTCCAGGTACCTTTCTCCTGTAACAGTTCCGTCGAAGAACTGTGGACCCACAATTCCATCAGACGATATTCCTGCCCAGACAGTTATTCCAGGCTGGTTCAATTGGGACGTGATCGTAAACTGGTAAACTGTATAGTAACTTTACGGACACCCTGTATATTGACAAATATCTCTGAGAGTTGGGCTGGTTTTTTAAGGCCTTTGTCACAGAAAACGCATAATATATTTAGATTCGAACGTCGCGCAAAATGTGATTCTTACTGCATCTTAATAACTGACCCTTAAACAAAAGATCAGTTTTATCTGATGCTATACACGTTTATTTATATTTTCATCATTAAAATTAAAATAAAATTGCATTTATTGGTGTTTTTTGTTGTTATCTATTCGTGTTGCGCTGTATACCTAATGACAGTCGCATTCCTTTAACTTGGCAATCACGTTTCGCACTTGTCTTATTTTATAAAAGCCTCGAGCTTTTGCATCCTGATTGTGAGCGACAGACACGGTTCATGCGCCAAAGACGGCAAAATAATAGGTATATCTGCCATAAGAATCAATGTGCATTTTAGAAACAAGCTTCAACGACAGGTGGCGGTGCTACACCATCGATAGAACACCTAGCGGTTCATGCGCATTCGAGTTTGTGCTGCGTTTTAACACTGCAACGAGATTTCATACGGTACAAAATAAATTGGATTAGGAAAGTCCATATTTAAATGGCATTTACTGCAATCCGCACGGACTGTCTAAATAATTCACAGCATGCTATATTAGTTTGTCCACCTCCATAAACAAATGCACCTGACTTTAAATTTCATATTTCAGACTGATTATACCATCCGATGCGGTGTGCAGTAGCAAGTTTCGTTTAAATCCGGGCAACGAATAAGGAATTATTAAGACTTTTGTACTTATTACTGGCAATATAGTGTGTTTTAATTTAGCGGTTGGTTAGGCCAGGCCGCCACATTACGATTTAATGCTCAACTTCTCATAAAATTAAAGTTTGGTCACTCGATAATATTGAAATTGTTTTTCGTCTTTTTGTCATCAACCGCTGTCACAATGGGAACCCCAACGGGTTCACGAGTCGTCTAGTAAATAAATAAATAGTGAAGTTGGAAAAGCCGCAGAGGAATTTGATGAGACCCTAAATCGATGCCCATATGCCACTATTTTGATATGCTGGATTTTCCGATAAATGCGATTCAAGAAAGGTTAGATAGGAATGGTTTCAAGCAGTTTCGCATTTTGAGAAACTTGAAAATTGTGTGCAATGGAACGGACTTCGCCAATGAATCAGAAGTAATAACATCTTTCTACAAGTCGGACTTAAGTAAGGAGTTGTTCGCTACTCACCTTGAGACCCCTGGTATCCAATTGGGAGTCCAACCTTCCGGATCAGATTGAGGCGATAATTGAATATTCGGCTAACCTAGAACGGTCTTTGTGCAGGCGTTTCTTTGAAGTGAGGACGGTGCTAAAGTTGATTCTAGTGTCGCTCGCAACCAGTTCTTTGAGTGAAAGCTCATCGTCTTTCTGCAGTCAAGAGACTAAAACCGCATCACAGATTAGCAATGGCAAGAGAGAGACTAATAGTCTGGTTGTTTTACATGCATAGAGAGATCGAACTGGTTATTTGAATGTGAGAAAAGCGGATAATTTCTCTGTTGTTCTATCCGATCATAGGTTTTAGTGTTTGGAAATATTTATTTACCAGGAACATTCAGATGAAACCCGGAAGCCGGACACTATTACAGCACGGAAATGTTATTATGTTAGGGGGACCGATTTACCCCCACAAGTTCAAGTGTTTTTATCAAAACGCGTTAAATAACGAAATAGAACAAGAACATTCCAGAATATGCCGGAAGATTACAGAACAGCGGAACGGAACAACCTCATTGGCTGACGGTCTCGACCAATCAGAATGCGAGTTTGGTTCCTTTGATTGCTATATAAATAGGCTCATTTCTGGTAGCAGGGGACATCGGTTTTTCTTGCAACACACGTTGTTTTACGCAACGGTGTTTTAATTTCAAGGCGATTTGGGACACAAGCGACCCAGGATTCGATAGCAAGCGGCGAACACATCATACTACAACCGGTTTGATTTGAACATCTCTTACATGGCTGCTTGGCATTTTTTATGCAAGTTATACAAATTGTATATATCAGAAATAAAATAAATATATCATTCTGTTAAATTTTTGAAAATTATACCTTTGTCTGTTGATATATATGTGGTTGCATTGTGCTTAAATGAGGTTTTGGTCAGCCCATTTGGTATAGTCAGTTCATTTGCACGTGGTTTTCTTGCCTCTCTGATGTGTCGAAAATGCATGAAGACTCGTGCACCTTGAGCCCTAGTTTTCAAAACATTTCTCGGAGAGAATGGTAAGGCTAATTCACAATTGCTTTTGCCACCCATACTATCGCGTTAAAGTTGTATCCCCTGTTATTTTAAAGAAATCGAGAAAATGAAGGTTACACTAAAAATGCGAAATATCCTGGTGTAATTACGTGTGGCATATAATACTTACTGTAGGAGTCTTTCTGTTTCACCTGTGTTGGCCAGCCATACGAGCGGGTATAGCTGACTCGGAATTTATAATATCCGGTGCACAGGACATTTTGAGAAAGAAAATTTGGTAGTGAATTTAAAACTTTAAAGACGAAGAAATATTAAGCATTAAAGAAAATTAAATAAATAAACGCCAACTGAAATAAAGATATATGGAAGAAATGTAAGTATTAAAATTTATCTCAAATAGTTCATTCTTAGCATTTGGCTAAGAGAAGTGAATTCTTATTTTCTAAAAAAAAAAACTGTTATCTATGAATATGAATACTATTTTCACTGCTATTTACTCGGCTATTGTCGTCCTTTTCTGTTGTAATTTTGTAGAGTTTAATTTATGCTTCTTCCTAAACATAATTTAAGTCAATTTTCTACATTTAGTGAAATATTATCAAATGAATAATTGCAGCATGATATCCTTAATAGTTCACCTATATTCCGAACCAAGCAATTACCTTGTCCATTTTAGACGGTTATTCTTGCATCATTATAATGTTTACATATCACATTGCCCCTTTTTTTATCCTACTGTTATTTTACATTGTAAAAGTATTGCTATTTCACATTGAAGGCTTTTATTCGGTATAATGCTTCCGACCTGGTTCCTATCTATGTGGATGAGCAATACGGCAACTACGGCCATGATGCTGCCCATCCTACAAGCGGTCCTTCTCCAGCTGAAAGGAACACAATCTCAGATAGGTAACCAGAATTTTTACTGGTAACATTTTCCACACCTTATAAAAAGAGTGTATTTAGATTTAAAGAATTAAAAATAGCTCATATGTTTAATATTTTATGCTTTAATATGTTTTTTTATTGCTTTTTTGGGAATACCTGCAGCTTTAGATAAATCGAGAAGTACGTATGAATTTAACTTTATCGAACCTGCGAATTGATTGGTCTTTTGTAAGTAATTTCGTTTCGGTATGGCAGAACCCCAGCATGGAAGGACATTTGGAAGCCACCATGCAAGAACCATTTATCCCTATTCTATCCTGGATCTTGGATGGTGATCCAAGACAATAACCCCCCCCCAATAGGGAATGGCACGATGGTGATGGTGGAACCAATAAAGGGGCACTTATAAATAGTTGATCTTTGTGAAAAATTCAGTTAGAGGGGAGATAACAGTTTGTCACAAATCATACGAACGATTGTAAACAGCACTTCATTCTAAACCTAAGCCATGAAAAATTATCGAAATTAGGGAATATTTGCTTAACTTCCACGAAAAGGTTATGTGGTTTATCTTCATATTTACTCGCATTATTAATAAAAATATTGAAAAAATAGTTTAGTGTAAAAATAAAGCAGAAATGTGCATGCAACATCTTTGTTGATTTTAATTCTGTTTTTAATATACATCTTCGTCGGCTAATTTTTCATTACAACCTATTATTTCTATTTTAAAAATGCACAAATTTTGAAGTATAGGTAACTTGTTCAAAAGCTTTATTTTGTGTGTGAATCTGAGTAGTAGCTAGCAAAATAAACTCTAGTAATGGACCTTTTTACTAGAAAGCTTTTGCAAAATGTGAGTATCCCATAATTCGCTGTGCCAGAATTTGGTAAGGGGAGCAGAATATTAATTGTCAGTCAGTAGAGTAGGTAGATCTTATGGAAGCTTTTAATGGTTCTGGATATTGTATAATCTAATCTAACTTCTCTACTTCTAAAGTGGAGATAAGGCAGTGAATTGTTTTACGCATGGAATCACGAACGAACGGTTAAAAGGTGCTAACGTTAGGTTTGATGTGTTCATGAAAAATGATGTCCAGTGTTATCTTAATATGTCGTCTGTGATGACCAGAAACTTCCAATTTACTCATTGCGAAGAAATAACCACGGTATTACATCCAGGAATTTCGGTTTGCAAGAAATTTGTTTAAAAAAATTTTTTTTTTTCGTTTTCTATTTTGGTTTTTATTGTAACTAAAATGTATGTCCTAGACAGAGGCCGGTTACATTGGAACTGTGGTGGATAACCGGAAGTTACATATTAATGGTAAACCTTCTAGAAATCACTTATGACGGAGGAAATATGAAAGTTTCTCAATATGTGATTGAATCTGGCTTTTCTTTTACACTGTCAGTGTTCTACCAGTGATTATGCCACCGTATTTTTTTTTTATTCGTTATTTGGTTTATATATTTTTTCATTACAAGCTAAAATTGTGTTAAAACCAACATGTATTGGTAAAAGAGGAAAATAAATCATTTTTATGCACCAAACGTTAATTAACAGTCTGACGATCTTGAACATTATGTTGTTGCAGCTTTTCTTAAAACGACGGTTGGTACTTGTATCTTGCTGTGCCAACTGTCCACCATTTTTAAAACTCATACCTTCCGTAATCGATTGTTCAGCTAGCTGTACTCACTAGACAGCTCTTCAGCAGTTTCTAAACTTCTCTGCTAAAATTGTTTGATAAAACCCTCGATCCAGAATATAACAAATTTTCAGTTTATTTGTTTTTTATTTATGAAAGAATTTCAGAACAGAACACGAAGCAGCGCACAAGTAACTAAATATCCGGCTAATTATAAATAAAAGCTTGTAGGCTACTCGTTTCGAGCCATACTCATATAGGGGCAGACAACCATGATCTGATTTGTTACAAGATGGTGTTATTGGTGAATCTGATTTTAGTAACTTTGGCATTCTTATACTGTGTTATGTAACAAGGAGGGGGACACAGTCGATCAAATATTTCTACTTTATAGTTGTCAAATTTGTTTGTTTTATTCAGTTTTGGCAAAAAGTATTTACTGAGACTAAAGACTGAATAAAGGGAAGTTAACCTATAAGTAATTTTCAGAATACAGCCCCGTTTCCAAAGAAACAGGAACAGGGAATGAAAACGCAATAGAAAATTTTAAACTGGATGATAACAGGGAAACCATTAATGGAAATAAATCAAGGTAATATTCATACTGATTTTATGTATTTATATAATCTACATGACGGTGTCCTTACATAAGAAACAAATGTAAAAGAATTGCAAAGCAATTTTCGGTAGGACACATTTCTCTTGCTATTTACACGTTATGGCAGAATGAACGAATCTGCTCTGGAATTCAGTCGGCTACTGTGTTGAATTCTGAACATGGAATCGTGGAAAATATAAGGCTTCTCTCTCTCTTTTCATCTGTTACTGTTTAGTAACTATTATAAACGTGTTTTTTCCACAACAAAATTGGGTGCAATGATAAAACGGAATAGGGTGTACTTGGATTTTCTACACATTTAAATATAAGGGGAATATTAAAATGTGATGGATGATACGAAAACATTTGTTTTTTAAAAAAATATAATAATATCCATAAATATGGTGATAAATTTTAGATAAAGAGAAAAATATTAACACAACCGAATATTAAAAGAAAGTATAACTCTGCAGTTCGGTTGCTTTATTTGCTTACTAATCTAATATCAATAACAGCATTAATTTAGATCTTTTTTAAAATTTAAATTGTTTGTTAGTTTATCGTTTGTTTCTTTTCGTTATCTTTTGTGTTCCATTCTTTTATTTTACTTTGCCATTCTTTGATGCCTTTTCAAATGCCTTCCTTTATTAACTTCGAAACAACTACACGACATAAGAAAAGGCAATGAAGATAGATTCAGCCTCGAAATTCAAAGGAAATATAGACATTGGACTGAATCTTTGTTTTAATTCAAAGATGTGCACTTGAATCTTGAAACGCATTTTGAAATGGCAGTACTTGTACAAATGACCATTCTCTTGATTTCCTGGCAAGCAGTACAAAGCCAGGCCGAGTAAGAACAGAACGCTTTGTCTGTTATAATTTGATTGTTGTCTCTGTTCAACTTTTTATATGTAAAAAAAAACAACATTTGCGCTAAGTTTAACATTTGAATTAAAAAGAAAAACAACCGACCAGTTTCATTTCTGTTTGTTTCATACAGCCAAGTATCTCCAGAGACGGATGGTGCTGAAAATGGCGACAAGAGAGCTAAACATTTCCAGAATATATCCAAGACGTTTTCTCTCAGTCTCGCCTACGCTGCTAACATTGGCGGAATAGCTACGCTGACGGGGACCCCTCCAAACGCGATCTTGAAAGGCCAAGTGGACATGTAGGAAACCCTTTTCTTTGTGTTTAGTTTTGCATAAGTCTTTTTTTTTAAAGCATTTAATTATTCTTGTTAAATGACGAAATTTGATACTTAAATTAGAGTGTACGATTCTAGAATGGTACTAACACGTGAGAGTAAGAACCAGGTACCAGCAGTGAACTGTAAACATGCGCGGTAATTTGACAGTTCCTATATCATTCACAGTTGTCCGACCTCCTTAATAGTGTAGCAGGGTTAGGATTTTTATTTTAATTACAAGAAATATAATAAGGACAGAGAGTTCACAATAATACAGGTAAACTAAAATAGATAGTCGTGACTATATACAGTAATGATATAGGTAAGTTGAAATTATTTGGTTTCTGAGGACTACGTAAGGCGATTTTATACCTCTCCTAGTCAGGTACACAGAATATACTCTTATAGGATGTAAGGTGGTGGTGTCATTTTTAGGTTAATACTTATATTTATATCTACTATACTATAAGCCAGGGGATCTCAAACTGGGGAACAACTTTAAAAGGGGTCGCAAAGTTCTCAAGAATTATTTTAGATACTAGCTTATGGCCCGTCACAGTGGACAGGAATCAAAAACAATTTTAGATGTAATTATGAATTACTGATAGTTTCTCTTTTATATCGCATATCAAACCACATTTAATTCATATTATACAGGCAATCCTGTATTTGCGGTCCGGGAGGGTTAAAATTAAATAACTTGTTTTATCGATGAAAACAAGTTACTTCAGGTAATTTTTATTATTTAAATAGTTGTTCATAAAGGATAAAAAAGACGTGAAAATAAAAGATTTTTACACAATGATATTACATCCAGGAAATATTAATTTTTGCATTGAAAGGAAATATAATAGAACCTAAATTAGAGTGTAAATGTGATATTTGCGAGTGTTGCCACAGTAAACGAAAAAAAAACGGCTATCCAACGATGCTTAGCTTAGATGCTTCGTATATAAAGCAGACACTTCTAGTTGGCGAAAAGCGTTCTTGTCATTTGAGAGCAGCAGAGTTGGGCAGGTGCATAAAAAACCTCTGCTTGAATTGTTACACCTGTGGCAAGCTAAAAAAACTCACAGCGATATGAAGTCTGTGAAAACTGTTCAGTGGACCAATTGTTTCAGAGAACATATGCTCAAAATAATAGGATCTGAGCCAGAAATGGGAGGTGAGGAGGCACGATTATCCAGATGGAGGAAACCTTGATGCCAGGAAAACGCAGAGAGAACTGAGGAAGATTTCGAGAAGGCGACATTGATGAAGAAGGAACAATAGATGCATCAGTGAGAAGGCAAGATTATGGTGACAGATTGCTTGGTCCGTAGGGTTTTGGTTTAGTTAGAGCACAGACCGGATTTCTATGTTTATTCCATGTGCAAAAAAGAAAGGCAGCAGAACTTCTGCAGACCGTTCTCTTCAATGTAGAAACAGGCCAGACAATATGGAGCAAATATGGAAGGCTGAGAATTTGGGTAAAACCACCAAGTTGTTATACATGAGGAGGACTTTGTGAATCCAATCGCACAAAGTTTCAGTGTGAGTGGAGTCGTGTAAGGAAGCTAATTGTGTGCGATAGACACGGAACTGTAGAGCTACTCCAAAGTCATTTGGACGGATAATCTACTATAAAACGTTATGCAAATAGCAGCCAGTCTCTTCATTGATTTCTTGGACACACTTTGCCAGTTCAACAATTAAAGCGTTTGGTTCCCAATAAAATATTATTTGCTTTTGTATTAGTAAAAATAGTGACTGAAAATGTAAATAAAGTTATAACAGTTTTATTTAATTTAAAATAATTTGTTACTTCCTGCAGCTACTGAAATGGTTTCTACTCTGCTGGAGAGTCTCGCACAAGACAATTCTTTAGCATCCTGTTGTCCAATGACCCTCTGTCTCCAAGATATAGCAGAGGATTTAAATGAACGGCTGGTTGAAAAGATAAGTAATCAGCCGTTTGTCATTCAGATAGATGAGGCGACGGATAGCGTTAAAGGTGCTCATTTAATAACGTACGGAGGATTTATTGATGAGGATAAAATAAAAGAGGATTTAATCTTCTGTGAACAAGTCACAGGGACACGCGAAGCTGAAGACATTTTCATTGTTATCGATAGGTATGTGAGTGCAGATCTCCTGGAGTGGTCAAGTGTGTGCAGACAGGGCACACTCTATGTCAGCCATTCATGGAGGACTTCAACTTTAATAAGGCGAAAATCTCCTTTGCTGTGTGCCACTGCATGATTCATAGACAAGCTGTTGCTTCCAAAGATTTGAGCCCCAGTATTAGAGAAAGTTCTACAAACAGTCATAGACGTTGTGAACTACATTAAAACTACACCTTTAAAAGCAAGGATGGGGTGCTGAACACACTTCTGTACAGCGAATCAAGATGGCTGTCTCTGGGGAATGTTCTAACTGAGGAATGAACTTTACCGGTACTTAACCGAGGTAAATCACGGCAGTGCTTACATGTTTAGCGACAGTGGTTTCATCATGAGGTTAGCACATTTAAGTGACGTATTTGAGAAGCTGAACACTCTTAATACCTCCAGTGACAAACTGAAACCATTTATCAAAAATAGCGAACTGTGGCAGAGGAGAATGGAAAGTGAAATTGTGGACATGCTTCCTCGTTTAAAACAGTGTATCGAGAGCAGTGACACACGAATTAGTGGAGATGAGGAATTTCTATCTCGAGTCACCTTTCTAAACTGAAATCCCAATTTGAGAATTACTTTCCTGATATGGAAATGGAAAATATGAAGGGGATTAGGGAATTCACTGCTGAACAGGAGGAGGTATCCTCACTATTACCGAAGAGGAGCAATTCATTGATATCTCCTCTGACATCTCTCTGAAAACCAAATTCCCGACAATGTCTCTTCCTCAGTTTGGGATTAGTGTGCAAGCTGAGTACAAAGAATTAAGTGAGAAAGCTTTGAAAATACAGATTACCTTCGAAACCTCCTGCATGCGTGAATCAGGGCTATCAGCAGTTGCTGCTTTAAAGAGCAAATAGCGATCACAAACAAATGTGGAGCTTGAAATGAGACGGCATTCTCGAAGATAAAGGCTGGGTTTGAAACGATAAGCGATGTCCAGCAAGCTCATCCTTCTCATTAAAAAATCATTGACAGCTTTAAATTCAACTTTTTTTCAGTGAAACTGTTCTGAATTTGATAAACGCGTGTCAATAGTTTTTCTTTTATAAATATGTTGGATTTAATATTCAAAGGTAGATGTGATTTATTTACCTCTTACCTAATCCTATTGAAATCAATAGGTTCGATCACGGGTGTCACAGTATCGAAAAGTTTGAGAACCCCTGCTACAAGCCACATAAAACAAGGAAATGCTACAAAAAAACAAAAAATAATGGATAATAAGTGATAGGAACACGGTTATGTGCAGAGTGCTATCTTAAAATAAGACAGATATGCCCACTGAAAAATGTATGACATTATTCGGTGTGGACCAAGGATTATTATTTCAGTAAAACTATTCGGTGACTTTGTTGTTCTTTAAGTATTGGCGAGCAGTAGCCCACTCAAAGATGTTTGTATCCTCTACCTATTTTTCTTTTTTTCAGAAAATTTGAAAAATATAATGTTGATTCTGGAGTCAATTTTGCAAGTTGGTTGGTTTTAGCTTTGCCTGTCTCCATTATATGCTTTATCTGCTGCTGGATATGGCTCCAGATTTCATATGCTGGAAAACGGTAACTATCATGTCTTGACCATTAACAAGGCATATGATGTCGATGACGGCCCCAGGCCCCTACTACATCATATGACGTCATTTTTAGCATCGCATATATATATATATGTAATTGGGAATTACTGGTATCATAGCAACTAACTAACTTCGGTCAGTCTTTCCTATTGAAAAAGCGACTACTTGAAACTACTGATATTGGCATATAGTATAAAGGACAGCAAGAGAGAAACACATCCTGGACGTAGTTCCCACATTACTTGTGGCTGCAAGGTAGATGTTGTTCTGTTAGCAATAAATGTCAACAAACTCCTAATTGCATTTGTTCTATTACCCCCACCTGCTTCATCTATTTTTAACAAAGTTATTTAGCCTTAATATTTTATCGCAATGGTAAATGTCAGAATAAACTTTTGATTTGAAAATATCGCATCGTTTCGATTTATCAAGAATTTATAATTAGCATTTGTAAATAACACATCCTTTTGTTATCCCTGGTAATCACGCTTGTCTTTCTGTTTTTTACATATCCAGTGTTCTAAACATTCACAGCTGTCATGTTTAGTTCAAATTGCACTAATTAATTCTAATGCATGGTTTATTTGATTTCTCAGCCATTTAAATGGCATTAGTTGGCGTAAATGTAGAAGTAGATTAGATGTTTGTGGGTTTTCTTCGTGGAATGATCTCTCAGGGCAACTTCTGAGGTTGTTCACGGTGAGTTTCACAGATATTGGGTTTGCAAAACTCACAGACTTCCTGTTCTGCTGCATACTATGGTATACTATACCAGGTTAAGTGGCGCTGCGACCCCAAGCGTTTTGCGATTTTTCAAAAAAGGTGTGGATATTTAATACCCTTTCTATTCTATCTGTCTCTTCGTTTTTAATTGCACTTGACGATTTGTTATTTTAGGATGTGTTACTGTTATAAGAAAGAAAACGAAAATTACTCTGCTGTTAAAAAAATATTAAAAGACGAATATGAGAAGTTGGGACGCATGTCGTAAGTAATATTTTCTAAACGTTTGTATTCATTCCAGGTTAGAAAAGTGGATGGTAATAATAGAACTAATAACGTGGTGGGGAAAGTGAGGGGTCGGGTCCTCTAGCTTCTGATTATCGTGTATCACCAATATCTTTCTGTTCCCATCTTATAACTACATAGTTAGAATGATACCATTAACATCATTCATAATTACATCTAATTATTTATATATGACATAATTTTAAATGTTATTGATTTACCAGTAACATTTTTTCTAAAAAAGAAAAGTTTGGAAATTATTTCCCTGATTCAGTTAGTGTCATTTCTCTTTATTTTATCATTTACTTAATTAACTTTCGTTTCGTTTCGTTTTGCAGTTAATTCTTTTTAAAAAAAACAACAAAATTGCATAATAGATGGAAGATTACACTCCAGACATATTGCATCAACAATTTTCAATTAATAATAATAACAATAATACCTTTAAGGTTTGCAGAAGCGGCCGTGCTGGTCCACTTTGTGATTCTTGCAGTTTTGTGGTTGACCAGAAAACCCGGATTTATCCCCGGCTGGAGCTCCCTTTTCGCCCCCCGGTTCGTATTTCTTATTGTTTCTATTTGCACACGAAGTAAGTGAAAACTGTTTATCTGACGGGAAATTAAAGCGCACGGTATCCGCTCTGCTTAAATCCTATTATAACAGCAGCGATTTGCCCCAATCGATCTGCTGATAATGAGTCGAGCTGAATTATCGATATCCACCCGATTTTTTGCTTGTTATTTTTCAGCTACGTCGGAGATTCTACGAACGCCATTCTCATAGCCGCGATACTGTTTGTCTTTCCATCCAAAATTCCCTTCTTTACTTGGCGATCGAACGAAGGTATCGGTAAAAGATCAATTGATTTCTCTTTCCTTTCTATTAATCCACAGGGTCGTAGGTAGGTTGGGTAGTTTAATAGAACTAACCTTTAGAGAATTTCTTCGGCGCTGTCATGTGCGCGCTCGTTGACTATAGATAATTTGGGTTTATTTAAATTTTTGTTTTACTTTTACAATAAGAAATCAGTCAAATGTAAAACGAAAGTAGAGACCATAGTTACTGTATACACACAGACAAGTTTTAGCTACTGTTACCTATGATTGACTACATCGCGTATCAGAAATTACCTTGTTTTGGTTGATCGCGGTATGGATACCTTTCTTTTTTTAGAATTACTTTTAATGAAATTTTCAGACCTGTAAATTAATGGTCATATCGAATTACAGCAGCCAGCAGCATCGTTTGCTCCTCGGTGACTTTAGAAAAGTGAACATTGTTAGATTTCTCTTTAAATAAAAAAAATATATTAATATTAGGCAACCGCTGTTTTGTTTTGTTTTAATTTTCATAAAACTGAACGAAATTCGTAAATCGATGAGACAAAATATTTAACAGGAAACTGTCCAGTTAATGATATCCGCCGTGGAACTGTCAGGAGACATTACTGAATAACAACGAACTACGGAGTTTCCTCCCTTAGATTTAAATATTTAACAGGAAACTGTCCAGTTAATAATACCCGCCGTGGAACTGTCAGGAGACATTACTGAATAACAACGAACTACGGAGTTTCCTCCCTTAGATTTTATTTTTAACGAAAAGAAAAGGAAGTGTGGGAGTAGAGTAGTCTGAATTGAGTTATGGCGCAGTGCGCCACCTCGCAAATCAAGCTTACTGTAGCTGGCCATGGGTTCCTTCCAACCAGAGCTGGGCGCCTAACATCCACCCACTCCCACGTGGGCGTCGTGTGTCGGAGTCGCGCCCAGCCAGACCAGTTTCTGGTAGCCCACCTCCCGGTTTACAGGAGCGTCCGGCTAGAACGTGACACGGCCCCTGTCTCAGACCTTCCCAAGGACGAGCGAGGTAACGACGAGTACCTGTGCGTGATCCCTAAAGCGAGCTTACCACCACACTCCTCTCTGGTTTGGGGGCGCGTATCTGTTATAACGTCTGCATTCCGTGAACGAAACAGGTGCTGGTGTGGGGCACCTGATCGCGAAGGATAAGAAAGTGGCCGCCTGGAGAATCCTTCGTTGTTTTTGCGTTTAGAATTCGGCGTCGCCCGCTGTTCAATGTACATCCAAAGCAAGTTCCGAATTTAGATTAGTTACAGTTAAACTAGAGACGCCTTTAGACCACACTCAGATAATCCAGTCACAAGGGAGGTAATTCTAACATTTAAGAAACTTCTGGTGCTCGGGTATTTCAAAATATATCAGATTTAGAAATTAGGAGTTTTATTGCCCACGGACACTTTCCTTAATACAGACTGCAGTCTATTGGTTGAATGTGCTTAAATTTAAGTAATGAAGGAACTTGGTTGTGAAAGAGTTTACATTCATCTTTTTTTATATTTTTTTTTTGGTATGAGAATGAATTATGATTTTAAAAGTTACCTCGTTTTTGGTGCATGAAAGTGTTTCTGGAAACTCTTGTTTCATCCGAGCTTTTAAAACAAAAAACCCACCCACTTCTTAACCTTTATGGTGTAACATGAATGTTAGGAGTATTTGCTGAAGTTGGTGTCAGTTTCTGTAGTTTCTCAAACTTTAATTTACTGTAAATCTCCGATGCATGTGCATTGCTCTCAGACTTTGCAATGTCGTGCGTGCGCCGCCGTCTAATCCTGGATTTTATCTGATTGCAATAGGAAGCACCGACGACACTCCACCATACAGTTACTCCCCTTTGCTGGAATGGGATCTGGTGCAGAAGAGACTTCCGTGGGGCGTGCTTCTGCTCATGGGTGGAGGGTTTGCTCTGGCAGACTCTTCCCAGGTATGGTAAACACGCTTCTCTCCCCCCCCCCCCGTGCTGCTTAGGTAAACCCAACTCCCCAACGTTCTATGACATGGTTAATTGTGCTAAAGTGTGTTTGGTTTCTTTTCGATAAGTCTCCCCTCTCTCAAACCATCTGTTCAATACATTTTAAATGCATTGATTGTGTTCTATTGAACGGCTCTACTTTGCATATTCACCGCTATTAGTAAAAGATACCCAGCCATTGTGATGCCATGTCTATAAAGCCACACGACCTTATAACCCATGGGTGGGCAAACTGCGGCCCGCGAGGTCTGTTTGTGCGGTCCCAGACATTCTCGCCCATAATAACGCGCTTACCGAGACTACAATGAGATTTCGCGGCCATGTTTAAACAGAGACGGGCGATGGCCTTGGACGTAGTATTATTTTAAACTCTTTTAATATATATATTTCAAATTTTGTTATCCTACCAATGAGTACAAAATCTACAAAAAAAAACAAAAAAAAAAACGGAAAATTGAAGATGAATGCTGTCCGTTTAACAAGGAATGGACGTACAGATATCAGATGTGAGGCGGTGTCCCTAATACGCCACAACAGTGTTTCTGTTTTTAAGGGGTATAATTTGAAGAGACATTTTCAGACTAAGCAGCACAGAAACTTTAGAAGTAACTTATCAGAAAGCGAACTACAGCGAAGAGCCGATGAGATGTTGAGGAGTTTAAAACAACAGCAAAAGCTTTTTTGTAAAACAAAGAGCCATGCAAGAGGCTGCCACAGAGGCCGGTTCTGTGCTTGCTTATGAAATTGCCAAGCATAACAAAGCGTTTTCTGAAGCAGGATTTTTAAAGGACTATATGTATGCTTGATGCTGTTGATGTTGCATGCCCAGAAGTTGGAATAAAAATTGAAGCTATATCTTTGTCAAGGAGAACTGTAGTTCGTCGTATTGATGCCATTTCACAGAATCTGTCAGAACAGCTACTTGAGGCTGGCAAGTCATTCGAGTGGTACTCACTGGCACTAGATGAGAGCACTGACATACAAGACGCAGCACAACAACTGTTTGTGTTTATTAGAGGAATTGGTGGTAATTTTGCAATTACTGAAGAGTTGCTGTCAGTTGAACCATTGAAGGACCCCACAACTGGACAAGATTTGTATGAATGTGTTAAAAACTGCTTGGATGGATCTGGTTTACCTTGGAACAAGTTGGCAAGCATTACAACAGATGGTGCACCTGCATTAACAGGAAAACATGTTGGCCTCATAAAGCTGCTTAATGAAAAAGTGAAAGGTGAGCATCCACTTCACACTGTTATCATTCCATTGCATTATTCACCAGGAAAGTCTGTGTAAATCTTTCCTGGATTTCAAACACGTGATTGATCCTGTGGTACGTGTCATTAACTTAATCCAAGCCAGGGGGCTAAATCACAGACAGTTCAGAAATCTGCTGGATGATATGGAGTGCGAATATTCAGATGTACTGTATCATAGCAATGTACGTTGGTTAAGCCTGGGAAATGTTTTGAGAAGAGTGTGGAGTCTGAGAGAAGAAATTTTGCTCTTTCTTGAAATGAAGAACATTAGTTGTGAATTTTTAAGTAGCATGAAAAAGACAGAATGGGTGTGAGATTTAACTTTCACAGTTGACATTTTCAACAAACTGAATGAACTGAATATTAAGTTACAAGGCAAGGGTGTTTTTGCACATGAATTGTTTGTAGAAATTATATCATTTCAAGTGAAACTAGCACTCTTTACCAAACAACTGAGTGAGCACAACTTTGTGCATTTTCCCTTGTTCAGAGAAATACAGTCAGCAGGTATCTGCTTTAAAAGATGAGTTTTCAAGGTGGTTTGCTGATTTTAAATCTATGGAAGATCAGTTTAATTTGCTGAGGTACCCCTTTTCATTTAACACTGAAGCAGTGTCAGAATATCTCCAGTTGGAATTAATTGATCTGCAAGCAGACAATACTCTGAAGGAGAGTTTTAAGAATATGAAACTGACTGAATTCTATGCATCACTCAGTACAGAGAAGTTTGGTAATTTGAAACAATTTGTCAAAAAAATGTGTGTATTCTTTGCTTCAGCCTATATCTGTGAACAGACTTTCTCATGTATGAACATTAACAAATCAAAGAACACGTCTCTTCTGACAGACTCAATTTTGCACCCTGTCTTGCGTATAACTACAAGCAGAGCCAGTCAAAGCCCATGTGGAGCCCTAGGCGAACCTCATCACTGGCGCCACCTAAAACCTACACAATAACCCTTCCAACACACACACACACACACACACACACACACCTACCTTTAAAAATTGCGCAAACAAAGGGTGTAAAGAAACAGATGGCATTTAATTACAGCAATAAAACTAGTAACATGCAAAGTGCACATGAATATAGCATTAACATGCAGTATAACAATGATAAAGTGTTCAAACTAAAGCTAATCATCAAAACAAAAATAAAGATAGATTTGACTTGCTAAAGAGGCACCCCCCCCCCCCCAGCAGATGTTGCCTATAATTAGGACCGGCTCTGACTACTACAAACTTGTGCAGGATTGTGTGCAATTGCATAAATCTCATTAAGAGTTTAACTGTTCAGTAACATTTATGAAGCAACATAACATTAAATTCATTTTTATCTGTTACTTTCTTTGTGTACCAAATAATACAGTTGTATGAATAATAATTGTATTTTTGTGTGATAATAACTTTTATTAAATTTATTATTTAGTGAATTTAGTTTTTTGTTGAATGTGACCCGCTAGAGACCTTACGGATGTTCCATGTGACCCTCGGGGAGAAATGTTTGCCCACCCCTTTTATCACCCGAGAGTTTACTTCTTCCTTACCTTTTAAATTATTACATGTGTTAATTAGATCTATACATTTTCTTAATCATGCAATTAAATGATTTTTAAAAAAATTATTTAATACAATGACATTATGATATGTGCATTCAGGAAATTTTAAAATCTAATAACCAAAAATGAACATTTCTTTAGTAAGAATCAAAGTAATCAGTCAACTAGTGGTAAGTCCTGGTTGAACAAGAAAATACTCTCTATATATATTTTTATGCATACAAATGACAACGAAATGCCTACTCTACATCAAGAATAGAAATGAATTTAGAATAGTGGCTGCAGAAACACTCATCATAAAATATTATGAACAACAAAAAGTTCCAAAAGAAATTTATCTAGATATCTAATTAAACAAAAAGCATTTTATCAGATTGAGTTCAGCCTCACTTTATCAGATATTGTAAGAAAATAAAGTGGCTGGAGGTAAAAGAAGACAAAATATTAAATAAATTATATGAAATAATGTACAGTACTAAACATTTTGTATCGTAGAAATCGGGCTTGTCGGCATGGATTGGCAATAGTATGGAAGGATTCAAAGTTCTCCCCCCCTGGATCATATGTCTGCTGCTGTCTTTGATTGTCACTGCTGCTACAGAGATCACTAGCAACTCAGCAACCACAACAATTCTACTGCCCATCGTAGCAGAATTGGTAAGTCTGGAGCTGTTGTGAGATCAGAGTTTTCTTCAAGTATGTATGAATTTCCCACAATGTCGTTATATTAAAGGTGACACCACCTCCCTTCTCTCATTCCTAGTATTCAGGATCTGCATCATCCACTCTGGATTTCTCAGCTTGGCTGATTTTTACAGCCAAACTTTAGTCGCTTTGGTGCTGCAGTGTGGGAAGGTTTTTTAAAATTATTATCGGATTACAAAGACTTCTGTCAGATTCCATACACACTGCTGCTTTAACTAAGCCTACAGAACATATATATATATATATATATAATCTGTCACAACAGAAAGTATTAAGTTTATATTATTTTATTTTAGGGTATAATTTACTGTGTAAAGTTTAGTGATGTTCATAAAATTTACTTTAAAATAAATACACACCTTTACAATGCCATTCAAAATCTGTTGTTTTACTTTATTCTAAATTACCAGTAGTTACCTCCCTGTTTTAGAATGGCTGATGAAGCCAGCAATTTGTATCGATGGAGACTGAACAATTTAAAAACTACTAAGAGATTGTTAATACTAAGCTAGTCCATTTGTTGTAATTTTGTTGTTTTAAGGGGAAAAAATTTTTATTAATGATCTACTTAAAACTTACATTGCAGAGAATTATAAAAAAAAACTCTTTTGCTCACCAGCAAATTTACCATTGTTCATTTAGGTTTCAATATTAGAAATCAGACTGCACAGAATACATACAGCTTACATTAAAAACGTTTTTACTTTTTGAAAGCTTATTTGGTATAATGGAAGTGCTATAAATCAGATTATGGATCTGACTAAATGCTTAACTCATCATTTCTTTCTGCAATGAGAAATTCTGCATAAATTTTCATTATTTACATGTCTGGAGATATGGGACATTTTAAACAATGAGTTGTAAGAAGAAAGAAACTTTAGCCATTTGAGTGTAACATTCATCATTTACCATCTTTTTGACTGGCCTGAAAATTGCTTTTTCCTTTAAATTTCAATTACTCTATCTCAGCCGTCTTTTATTAGGAGGCTATTTATTACTGATATTAATTTTAATTGTTTTTGTTGTTTTTTTACCAGTCATGCCATATAGTTATCAATAACATCCTTAAACATGTTGACTCCATCATCTGCTTTAGCTATTCATTACTTGTGAAAAATTTGTGAACATTCACTGGACCTCTAGATTTAAATAACAAACTGATGCTTCCTTTTACCAAGATTTGCTCTCACACTGGAAAAAAAACAAATTGTTCAAACGCATTTAATATTTCTAAAACATTAAATTCCAATTCAGTCACCAATACAACAAAATTTTCTGTATATGATAACTCTCCCAGCCTCCAAGAGATTGATTGATATGGGATGCTACTAAAATTATTGAACACATATATTAATATCTTACTCCCTATTTTTTTCAAGGGTGAAAATTTGCACATCAATCCTTTATACTTCATGATGTCTTGCACCATAGCAGCTTCATTTGCCTTTATGTTGCCAGTTGCGACTCCACCAAACGCCATTGTGTTTTCCACTGGTTACCTCAGAATAAACGACATGGTATATTGTATTTTTCTTTGATCTTTTGTAAGAATAACAATGACTCTAACATTTTCATTTTTGCTACACTCTATACTGTCAGACTTCAGGCACAAATGATTGCCACGCTGATGTGTTAAATGAGACTCACAGTGTTCAGGAATAGAAAACAAACTGTTTTTACATCATTTACACATTTACAAATCAAAGCTAAGATCTTAATGGTGGTGCTACTATGATATTGGACATAATTTCCCCAGGCTTTTATCTGTAAGTATGATCGACTTCATGAAAGCAAGAATCCTTATCAGAACTATTTTAAAAACTGCAATGGAAAATGTTGGTGAAACATTTGATAAAAGAACATTTTCAAGTGGTGATAAAAGTCAAAACACATTGTATTCAGTTTTAAGTTCAAATACTGCTTGCTTTCTTTGGTGTACGATACAACCATAGTAACCACAGTCCCACCAATCGAGACAACCCTGGTGAGGGAGCATGGTGACCCAGCACTTTCATCTTCAGCAGGGAGATCTCTAAACACTCTTCATGTTTGGATGTGGGAGGAATCTTGAATGCCCAGAGGAAATCCATGTGGCATGCCAGCATAGAAATGCAGGAGGGAGGTATGGCACCAAGCCAAGCTGGTCCCAACTGGGAATCAAGCTTGCTCCCTTCAGCTTTGACAGTTTGGTAGTCTATCTGCTACTCTCTTTCATCCACCTGAAATGGAAAAAAAAGTTTCCATGTTTTTTCACTAAAAGTACAAAGTTTAAACCTACACTACCAGGCCCTTGTTTTCTTTATTTTTTTAGTCAGTCGGTGAGAGGCAAATAGGACTTTCCCATTACGAACCTTTTCACCACCCCGCCAAAAGTGGTTAGTCACTGCTTCGGTGTTTGGTCACGAGAATACCGGCAGGTACTTCAGAAATAGTCAACAAGCAGTTGTAGCAACCCAGGCTACAAGGAAACTGTGTTGCACATTTAACAATTTATTCAGTGCATCCACTCAGTCTGCCCCAAATCACACCAACCCACTTTACACATCTCCCTCTCGTTTTCAAAAGTTCAATGACATTGTCATCTCTAGGATTTTCTGGAACATTGGCATCATTTGACATAGAAGGGAGACTACAAAATAAGCATTTATATAGGTTTTTAAAAAAAGACAAGAGGAAGTAACTCTGACAAAACTATTACAGGCTGCTTTTTATTTTTTAATTGCTAAACCTAGAAAATTATCTTAAAGATTTGTAATAAATAAAAAAACTGATTTTTGTAGGATTGATACTAAAAAATTGGTGTATTAATGTTAGTTCATGCTTATTAAAGTAGAAATAAAACTTTAAGTTAATTGAAAATAATGGTAAGTTAAGAAAAAATATGTCTGTTGAATTACAAGCTTTGAGAGTTTGTCTCTAATCACACATTCCTAATGGATAATCGCCTAGCAGCTAACACTGTTGATGGTCTTAATGCTTTTACTTTAGAATCTTAAACCTCTTGTCAAAAACTTGTAGTCTTTTGGTGTCTTATGACACTTGTATGTGATTTATACATATATATTTTATTCTTTTCTTTCTCTCTTTTTTCAGATGAAAGCTGGTATTGTTATGAATATAATCACTGCTATAATCTTATTGATAGCTATAAATACTTGGGGAAATGCATACTTTCGTCTCTATCAGTTTCCGTTTGACTCTGTTAATGTAACCACATCACGACCTTGATTATATTTACTGCATAGCCAACACCAAAATTTGTATCACCTGGACTTTTCTATTTTTGCTTGATTAAGCCAAATTATACCTGCTGAATTTGCATAAAAATTTTACGGTAATGTATTGAATGGCATAGCACTTCATAGTTCTCTAAACACACAAACAATAGGAAAATACAACCCACTGATTTCCAAAAAGACCATATAAATCATGATGTGGGACTCAGAAGTATCCAAATAATGACATTTAGCGGTGGTCTTGGGATATAGTGTCAAGATATATGAGCTTGATACGACAACAGATTTTGTTCTTCTCTGGTGTTGAAAAACATTTGGCCATGGATGTAGCTGTTGTGCACCTTTTTGTAGCAAGAGATTATAAGGCCACAACAAGTTGGATTTGCACTACTTGGATCCTTTTATTCTGAAACCAAACAGGCAATTTTTGTTGTTGCTGTTGTAACTATAAATCTAAAGAAACAAAGAAATGAAAAGCAAGCATTTTGTAATATCATTACAATAAAAATGCTTTAATTTTGTTTTCATCTTTGTAGGGGTGCAAACTTGTGTGATTACTGCTTTTATGCCTAAAATAGTGCTTAATTATCCTCTCAGCAGGAACCTGTTTGATTACCATTTCTACAAATGACCAATTTTATTTATCATTGTTCATATTTTTAGTTTAAATAAAATAAAATAAAAATCTGCAAGCTTCTTTTTCTTTTTACAGGATTTTGTTCAGATTAGTGTGCTGTATTAATCCCTAAAGCAAGCCACTTTATTTTTTTAATCTTTTGTTTGTTTTTTAAGTATTAATTGTGATATGAGTGCTGGAGTTTATGGATTTAACTAATTATTGTGCTGAGTTAATAATATCGTTAGATAAGTGATAATTGCTAAAATTGTGATTTACTGGAATGGAAATAATTGTATCAAGAAAAGGAGAAAAAACTTTTAAAAATCAAAAAATCCTGGTGCTTTGAAGGTAAAACAACAGATTCTTGCTTGTATTTTTCTGTGGACACTGAAAATAATTTATAACATTTTATGTAAACTTTAATTCTATGTTTAGTTTATCTTGAAAATGATTAGCCAGTATTCTTATAATAGAAAAAATGAACAGGTGATTTACTTCATTGGATCAGTTGCTTGCTTACAATTAAATAAACAAAAAAATACAAGTTAAGTTTTGATGTTGCTGTAGTTTCTGGGAGAATCTGCAGTATACACCAACAGTGTTTGTGGAATTAAAAATGTCCGACATATACATAAACTCAAGGAGGATCATAGGGCTAATTTTGATGATAAGCAGTAGTATGAAGTTCTTAGTGATCTAGACAGAAGAAATTACCTACTAATGTAAACAGACAAGGAAGTTATGGGCCACAGAGTTTGATCCTTCTCTTTGTTGTTTTCCGTCATGTATTTTTTTTTTTTTTAAATTTTTTATCACAAATGTGAATAAAGCACTTGTCTGCTTCATTACTAATCTGTTTGTTTTATCTGTATCTTCAAAACATTTGTGTCCAACTACATGAAGAACCTGTGTGCCATTAGGTTCTTAGGAGGCCCAGTGACGGCTCCTCTGACACTGAAGAGAAGGGCGTCTGCTGGACATTCACCATCAATTAGCCAAAATGACTACTTGTGATGGCAAGAACAAAACCATTAATGTCGAAATACAGCTAGCTACCCGTTTGATCTGGGTGCATAATTGGCTGCTGTAGCTCTTCCTATGTGTTTTTTAACTTTTACTTTCACTCATAAATAATATAAAGTTATAAGAAGTGGTGGGTTTTCTTCCTGTGATACGAATATAACTCAGCAATTTACACAAAACTTTTTCTTTACTATATTCATTTGAATTTCACTTAAGAAATTTGTATTGTTGTTGTTAGATGTCCTATCTGGAATTATTTGAACTAAAATAGATTTCTCCTCTGTCAAGTATTGTCATTTTGAAGGGAAGATATGGAAAGGCAACCCTCCCTCTCCAGGGAAAAGGAATAGAAGATACTGGGTTTTATCATTCAAATATAACAAATTAAAATTTCCAAATTTAGATTATTTTAGCAGCTTGGGTAATTTGTGAAGTCTCTTCTTCTCAGTCCATAATATGGGAAAGCTTTAGAAAAATGTTCATACTTTTCAAGTACAGATTTTCTCAACTTAAGGGAATTATTACTGTTTTTCCTATTACATAAGAAGAAAGGAAGCTTTATTTGAGTTGAGAATAATATCTTGAGGACATGATTTTCAAAGATTTACAAAGATAATTTAAAACAGTGTGCGTATTCTTTTATTCAACAATAATCTAGTGCCAAGAAAATACTTCATTTTTCACTTTTTTCGTTTTCCCTACAAACAGCAAATTTCTTCAAAAAAGTGGGAACGTTTCGTAATTTCGGTCCTGAAAAATCTACAGTCAATAATTTGCCACGACCCTCCTTGTCCTGTCCTCTTGGAGTGATGGGAGAGATAGGCAAGGCCCCCAAAAGGTGTGTGTGTGTGTATGGGAGGGGGTAATTACCTGGAGAGAGCCAAGACTCCTTAGATGACCTTGATATATCATGATACTGCATGGGGAGGGGCCGAAGTTTACCTCCAGATCCGTCTGGACCCTCGACACCCCTGGAGATATCTATTTCCTTTTGTCTAAATTGGTTTGAAATATTTCAAATGCACTGATTGGCAATACTTAGAGATTGTGTTGGTTTTCAAGTAAGTTAATGCCAAACTCCAATAAATTTGGTTGATGTTCTAAAGTTTGTCTTACCTTTGAAAAGCTTTGTTGATCAACAGTCCACAGTTAAGAGCATCTGAGCAGAAATATGATGCTTAATGTGGCATTTATATTAAAAACTTTAATCGGTTAGTAATGATTTAACTTTTTTTTTTTAAATCAACATTAGTTCTCCTTATAATCAGAAGTATTCTAATACAATCAAAATAGTTAGCAAAACCTATAAACCTTCCTTTTGTGACACTTTTTTTTTTTGACATTTGAAGAGAGCCATTTGGAAAACAATCGTCCACAACTATTACAAATTATATTTTATTATTCACTCTTAAGGGAGATTTTAAAAAAAAAAAAAACATGAGAAAGATCAAGAGAGAATTTGGCATTTTTGTTTATTTAGACTCATTTAATTTCAATAGAACGACACTAATGTGTTTATCGACAGACCTCGTAATTCAATAGCACTCTTAGTTTTCTGATATTCCTCACCGTAATTGTTTCACCAAAGGGTGGCTGTTGGACTCTTATCACTACTTATGGAAATTTCTTAATCAATGTGAACAAAGTAATTTTTCACAAATTATTGGATTTTACAGAAGATTCTAAGATCCATAAGTTTATATTTACCTAGATACAGTACCATGCACAAATGAATATTTGACCATAAAATACATCTGATTAGACATTAGCATTTAAATGTATGGGATGGGATGGAATGGAAGAGCAAAAGATAGATAACCAACCATCTTCAGCACAACCATTCCCAGAATGCAGAATCAATAGATTATCTCAAAACTAATTGGGATAATTCCAAGAATCTGTCAGGAAATAATTGAAACAAAAGTATACAGTCTAAATCATAATAAAATACATTTGGTTTATTAAACTTTTTAAGTACATTAATATAATTGAGAGAATTAAAATTAGTGGTTGGTAGTGCAGAAATATGAATTTCTACAATTTGAATGGAAGGGGAATTGTAGTAGCACAGTTCACTCACAGATGTACCTGCCAATACTTTCAGTCAGCTGAGCCACTGTTTGGTAACCAAGGATTGTATTGGATTTATGACACGTACTGGCACAGGAGGATATTTCATCACTCATCAGCTGCTTTACTTCATCTTCATTGAACAGGTATGCATGATCTGGTTAACATATTTGCAGTTAAGGAGAACCATAAAGCAACTTCTTTAACCAGTGTTCTAGCTTCTTGGTGAAAGGGGTTATAAGATTGGGTTAGACCAAACAGGTGCTAACAAATCTTCCAAATAACCCTCCCTTCTCTTGTTCTGGCACAAGATAGGCTGGCCATTATTTAAAAATAGCCATTCTTATTTAATGCTGCATTACGTGGCTTTTGACATAACTCCTTTGTTAAATTGTGAAAAAAATTCATGACTGATAAAGTAGCTTCATAGTCAAACCCCTATCTTCCTTCCTAGAAGCATTATTCCATGGTAAGAATCTCATCTTACAGAAGTTTTTCTCCTCCTGCTAGTTAATGGCAAGAGAATTTATTAAATTCAATAGAATGTATTTAAAACATACTAACAACAGATCTACAATGAATAACAACCTTTTCTTTCTCTCTTCCTTTCTCTAAGCTCTTTTATGTGGAATGCTTGGCTTTGAAGACTTCATGAAACCCGAATGGATACAGATGGCAGGATACATCAGGCTGTTTCAAAAATACTATCATTGAAAAGGGGTTAGTAGTCTATGGCATCAGAGTACTATACTTAACCTTATGAACGAGATAGAAATCAAAGATCGAAGGACTTAGGCAGATGTACAACTTCAGTAACCTGGCAGTATGAGGTGGCTGAAATAAGTCCATTCAGAATATTCTTACATGCATTTTTCATTTAATTATATAGACAAAATTAAGAATGCCTTGCTCTACCTTTAAGGCTTTCAGTCACTTTTTTTTGCATAAGATAATGTGGAAAACCAAAAGATTGAAAATCAAATCATGCTGAGTTTTGTTTGTTCTTATTTAAAGACAAAATCAGGTCAGAGAAAGTACTCCCATTACACTTGATAATGTCAATAAATCATTGTTGTTTTTGTTTTGCTTTGTTAATTTAATCTATTCATTCCCTAAAATAAGATTACATGCCTAGGTATTTTGTTTGTTGCAGACCCAGGTTTTCTATGAGAAAACCTCTGAGGGAACAGGACATGAAAGGTAGGTGAACACTATAGAGGAAATTTCTTTTTTTAACAAAGCAATCTCTGCATAAGACTTTCAAATATCCAAGATTTCTACTTACAATATCTAATCCTGTTAGAGGGAAGTCACTAACAACCATTTTTCTTTCTATTTAAGCTGGCTGCTCATCACACAAGTCTGGCTTGGGCTTTGGTACTCTTTCTACTTATCTGTATTATCTTCTGTATTGAAAAATACCATTCAGAGTTAAAGATGATTTAACCTCAGTGTCATCTGCATGCCACAATGGAGAGAGAAAAATGGAAAAAAAAAAAAAATTTGGAAAAAGTACTGCATCATTTTCCTGCCCAGATAATGCAGTGATAATAGGAAAGAAACATTTATGCCAATTAACTGTAACGAATGACACACGTCGCTTGTACTCGTGGGTCTTGGAAGTGATGAAATATATGCACAACTGTTACAAATGATAAAACGTTTTGTTTTTATTCAGGTATAAAGAAAAGCAAAAAAAAAGAAAGTTTTATTTCACCAAAACATTTAAAGAATGCATGAACTAAGTAATGGGTAACTTTAGCAAATTTTTCAAAAAACTGTAACAGGCATTTTATGAGATTCCAGATTTAAAAAAAAAAAATAATAGTCTAGTTCTTGAAAGCCTTTTTGCTGCGTTTGTTACAGTATATCATTCTTGATGTTCCTATCTCACACTGGTACACCCCCTCATCTACAACACCTACAATGAACAGTGAGTCTCAAGTAGTTCAGCACTTAAAGCACAGCCATCTTTCTTGGTCCTTGAATGTGTCAGTGATACACTTAAAAAAGATACTTCACACAACTGATGAATCTTCATCCTCAGATCTTGAGAAGAAAAAGGAAAACAACAATGTACGTAGTTTGTACAATGTAAATGAACAGACAAATAAGGAAGGAGGTACCATTACAAATTACGGAAACTGTTTTTGACTTATCAATAAATCTTTATTTTCATTCATACTCTTTCCATTGATGTTACTGTAACAAAACAAAGCTTTCTAACCCTCTGTATATCACCTAGGGTACACCCTACAACCCTTTAAATCTGCATTATCTATTAAATCTGCTTTATCTAGCAACTTCCTTATTAATATAACCAATTAAATTCATAATGTTCCAACCCCATGTTTTGCATAAGTAAAACTGATGTGTACCAAGGGTTAAACAACTACTTGGTTCTAAAACAGATTTCCATTTATAATTTTAGTCACAATAGTCACATATCTCATTTCCATGCACCTGCCACCTATTTCCTAATAACTGTTATGCTTTGAAAAAACTGTCTGTATGCAACATTTTATAACATATGAATTTCTTTCTGAACTATTAACAGATTATAATGAAAATACAGACCAACAATTTAAGATATAAAAACAAAGAAATATGGTATTTTAAAACCAAGTTAAAAAAAATAACAAATGTATGATATGCATTAAAAACTGTATAGCAGATGACATGAACATAACAAAATTAAATAATTATGTATTTTTTAATCTACAAAACTCTAACCTAAAACTGCAATATTTATTTATTTGCAGAGCAGTGATCCTTAATTTTATTTATGAACAACATGAAAAAGGTTATAGATTCCCTTTGGTGCAATAGTGATCTTATGATAAACAGAGGTTAACTGAACAGTTTTACCTAGCAAAACCCTTGTACAGAAAGAGTTTTAAATGTCATGCAGTTTTAAAATTATCAAAGATAGGCTTAATTCAACAGTTAGTTATCTGTCTTTTCCCTGGCTGCTGAACTCCACCTGGGGTCCTGTCTGCTCACTGTTGCCATCAGTCTGGTCCTTTGTACTGTCATTCCTGCCTGGTATCATTTCAATGCCATTCAGTCTGTTGGGTGATGTCAGGAAGGAAAAGCACCATGGCAGTCCTGCCCACACAACATCACAACAACATTCGGTAAGAACCAAAGATAGATTAGAAAAAAGAGGACACACTACTGGAAAGGGTCAGAGTAGCCATTAATTGGTAGCAGTGATAAAAAATATTTTAATTATAATCTTGGTGCATATACTAGATCTTCAATTAAAAATTCTTCTTGAAGAAGAAATGTTATGCAGTCAGGTTTGGTTATTTCTATTTCTAGCCCCTTAAACCAAGTAATAGAAAAATATAATAATTTGTGTAATCATCCTGAACTTGAGAGTTTCTGCTTGCATAGTTTAAGAATATGATCATGTACTGTCCAAAATAAAAGTTATGAGAAAATTGAAAAATCTCTCTAAGTAATCTCTCTAGTGAGAACCAGACAACCCTGTCTGCCTTACTACAGACAGGTCCTGCTGGTGTGTACCCCAAAACTTAATAAATGAGTTTAGCCCTGCTCTTCAGACAGGTTGTCTGCTGGCAAGGCTCATTACTACTCACTGGTATCCATCAGACTTGCTTGTTAATGACATTTCCTGCTTCTGGTCACCTCTGTTAACAAAAGCAACAGTACTAAAATACAAGATGTAACAGGTAAAACTGAAAGTAGACACACCCTCCACCAATGCAATATAATTCTGAAACAGACCAAACTTAGAGCAGATTGGCAAAAGCTTTCTTCAACATAGTTCATTCTCAACACCGTAACCTCCTCCCTAACTGCTTTGACTGATAATATTTCTAATCATTTTGGTCACACCAGGCATTTGCAGTTATAGTCTTCCTTTTGGGTTGTAGTTTAAAAGAAAATGGTATTAACCCTTTTTTTTTTTCATTCATGAAATAAGCATTGAAATATTAGAGATGGATTCAAACAGAAACAGAGGCTGACAGATGCTATGGGTGTTCAAATGAAACCCCTATAGGTAGAGGGGATGGTTGTTGTTCAAGCTCAATTTTGCAAAAATAAAATAGGTTTGTCATAGTTTGTAGTAATGTTGTAAGCGACATTTGTGCTTTTGTGCTTGTTGTTGTTGTAAGCGACACGCACGATCTGATGATGACTCATCATGGCGGTCGCTATCGCTTGCATGCTCCGATTTATGTCTGAATAAACCCTCTAATTTGGGTAATACAGCCTGTGTGCTATATTAGGACTACAGCAATTTATTCAGACATAATTTTAATTCTACACCAGATTTATGGAACGTCTATTGCGACCAGAGCGTCTGTACACAGACCCGAGTTCGAGTACGGCTGCCAAAGGATGGAGTCGCTGGTTGAAGACAGTCGAAAATTCCATCGCGGTCCCTCCGCAAGAAGGATCAGATAAACTGAGCGTGGTGACTCCGAGGTTATATGAACCTATGTCTGAATGCTCCAGCAGTTATGAAGACGCAATCTCTACATCAGCATCAGTGTTTGTGAAACCCACTAACGAAGTATCTGCTCGTCGACAGCAGCCAGGTGAGTCCCTTGACGAATATTTTCAAGCCCTAGACACGCACTCGCTAAGGACTGTGACTTTAAATCTGGGACCGCTCAACAGCATCGAGATGAAGCTACACGGGATGCCTTTATCACTGGCCTACGCTCACCTGTAATCCGGCAGCGCTTGTTGGAAAACACTTGATATCAGTGACATGTTTGATCGAGCCAGAGCCTTAGATGCTGCTCAGAGAAGTTGTGAATCATATTCAGTCCCTCTTGAGTCAATTCCCGGTGTGTCGGCAGTACCTGAAATTAAGCAAACTGAAAATACAGGGACTTTACCGGATTCGCAGTTGTCGGTTGCTGTTGGTCTGTGTTTCTTTTGTGGATTAAACAGACATCCCCAGTCTCGTTGCCCATCACGAGAAGCAATTTGCCACAAATGTAAGAAAGTGGGGGGGGGCATTATGCTGGTGTATATAAGGGGCGTCGAAATTCAACCACAGTTACTAGTCTGTCAACCTCCAGCGCTGCAATTAAACTAGCAATTACTTGCGTAACTTCGGCTACTACACCTACTGGATTGTCACCTGCTGTCAACTCCATCTACATTAATGGCTTTATGTGTAAAGGACTGTTCAATAGTGGTAGCACTGATAGTTTTATACACCCAGATGTTGTGAAGGAACACTGATTTCAAGTATTTAATTCTACAAAAACAGTATCTATGGCTACATCCTCCCTTGCCTCTAAAACAGATGGATACTGCAAAGTGCAAATTGAGATACAGGGTGTAGTATATAAAGACATTGAGCTATCAGTATTGCCTGTGGCCTGTGTTCTGATGTGATTTTAGGTCAAGATTTTCAAAGCCAACATGAAAGTGTGACAATGAATTATGGTGGAAAACTCCCCCATCTTGTCATATGTGGATTAACTGCTTTAAATGTGGAACCTCCCAGCTTATTTGCTAATCTCATAGCTGCCAAATCTTGTTGATACAGTTCTGATGACCTTAAGTTCATAGATTGTGAGATTCAACATCTACTGCAGGAAAGTATAATTGAACCTAGTGATTCTCCGTAGTGGGCACAGGTTATTGTTACTAAATCAGAAAACCACAGGAAACTCCTTGCAATTGATTATTCAGAAACTATAAACAAATTTACACTCTTAGATGGTTATCCACTCCCACGTATTGATGAAACCATACACAAGATTGCTCATCATAAAGTCTTCAGCACAATTGACCTGAGGAGTGCATGAAGACAAACCCTATATTGCTTTCGAGGTTAGTGGAGCACTTTACCAGTTTACTCAAATTCCATTTTGGGTTACTAATGGTGTAGCATGTTTCCAACGCATCATGGATACCTTCATTAAAGGCAATAATCTTGATGGAACATATGCTTGCTTAGACAATATAACGATTTGTGAGGTGTTGCAAGAGGAGCATGATTTTAATCTGAACAGATTTCGAGTGGCTGCAGAGAAAGTAAATATCACTTTCAATGAAGACAAAAGCATCTTTTCAACAAAGAAACTGTATTTTGGGGTATGTGATTTAGAATGGTGAATTATGACCTGATCCTGAACGTCTGAGACCTCTTAAAGAATTGCCGATACCCAATGATATGAAGATGCTTCGTTGTTGTCTTGGACTTTTTGCATACTACCAAAACTGGATCTATAACTATTCAGAGAAAGTCCGCCCGCTTATTACTACCACAACCTTTCCAATGTCAGATGAAGCACAAAGGGCCTTTACACTAATCAAGGATGATGATATACAATCAGTAGTACAGGCTATTGATGAAGATTTAGCATTTGAGGTCGAAACAGATGCATCAGGCAATGCCATAGCAGCTACGTTAAACCAAGCTGGACATCCCGTGGCATTCTTCTCTCGTACTCTCCAAGGATCAGAATGACACTATGCTGCTGTTGAAAAGGAAGCCCAAGCTATCATAGAGTCAGTTCGAAATTGGCGGCATTACTTAACTGAAAGGCACTTTACCATGAAGACTGATCAACACACTGTGAGCTATATGTTTGACAAGACCAGAAGAAAGAAGATTAAAAACAATAAGATCATGCATTGGAGGGCAGAACTTTCTTGTTTTGACTTTGACATTGTTTATCATCCTGGCAAGGATAATGTCTCAGCTGATGCCCTTTCAAGGTCATATTGTGCTTTCCTTATTTCTAGTGAAGGTCACTTGCAAAGTATTCATGAATCATTATGTCACCCTGGAGTAACACGCATGTACCATTTTATTAAGTCCTGGAATCTTCCTTATTCTTTGGAAGAGGTAAGAAGGGTCACAAGAATATGTAAAATCTGTGCAGAGTGCAAACCAAGGTTTCACAAGCCGGAACAGGCCCATCTCATTAAAGCTACCCAACCTTTCGAATAATTAAACGTAGATTTTAAAGGTCCCCTTCCTACTAATAGTAAGAACAGATTTTTACTTTGCATAGTAGATGAGTATTCATATTTCCCCTTTGTATTTCCTTGCCATGACATATCTACATCAACAGTTATTGCATGTCTTAATCAACTGTTTTCACTTTTCGGCATGCCAGCTTATATTCACTCTGATCATGGATCTGCATTTGTTAGTAGAGAGCTAAAGAAATTTTTTACCTCTAGAGTAATACCATTATAGCGTTTGATTTGCCCATTCCCTTCAGGGTTATATGCAGTGCTGAAGGGAATGGGCAAATCAAACGCTATAATGGTATTATCTGGAAATCCATTTCAATGACTCTTCAGTCTCGAGGCTTAAATGTTAAAAATTTGGAAATGGTTTTGCCTGATATATTACACTCCATTCACTCTTTACTTTGTATGGCCACAAATACCACTCCTCATGAGCATATGTTTAACTATTCCAGGCGATCCACAACTGGGGCTTCTATTCCATCATGGTTATGCATCTCTGGTCCTGTATTGTAAAGAGGCATGTCCGATACAATAAGATTGACCCACTTGATGAGGTTCACCTATTAGATACTAATCCTCAATATGCACACACGTCATCCGACAACTCTGGACATCCTTCTTTCATGCCTACTCTGGAAAACTCTTTGTCATCCAATGTCCCTTCTAATGACCATATAGATTCTGTATCTATTAAAAGGACTGTACTTGAGCCACAAAGAGTAACTTCAGAACCTCCAGATGTGGATAGCTCATCAAGTATACCTACAGTTCACAGATCTGGGCGTACTCGCTGTGCTCCAGACCGTTTAGATCTTTAAGTTTAATTTTACTCAATGATTGTTCATTTTTGAAGATAGGGAGAATGTCATAGTTTGTAGTAATGTTGTAAGCAACATTTGTGCTTTGGTGTTTGCTGTAAGCGACACACATGATCTGATGATTATTCATCATGGTGGTCGGTATTACTTGTATGCTTCGATTTATGTCTGAATAAACCCTCTAATTTGGGTAATACAGCCTGTGTTTCATAGTAGAACTACAAGGTTATGTGTTATTTTGTGTTTTAAAAACATTTTCAAAGTTAAACATAAACACACTGAATTCATTCCATAGTTTAATATTCATATGAACGCTATAATTCTAAGTGAAATTTCCTGTACTGAGCTTCTTCCTTTATATCTCTATCAAATTTCTGTTTTCTTTTAGAGAGAGAAAAAAATTATATATTTATAAAGCTTTAATGAAATAATTATCATTACTATTAAAATATTTCAATGCATTTTTAATGTATACATCAAACAAAAGCTAAGAGGTAATTGGATACCATATAGAAACAAGGGGGTGGGAAGATTTGTGGTGTACACGGTAAGGTGGTCACAATCTGCTTCAGCTGGACTCAGTCAAGAATGTCCATCATCCAGCTGCTGAAATCGGGGAGTTTTCTCACAAGATTTGTGCAAAATAAGGACAAAGACAGGCTGCATATCCATGACCAAAAGAAAGGTATTTGCACATCCACTCCACAATCTTCGAAAGTTATGCTGATTTGGAAATCAAACAAGGTAAGTTGTTCACAAAAACTTTGGGAAAAAAAAATCAATGGCCAAAAGACATGTTAATTAGGACTGTATCAGTGTTTTTAATTGTCTCCAGCTTTTGAGGAATGATCTATAGAAATAGGTGTCTCGTAGTAAAATACAAGAATTAATCGAGGCTTGGTTCGACTGCTTGTTTTATTGACTTGAGTAATAAAACACAATACGATCTTGGTGACACTAGCAAGGTGGTGTAGTAGTTCAGTGGTTAGCTTAGTTGACTGCTTTTAAGAGCCTGAATTTTCTCCATGAGAACAGCTTGGTCTGACAGAACTCCTTAGCATGGTTTATTCTCCAGCCAGCCCCATGGGTTTCCTCCAATATCTAAAAATGAAGAACTTTAGTGGAAATTTTCCGCTGACCAGGTGCCTTGTGGCACAAGATTTTCAATGCTTTCTAGTGGACAACCATGGTACTACACTTCTTTACTAGGGTTGTTTGTCTACCTTGTACATTTGAGTATAGGCCAACAGTACATAATGCTAAATTCCTGTATGAAATAATGGTCTTTAGATTTTAACTTCAATGCTATGGTCAACAATAAATCACTGCTTATAACAACAAACAAGCACTATGCTACAGTATAGGGATACAATTGCATTCCTTTCAAGGCCTCTTCCAAAGTAAGGTATCCCTAACATGTAGAAGCAGAAAATTATGTAAAACACGACCATGTTTTCTGTTTTAACAAGACCACAGAGTTATCGTTCTTCTGGAAAGTGTATATTGGAGCATCCAAAAATGTTTTATGAATACTTTTAACACAGCAACTCCTTTCAAACTAAGCTAATTAATTCATCACTTAATTAGAGACTTTTTTTTTGTTTATTTTGCCTTAAATTTCAAAAAAATTATTTTTTTGTGTATTTGGAAGACAGAGTTGAAGCTAATACTAAGAACAATGTCAATTTACCTTATGCATTTTTAAAAAATTTATATTCATTAATTTTTTAATGATTTTCTGTTTAATACGCTTTAAAACTATCTCTCAGTTTTTTCTTTTTAAATGAATGGCGAATGATAAAGCTATATGCATAACTCTAATTAGAATAAAGTTGTTTGGCATATAGCCATTCTCTAGTATCACGTCAAGTGAATTTTAAGTTTTTGAGAAATGAAAATACAGGTATCCCTCGATTTACGAAAGAGGGTGGATGCGTTCCTGGAGAAGTTTCCAAAGACAATAATTCGTAAATCGAAAACGTTTTTCCTGTTATTTGTAATGTAATATGCGAGGAATGCGTTCCTTACCCAAAACTTTTGGCACTCTAAGGTATTGTTTCACTATAAAGCATGAACAATATACAGTTATAAGTAACACTAACAAAAACATGAAATAAAAATAGGAAAAAAACATTCGCATTAATCATTTTATTGGAAGATCTGTCGTCTCCATGCTGGTTTGAAGAATGCATCGAGAGACATCTGGAAGGCAGCTTTCTTTCCCCCCTCCCTCCTGATACAGCTCCTTACACGTGATACTGGATCGTCATCTTTGAGGATGGTCGTGGCTGAATGCCTCTGCAGGCCTCTTCCTGGTCTACAGCAGAATGTGGCGGATTAAAGCAGACTGATGGTTGCGTTTTAGTGAGACAACCAGCTTCGTGGTTATTTGAGTTTCGTGACGGGAAAAGCTTTTCTACCGGCTTAGATTTTTTTAAAGTCCTTTTCGTTATATTGAAAATTCGTAAATCGAGGGATACCTGTAATTAAGTAGATGATAATTAGAATTTTTAAATATTTATTTAAGTAAATTTTGTTTATAGATGAACCCCCCAAATACTATTGTAAGCAAAAATATGATTTAACATTTATAAGAGTGTACTTTTTTGTTCTTTTAGATTTACTTCTAATTGATTAGCTAATTAATTTAAAAAGCAGACGCATTCTCAAATAAAAGGACAGCGAGTTTCGATTCGGTACCGAAGCCAAGGTGGAAAATTGCCGGTAACCGCCCGTGTGTCGCAGAGCAGCGAGCGAGCGAGCGAAGATGCTTCGCAGGTGCGCCAAATACTTGAAGTACCTCTTCGCAGCGTTCCTGGTGGTCGAGGTCCTGGTTTTCAATTTTGCGGTGTTCTACGGCTACATGGTCATCAGGAACTCCCTGGAATCTTTCCAGAACACGCACGGCGGCATCATCCAGAAGTTCTCGGCGAACAGAGCGTTGCGCCGGGCCCTGGAGTCGGCTAAGCAAGGGGGTCTGTCGCAGCTCCTGGAGGAGACGGTGGAGCGACTGTACCTGGTGACCCCGCCGAAGGAGGCGCAGGGCGGCGGCGGCATCCCCAGGCTGACGTTTCTGGGCATCGACATGTCGAATGCTGGCGAAATGAGCTGCATTTACCGCCGCATCCAGACGAGGAAGTCCTTCCCCTACAAGCGGCTGGTCGTGGACATCGGGGCCAACGACGGGTTGATATCCAGCAACTCTTTTAACCTGATCCAGCTCGGGTGGAACGCCATCCTTGTGGAGCCCGTCCCGTCCCAGATGGAGCTGGCTCGTCGCAATACCTACAGGTAAATTTTGTCTTTAAAAAAAAAAAAAAAAAACAAAAACAAACACAAAGGTCTTAGTAAAGGGAGATAACTGGCATAAAAAAAAACAAACTCCATGCACCTTCTGAATGCCTCTCTACATGTATTATTATAATTAAAAGTATTTTTATTGCAGAGAATGCTTATTGAAATGCAACTGGAACATTTCAGGCACTACGACCCTTATACCATGAGGCAGAACATCACCTACGTTCAGGCTGTACTGGGAACCAGAGATGGGCTTGTGGATTTCGCAATTACAGATGATCTTGGAACGATGGAGAATCATGTTGTTGGTGCTGGTTTTGTGGCAAACAAAGACTCGGATATTGTGATTCAGGTGAAGAGTTACACTGTAGCATCGTTTGCTAGTATTCACAACATTCCCATAAATTTTGGTGTGCTGTCGATTGATGCTGAAGGAATGGGTGACAAGGTATTAACGGTTATTCTATTACTATCTATCTCTCCATTCGTTCGTTCCTATTTCAGGAACATAGAATAACGTAGGAAACTATTTTACAGACCTAAATAAGTCTTGTTTTCTATGGGGAAAAAAGTGTACATAAGTGGATCATTGTTGATTATTTTCCACTAGTTGATGTAGGTATTTACTAATTAATTATTTCTTAGTTTCTGCTGTTTTTTTTAAATAAAATCAGTTTTAGTAGTCAAAGCAGAACTGTTTTACATTTGATTAGTTTAATAAATAGATAGAAAAAGAAAATAATTAAAATTTAAAACAAAGAAGGAATTATTATTATTATTATTTAAAGTAAATTTTGTTTATAAATGAATCCCAAATATGCACATGATAACCACTGTTTTACTTGTTTTCAGCATGTATGAATAGATAAAGAAAATCTAAGCCTGTGGAAATCCAACAAAATTCTAAGCAAAAATATAATTTAACATTTATAAGTGAGATGAAATTAAAATAAACATTTACAAATACTTAGTATATAATTTAATACTGTACTTTTTATTGTTGTTTAGATTTATTTCTAGTTTTAGCTTTTAATGGAATTTAGAAAGTTGTACATATACATTATAAGCATATTCATCAATTATATTAAATGGTAATTAGCCAGCAGACAAGAAGTTGTCATGGCTTATACTTGGTCTGTCCATCTCTGCCCCAGGGAGGAGAAATGGCCAGCTATATGATTCTTAAACTGATTTATAGATCAATTTTTATTTGTTTAAGTTAGCAAATGAACAAACGGATTTGCATTCCATCTTAACTATTGACTAACTTTCTAAAAGTTTTGTAAGATATTCAGTTATTTTCAAGGTTATCACTTTTAACTGTTTTGTACAAATTTTTCTGGTTTTGTTTCAAAAGTATAGTTATGTTAGTTATCTGTTCTTCTACATTTGTTTCCCTACCACCTTAGTTTTTCAGAATTGTGATAGATTATTAAGTAAACAATCTTCACAGCTAAAGTATTGTGGAGATTTTTAAATTTGGAAAATGAAGAATACTTAATATTATTGGAATTAGAGATCTGGTTCCTTTTTTTTTTTTACTCTTACCTCCCAAAATTTCTAGTTTACCTGATTATCTAGAATAGACAGAAAAGAATTACTTAGAGGATCTGCACCTCATGGACTCAGGTGCAGTCCATCATTTGTATAGAGATCTGTGATCAGAAAACATCCTAATGGTAAAGAACCCTGACAACAACCTTGTCATGGAGATTCTTTAGCCAAATGTTCATTGAACAGACAGGAAAGACTTTCTGTACTTACTAGGAACCTTAAGACTGTTAATTTATATTTCATACTGTGTGTGTGTGTGTGTGTGCGCGCGCGTGCGCGCGCATGCGTGTGCATTGGCATTTAGATTGAGAATGCTTTAAAAATTCTATTGATCTTTTAAGCAATCTCGTCTATGCTGAAACTCATTTTTTTTCTTTTTCCATCAGATTCTACGTCAGTGGATAAGATTGGGTTTTCGACCTGCCTACATCATCTACGAAGCCATGCACAATGTGGAGTCTGTTAGCATTACAGCCACCTATCTTCACAAAGCTGGCTATGTTTTCATAGCCAAACGAGGCTGGAACTACATCTTTGAGATGAGCTCTTCATAGTTTTTAATTTATTCCATTTTTTTTTTCTTTAATGTTAAGACAATACTTCTTGCCTAGGTGAGAGAGAGATTTTTTACCTACTGATTGCTACCTGTGGATAAGCTTTTCTTCTTTTCTTTTTTAAACATAGCAGTTTAACCGAAGGTATGTGGAGTTGTGTAGGTCTTTTTTGAATTAAAAAAAAAGAAATATACTTAAATTATCATAATTACAAAAAATGTATAATAAAGTGTATAATAATATCTTAAATGTCAAAGCACACAAAATGTAAAGCACATTTTTTAAAAATTTAAAGCAAAGCAGTCAGTATGTTTTGTACAGAAAAAAGTGAAAGTGGAATTTAGTTTGTTTCACAGTTTGTGAGATTCTATATACATATACACACACAGACACACAGAGAGCATCCTCAATAACTTGTTGCAGGGACCTCCCAAATTACTTGGGAGTTATCTGAAGTTGACTTTTTTATCTAAGTTATTGGTTTCTTTTCAAGATACTGGTAGATCTTCACACACTTCCTTACGTATATTGTTCAGGTAAGTGTCTCTGATTTTATTGGCATATTTAAGCCACGTGGAAAGTGTGTTTGGAGGAATGCCAAACTTTTTCAATCTCTGTTTTAATTTTTAGTCCCTTTTCAATTTTGAGAATCACCTAGTACTTTTCTTCAAGTTAGTGAGTCTGCAGTCAACGTTTTTGAGATGCCATATTGATGTGAGTTGTTGCTAACAAGATGCCTGCAGTGGCATATCAAAATACAAGTTTTACAAGAAGGGAGTTGTGCATCCTTTTATAGGTTGGAGAATAAACAGATATTTTATGTTCTTAAAATTATATATCAAACATTCACAACTCTCAAACTGTTACAATAAACATTGTCAATGATCAGTGACTTATGAAGAGAAATTAATGGTTTCTTAACACATTCATGGTAAATTGCAATGAAAATCAATCATTCAATTTCTTCTTAGTTATAAAGAGAAATTAACACACAATTTCACTTAAAGGGACTAAAAAAATGCCTAGACTTATCCATTGTTTTGACAGAGTGAGTTTGAGTTATCCAGTTTTTATAATAGGAGAGAGGTATTCTGAAAAGACTTGTCACTTTGAGTTAAACAGTATATTAGATATGACACTGAATTATCGAGAGTATAAATATACACACTTTTTAAAATTCCCACATTTTGCTTTACTTTCAATCAATGTTGCTCATTCCTAATATTTTCTTAGCAACGGGATGCATGTCTACATAGCAATGTACATTAATATGTGATGTGAATTGGTCAGTAGTGGAACTTCCTGTCTTGTTCTTGGGTAGCAAAAATTTTGGTAAGAAATTGTCATGTATCTGTGAAAGCAAACATATCATTTATAAATCTAATTTGGTACGACAGCTTTTTTATTTTATTCAAGAACAAAATATATATATATATATATTAAAACAGTAAATTGTTTGGTTCAGAAGGATTAAATGTTTGAATGTTTTCTTTTGTTTGTAAACCCCTTTCCTGACTATGAGGTTTTTATGGCTGGGGAGGGCCTAGACCACTTCTGTTTAACTGGGAGAGAAAACCCATGGAGGCAGACTGAAAGAGAAGGTGAGAAAAAATTGCAAGGTCACCACATCGAGTCATGTCCTGACAGAAGCCAAACTTGGGCTCTCTTCCATAGCCACCTGTTTATTTCCCAATTACTAAAATACTCAGATTTTCTACCAAAGTCTACATAAAATATTTCCTGTCTTGAGAAATGTCCAAAATGTCAGCATAGACAGTACTCTGTGAATCATGCAGTGTAGTTCTCAGTTATTTCTGGGTGTGCGTCACTTTAATGGTGAACTCTTTAGTATTTGCTTGTTAGCATTTTGCTAAAAAAAAAAAAAAAATTTTAAACCTTTTTTTATCACTTGTAATTTTAGAAAAAACAATATCTCTAAACAGATATTCATGTGAAATTTAATTTTTTCTTGCCCACCAATCTAAAATTTGTACATTAGTAGGTAAATTTAGCTGCTGCTGGACCTATTAACTTTCTGGGGAAATCCTTATCCTGTAGATGATAACACTTTATCTCCATTGAGTAGTACCTACAGAGTGATAACAAAGTTCTCCAGAAAGCTTTAGTATTTTGTAAGGAACACTTTTTAAATACATGTACTCAAATACTTTTTTTTTTCTTGGAGTTTTAGATTTTTTATATATAGATTAGATAATCAGGAGATCCTGTTATGAGCCATAATGGCACTGATGAGTCGCTGATAGTCTCAACATCACATTTTGTCTGATAATAGCGTTTGATGGGAGGCCTGTTTCTTCTGAAATGGTAACTTTGTAGTGTCACCCAAAACTCTCTACTAGAGCCCTTCATCTTTAGATGTAGGAAATAACCAATACAGATGGCAAATGATGAAGAAACCATGCCAGGAGGGTATACCAATTGTGCTGGAAATCTTGTAAGATTCAAACTTTGGTGAGGGTTTGACTTCAGTAGTATAGTCACTGTACCAAGCAGATTTGGAGAAAAATTTTCAGATGTTCATAACTTTTGCTAAAATGATCAATAACAGTGCATTTATATATCATATGAAAGGTAATTTATCAGTGTTTCAGATGCTTTTAAAGTTCTAGCACAAATTTACATGAAAAAGATTTTATTTACAAAACAGAGAAAGCATTTTTTTTTATAATGGCAAAAATTATAAGCAGATTTCAATAGTTAAATAATTTGATATGCTAGTCGGATTTTATAGGCCTAGTGATATTTATCACTTTTGTGGCTAATATATTATTATTTTCTTAGACTGGGTAGGAAGTCTAGTCTTTCAACTACTCATTCAAGAATTGTTGAGCTATGAAAGCTGAAATTTCCTTATTCCCAAATCTCCCAAGGAAATCAGAGGCAGCAAGACAATCTATAGATAAGTCTGGAATTTCTACCAAGCCACAAGACAGTATAGCAATTGTCCACATTCCGGCCAGCCTAGAAAAACTACCCAAAGATTGGACCAGCGCATCCATAGGCTATCTGAATCCGATCATATAAAAACAGCCGTGGAAAGATGGGGAGGATCAGTGTGTGGAGACTGTCAGGGATCAACTGCATGAGTTTGAACTGAATGGGAAAGTCATAGGAATGCACGGGAGCACAAAATAGACTGGATCCAAGAAATGTGGTCCAAAGTCACCTCCAGCAGTATGCAATATGTCCAATCAGAAATGTATTCTTCTGACTGTTCAAGGGGGTGGTTGGAGCATTATGATTTGGGGCTGTTTCTCTGGACACAGGATTGGTCTGATTTGCAAAATTGGGGGAACTTTGAATAGCAATGGATATTTGCACATCTTGAAAAATGTCTTTTGAACCATATGCTGGTGAGAATTTGCCCTTGACTTGGATCTTTCAGCAGGAAAATGCACCTATTTACACTGCAACTATCATTAAGCATTGATTCCAAACCATGAAATCCCCTCTTCTGGAATGGCCGCCTCAGTCTCCAGATTTAAATCCATGAGAAAACGTAGCATTTAGAACTTCAAAGCCGGCAAAATTGAGCAAATTTTATGAAAAAATATTGAAGAATTATGGGTAAAATTATGGTAGACTATTGCCACAAGCTTATCAATTCAATGGCTTCTTGCCATGATCAGTAATTTTGGGTATCCTACCAAATACTGGAATGTTTTAATGGTTTTGTCGTCAAGAAAGTGCCTTATTTTGCCAATATACATTGTCTAGATCAAATCGTGAAATCCGCTTATAATTTTTGCCACCACTGTAGTTACTTAGAGATGTATAATAAACAAGGACGACGAAGAATGAAGAAATGTCTAGCTAGACAGAATGTTTTCATCTGCATTACTTATGTAATTTTGTCTCTCCTGGTACTGAACTATGTGAAGTGAGGTTTTTTTTTTTTTTTTTGGTATTTACCATGTAATAATACTTGGGATGGTTATTACAACTGAACACTGTACTAGTGGGGGAAATATTATAAAAAGATAGAGGCTTCCAAAGAAAAAGCTCATGACTAAGAGGTAACAACATATGGATTTTCTTTTCCTAAAAGTTCATTATTATTTCCAACTTTATGGAGCATAAGTAGATTGTAAGGTTGTCTGATTTTTTTTTTTAAAGAAATAGAACACCTTTTAAAATTGTTAATGCATGCATAAGCAGATTTTTAAAAAGTATTTTGAACAAATTGTATTTTCTCTGCAGTGAGATTGAATGTTTTTGTTGTGTTTCTGAAGATGTCTTCTTTTGTTTTTAACAGTACCAACACTGCTGCTGGCCAAAAGTTTGAAACAAAAACAACCATTTAGAGGAGAGTAAGTTGAACTATGCGAATTATACTGAAACTACTGCTTAAAATAGCACGATTATGAAATAGTACATAAATAAGAAAAAAATATATAAACATTTAATACATTTATACTCACACATTACTTCCATCTAAATAGCGACCTTTGTCTCAAGATAGTGAGATAGACATAAAAAAAAACAGACACTTTGAACGAGTTGGCATCACCTGATTCAGTGAAGTGTGAGCCGTTCAGGTAACCAGTAGTCTGTCTGAAACCTCAAAAGAGTTGGCTAAGATACTGTGCTTACTGCAAGAGTCAGCCAGCCAGTGGGGTGACCAGAAGAAAGCAAATATCTCCGGACTGCTGCTATTTATAGTCTGACTGAAAGAGAAACAGCAAAAAACTTAGTCGCTTGCTACAGGATTATTTATTTATAATTTAGAATTTTTTACACTGCCTCCTTTTTATACTTCCAGACCGTACCAACTGTATATCCACTGTTCTCTAATCTGCACTTTGGTGGCAATTTGTATTCAGCCATTTTTTCGAGCAAAGCTGTAGCTGCTGGTTGCTGAAGGTAATATCGGCCTGGATCACCAATAAAAACTAGCATGCTCTGTGGTAACCTTGACAACCAAAACAAAATGTCGGCACTCCATACACTGTCATAGAACATGTCACCTAGAAGTATCACATCCCACTTCTGGTCGGTGTGTCCAATGAGATTGTTCACCTTGGTGTCAACAACCACATTATTTAGTGCTGCATTAATCTTCACAGCTGCTAAAGCCACTGAAAAAAACATTAGATATTTAGAGTAAAGTAGAATGATTAAAGGAACACTTGAGATCTGTTACTCCATAACTAAAAATGGTTTTTGTAATTATTTACCTATGCTATTAAATTAAACAAAATTTCAACTTACAGTACTCATAAACAACATTGTTTTTCCATAAAAAGGCCACACATGCATGTTTGGTTGAATGTCTAATTGTGCAAGATCTGCAGTATAGTCTTCAAAAGGGTCAAGCTCATTACTTACTCTCACTACAGATGAAAAAAAAACAAAATGGTGGTGTCTGAAATATCAATATATTTACTTATTTAATCCTGTGCATTCAATAATTTGTGATTGAAATTTTAACAGTTATATCAAATCAGAAATAATGTTAATGTTAACACCAGTGTTTCTTTCAGTTATTTAATATTTGATGTTTGTAATAATATTTTATTTTCTTGATGTATCTAAGCTAGATAAAACAGCATATTTTTTATTTTTGTTTTTTTTTTATTTTAAAATATCCCTACTTTCAGCCATCTATGGAACTGACTTATTGTCTTTTACAGTTATATATATAATGAATATGACCAATAGTGAAATGAATATTTCCAACTCATCACCAAAATATTTAGATAAATACCCAACTGATAAAATTAAAAAAGAATCAAATGGTAAAAAGGTAGAAAAAAAACAACAAACACTGTAGACTCAAAGAATGAAGCCTTCATTCGTGCAATAAAGTAAAATTTACCTGGGTCAGTATCATTAGCGGTGACAAATTCAGCACCTGCCAGTTTACTGGCAATGGCAGAAGCTCCACACCCACTACCTATGTCTAGGACCTTCTTACCAGCAGTATAGTATCTGTTGTCAAGGAGGAACCTGTTGATAAGAATGTCTGCTGTACTCTGCAGGTGCCTAAGAAATTGATTTCAAAGTTTACTCTTAATTAACCACCTGTAGAAAGACTGTTCAAGTAAATATTTTACAATGGAATTCATTCAGTTAAAATTGAATGGTAACAAACTGATACCTGAAAAATGGCCAGGTGTATAAAACATGAACTAATCTAACAGGAGATTATGCACTTGTGACCAACCTATTTTTGATAGTGGTGAATTGTCCTCATTTTCTTGTTGAGACGACAATTTTAATATGATCTAGTTTTGTCTAATACAACGGACAAACTCATGATTTGAATGAGGTACCTAGAGTATATAAATATTTGCTAATGCAATTTGCAATCACATCATGGTAGTTGAAACATTGTTAAATAAAACCAGTCGCATATTCCTGGGGTGGCAGACAGGAGATGGATAGCTCCTTGTCGGGAGGATCAGAGCTTAGGTTTTTTTCAAAAGTCATTTTACAAAAATTGTGGGTAGATCTATATTTATGTGCTCCACAGACCTTTTACAAAAATTTTTAATTCGGTTATAAATATATCAATAATATCTATCAGGGCCACCGGGCAGGGTGGGGAGGAGCCTTGACATCCATACTGATAATGTATAGTAGTGTTTTAACTCGTGACTAATTTATAATAATTTATTTATCTATTTACCTAGTTAGCGCCTGACCGCCGGGCCAATAAAACGCCCAGTAAGGATCTGAGATTCCACAGTTCTCTCCCTTCCCCCTCCGTAGCGGACACGTGTCCGTTAGGAGACGGAGCTGTATTTCTGGGGTCAGGTGCTCGGTTGACACCTCCGTGTTGTTGGCGATGAATTCCGCGACATTCCCGGGTGGTTCGGCCCAGCTTTCGTTGTGATGAGCTCTGGAGCTCGGGAAGAGCAAGCGGAAGAGGCGCTTCATCAAATAAAACGTCCCGATAGTGGAATAGCACTGCTGAGTCCGTTACTCCTCCTATCCCAGAATTCCGTGGTTAGCGAGAGAGACCCTCGGGTGGACTCTGATCGGAAAGAGTTATCTACTATATGGGAGGAGGAGGAAGGGGAAAAAAAAAAACTTAATCTGCGTCGAATTAATTTCCGTTTTTCTCATCGCATATTAAATAATAGCGGTTAATGTAAAAGCAGCCTAGACCACACGGCAGAAGGCTCGCTTGCTTCCTCCACCTGTTCCCCCTCCCGTGCCGTGTGCTCTCTCTCCGGTGAGATCTCGGCAGGTGCTTGGCTACGGGGAGGGCACCCGGTAAAAGCGATGCCCACGACAGTCGCTGTTACCCGGTGGTAATGTTTCTATCCAATCACTTCCAGGTGCAGTGGTGGTAATAATACTGCTGATGACGACGACCCGAGGTACACACGGTTACCTTCGTTCGTTCGTTCGTTTCTTCTTTTCCTTTTTTTTTAAATTTAAACAAAAACTTGGAATGCGGAAAAGAAGTTTGTACAACCTGTTTGATTTTAGAAACGGGGTTAGAGGAGTTAATACTACTAGTACTATTATTATTATTATTATTTAAAAGTTCAATTTGCTTTAAACTTTCGCCCTCTGAAATTAAAGAAGCCAGCAGAGGAACCCGACCGACTTCATGGTGCTTGTAAAACACTCACCAGATTTCTGGATTAGCACTTGAAGCGACAAGAAGTTTAAGAGCAACAGGAACTATGACGTCACTTACGCTTCGTCAACTGACCTCTACCTTCGAGTGGTGCTCGCTCAGTCCCACTCTTCGCCCGTAGCCAGTCGAGCACCTGTTTACTTTCCCGACGTCACCCATGGACCAGGAGAAGAACAAGGGTCTGTGGCACGCCTTCACCGTCTTGGCTGACCAGCACACGGGGTTGGTGCAGAAATCGAAGCTGAAAGTAAGAGAACAACAACAAAAACCACCTACCTCCTCCTTTTTTTTTCTTTTTTTCTTTTTATTAATTAATTAATCCTCGTTATGTCCGGTGTGTGTGTGTTGTGTTGTGTTGTGTTCGTGCTTCTGTCTGGCCGCACTGAGCCGGGACCCCGCCGCTGCATCTAGCAGCTTTAGCTCCGCGGCCAGTCGTTCACCCTTAGCGATGATCGGTGGCTTCCTTTCAAATAATGGAACGAACCATCACCGGGTTCGTTCGTTTGTGGTTGTCCTTGTCTCAGTTCCCGGGGTTATCCACCAGGCTCAGAAATGTTCAGTTTTCTTTTTTAATGTGTATCTAATTGGCGTATTTAGCATTATTATTATTATTATTATTATTATTATTTTCGTCTGTTGTCAGTCTCCGCCCAGGTCAGCGAGCGAGGTGTTATATCGCCACCTGAAGTAAATACCATTTACGAAGGCGAGCCGTACATTAACGAGGGGCGGGGCGGGGCACAGCTCCCTCGCTCCTCCCCGGGCGGTCGGGCTAAATAAATAAGTAAATAAATAAAATCTGTTTTTTTTTTTTTTCCGTGAGTTTATCTCCCTTTAAAAAACACAAACAAATTAATGTTATCGATTAAAAGGATTTTCTTCTTTTTTTTTAAAAAAAAAATAATTTCTTTTTGCTACATATTTTCTATTTTCCTGTAACTTTTTCGATAAATTTAATAGCAAGTGGTTAATACAGGATCATCCCTCTAATTAATAAGCCACTGCCATTAAAAAAGAAAACTATACATTTTATTGTAACATTTCCTGGATGATAAGCTCAGCTACATCGATCTACCTTTGATATTCTAACTATAATTTTATTTCAGAGTTTAGTAGGTGTTTGTGTTATATTTATTAATGTTACTTAGTAATTTACATTATATGTGCCCTTAGAACGCTGCTGGATGACTTCAGAGGGGTTTCTCTGAGAGGTAGAAGAAGCTTCTTGACTAATCATTATGCCAGTATTGTAATTAGTGGCATTTAAAAAAAAAAAACCCTGTGCTTTAAAATCGGTGTAAGGAATATAGACAGTTTACCATTAACCAATAAGTATCGTGCTTAGCACCTGCTCATCTTCCATAGTGTTGCATCACAAGAATGATTCTTAATTATTGATAGATGGGAACTTGTTTTAGGATCCATACAGCTTTAAATTCTCTCTCTCTCTAACACACAACTGCAGTATGGCGGATAACTTACAGTGGAATTAACTCTTTTCTGTTTTGAAAAAATATATCGCATACTATGGCAACCCTGATTGTTGACCTCAACAATTGAATATTCCATATATTATATATAATTAATGCATGTAGTCACCTGTATATCGCTATATGATTGTTAGATAGTATACCTGACAAAATGTGTTACAATAAGTTCACAAGATTTCTGTCATCAAAACATTCTCGTTTTCATTTATTTGCTTATTATTTTTGGTGGGGCTGAGTCCACAACTATGGCTGACAGTGTTAGATATATGTAACTCAGAGGACTCTCTAAGAAAGAAACAACAGCAAACATTCAAATGTATAGCCAATAAAAGAACACTAGTATAAAAAACAGGATGCTGTAGCTAATCCAAACTCAAATATATGCATTTATCTTACTGCATCTCAATAGATGCAGACTCTGCTAATGTACTTCAGCTTTTCAAAAATAACATTTTATAAGTTAACCTTTCTTTCCACTAATGTCGGGACTTGCTGAAATAAAACACACAGATAAATAATTGCTTATAGAGTATCTTTTATTCCTGTGGTGTATTATTTTTGGGAGGTTTGGTAGAAAGCTAGCATAGTGTGAAACATGCTTGCCTATCACATTTGCTATCTGATTGATGGGTATCCAGTAGCGTGACTGCATTTTGCTTTTCCGTACTAGCCTGTTTCGTATGGATTTTCTTCAGGTACTCCAGTTTTTTCTCAATATTATGGTATTCAGTATGCAGATGAGTATTTAAAGTGGCATACCACATGTCTCTTACAAGATTATCTCTGGTTTCATGCTTATGAAAGATGGCAGCAGTGGATTTTTTTTACCATGGGTGTTTATAGGTTGGTCTTTTCTAAAATTAAATATAAATGTTCTAATGTTTATGAACAATGCCAAAGGAGATGATATGTGATGAGAAATTTCTGTTTAAATGATATAAAATTACTAATTGTGATGCATCTTTTGAAAATAGGCTTACACATTAAAATAAACTAGACATTTGAGGCTATACAGTTGCAGCACAGATGTGCTTTTATTATATTAATAATGCTGGATTATTTGTCCCTCTGTTCACTTATTTATTATTGCTTTTATAAGTCGTCTTAATCGTGATGCATTGTTGAGCTTGCTAGAACCCAACTTCTTGAATATCCTGGAATGACACAAGGACACAACTTTAAATATTGTTTGATATATACAGCCATGACCAGAAGTTTTGCATCACTAAAGTAAATTAAACCTGCTGAATTTGCATAATAATTTTACATACTGATGTGTATACTGCTTTTTTTATTTTCCACATAAAGGAAAAATGACCAAAACTGGACAAGTGCGACTTGATTAGAAATATTCAAAAGCAGGCATTTAGAAGTAGTCATGGGTACCTTCTCAAGCTGTATGAGCAGAGATTTGATGATAGGTTTTTAGTATTATTACTTTTAGACCATGCACAACGTTTGGCCAAGGATGTATTAAAATTGTAGCCCTATTTTACTAATAATTGTATGAACCATAAGGAAGGAATTAAGTGATCTTGCACCTATTAATTGACAAAATATCAGTAATGATGTTGGAGAAGACTAGGATATTAGTGATGATGTCTAATCTAAAGAAGCAATGAATATTTAAATTGTTCTTCATTTGGAACAGCTTTCAGTTTAAAAGGTGTATTGGGTGACCATAAAGTTGCTTCCTGCAGTCAGACATTTATACTCTCAAACCAAAACACACGTTAATGGCAGTGTACATACACAGCACCATAGCAAATGCATCTAGTGTCAATTTTGATACAGCAGGATGCAATCTGCATCATGTGATATCATTCCAAAACAATCTGAATTTTAAAAAGTTTTTTAATGAAATGGATGTGAAACTAACATAAAACAGTAGAAAATTGAATTACCAACACCAATTTATTGAAAAAAAAATTTTATTAACAAATTTCTGAACTGGTTTAACTAATTACAGAGGGTGCTCACAAAGTTTGTCACTATTCTCAATAGCAGCTTCCCTGGTACACAGCTGGACACAAAATGACTATATGGACAGAAAGAATGTGTTGCTGAATGCTGGTCTTAAGATCAGCAGTTAGGTGGTCATAGTAACCGGTGATTTCAGATGGCCCATCAGCATTAGACATTTACTGCTGTAGAGAAACTTCACAACTGCTCTGGGAAAAAATGTCAGAGGTGATGTCGCACAGCAGAGTAGTGTGCTATCACTTCTCAGTGATGGATGCTGGAAATCACGGCGCCATGACCTCCTGCAAGATACACGCCTAACTTTCCCAATGCTGCAGGAGCCAGTATTTGCTCGGTTGGAAGAGGGATGCTGCATTGTTTGGTTGGGTTCAAATTTCAGCGATTTAGTGGCTTCAGTTACTGAATTTCATGAGGGCATAAAATATCAAATTAATCTTATTTGAATTCCTGTGTTTATATTCATATAGTAATTTTGTAGTTGTTAGTCAATAAACGTATAAATCTGAATTTGAATGAACATAATTTCTCTCTCTCACCACCAACTCTGAAATATAAAAAAAAAAGAGGGGTCCAGAGATTTGAAGTATGAGATTTTAGATGATTGCTTTCAAAGTAACTTGGTTATGAAAGATTATTATGCTTTATTAAAAAAAACCCAGCATTTAAATTTTTTTTACCAAGAAACCTCATTGTACCACCATATTGTTTTATGGAAATATCTCTCTGATTCAAGATACAGACATTATGAAGTGCAGAAGACAACGATATAATTAGCTGTCTATCATGAAAAAAATAAACCAGGTGTTGTGTTGTTGGTCATGAAACTCTTCTGGTTATTTATCAATTATTTTGATTGCCAACGCGTTCTTTAAAACAAAACTAAGTAATGTCTTTTTCATAACGTTTATGTATTTAAGGTGTTGATAGTCGCATTATGCCAGCTCCAGTTTTACTTACCTGTCTACAGAAGCCGTGGTACAAACCTGCTTGTTTGAATTTAGTGTTACTGAGTTACTGCCCATTTTGGGTCAAAGTCCATTACATGCAGCCCTGAGATAAATCTAGACAGTGCTTAAAAGAGGACAAAATAGAGGTGTTTAAACTTTAAGAAACTTCAATATTTATTAGGATTTATTCTCGCTTACTAAATGAGTTGTGGGTGAAAGTTTAGGTCACAGCTGCCTAGTATTACTCAGGATGTTCAGTGAAACCTGGATGGATATCATAATGGTGATGCAATTTCAGTCATGTTCCATTTTAACAATACATTGGTTATTCAGTGATTGGATGATTTTGATGTATAGATTGGTAATCTTTAGGGACTTACTGGTGTCATTTGGGATAGGGAGAAGGGAAGATTTTCCCTTTTGCTCTATGTGAGGTTTCTACCTTTAGATTCCTGCTGTGTTGCCTTTTGATAAATGTACTGTAATGAAGATGCCAGGTATTACAGACCACGTCTCTCAGAAGAAAAACAAAAACACTTCTGCTAACACCATCTCTCTGCTTTTCCATCAGACCTGAATTAAAATTCAGTTTTTTTTATGAGAATTTCGTTTTATTTTTCTTTTTTTTAATGGAAACTAAACTTCACCACAAAGAAACTAGTTATCAAATCTGAATTTTACACTAAAGTTCACTATAGATGATAAATATGTATAAGGGACCTTCATATGAAACCAAGTCAGTTGTGATAGCTACGAATCTATTTTCAGCTGGGTTTAATTTGAACGTTCCTAATAGATTAGCAGCAGCATTCTTTTTGCTGATAACTATACTTCAGAACAAAAAAAATAGTCTTGAAAATTGATAACTTTTTCAGATAAATCACTAACCTTTTCTCTTGTTGCATTTTTTTTAGCTGTAGTTACTGGGTGGCAATGAAATGGGACACCACCTGCACCAGGGTATAATAAAAGTCGATGAACTTGGCGCTTATTATGCTAGTGGAAGGATTTTTTATGTAAAAAGTGTTTTTTTTTTTTTTTAAGGAGAGGAGTTCATCATTAATGATGAAAATTTGTGTAAATAATAAAGAAAAGGATGAACAGTAGAGGACTGGACTGATCATTGTTCAGGGTGTTGGTTAAGGGGAACCGACCCAGTTCCCATCACACAAACGCAACCTCACACACACCTAAAAATTCGCACCACACCCTCCACCCCGAAAAAAAAGGAGAAACGTGGCTAATCATCATCGAAAGCATAGATTTTTAAAATGTATTTATTTCCATGTAACATTATTCAGATGATTTCATTGCAATTTGCCATAGTTAAACAGAAGCTGCTCCTTAATTCTGTATATTGTACTTTGTTTGTATTCTCCTTATAAAATGATTTGGTTTTGGTAGAAACTATCAGTTAAAGGGCAAATCAATTGCATGTGGGAATTAGTCTTAATATTAATTCCATAAGATACACTCATACATATAGACAGTGCTGAAAATAATTCTGGAAAGAGGAAAAACCAGGTATAGAATGCAAGGCTCCATAGTACGGTCATGGATTATAGTACACTGTGACTAGTTGCAGAAAGTGCTACCTCTGCAGAAGGATTAGGAAAGTATAGACATTGATATCATTGTAGTGTAGTGAATGTGTGGTAAATGCTATGGCTCCTGGGAAGGAAACATCACATGACACGTATAGAAATCAGAGCCCATTGAAGGCTACTCCATGTGGAAGATTGCTGCCTGGTTTCATGTTTCAGAAGGAGCTGTATGTAGGACTCTGAAGTGGATATGCAAAACTGGTACTGATGACAGTAGACTCCAGAAGTGGTATTAAGTACCTCGGGGTACATTCTCCTTGACAAATAGCAAGCCAACAGAAATTGTGCAAATGACCTAGCTGCAAGTACAGGTGCTAACATGTCTTCAAGATCAGTAAGATGCACATTAGTGCGGAGTGGTCTCAGTGGATGTGTAGATGAAGCCAAACAGCAAGGCTGAAATTGGCTGCAGAATGAAACATTGGAATGACCCAACCTGTAAGATGCTCTTTACAGGTGAGGACATGTTTGAACACAGTGAAGCATGGGGCGGATCAGTACAAGTGAAGAGTAGCAGCATATCAGCCAAAGGTGCTGAAGATTTGTATAGAATCAAAGGCATACTGACTTTTGACAAATACAGGCATGTTGTCATCTATCATGCCATTCTTTAGGAGGACTTCTTCATTTGGCAAGGATTTACCTTCTAACATGACAGTGACCCCAAGCATAGAGCCAATGTAGTGAAAAATTATTTGGAATGTAGAGATAACGAAACACTCACAAAGATGCCTTGATCTGCTCAAAGTCTTGATATGAATGTTGTTGAGGCTCCTGAGCAAGTCAAATGGAAATCACCTTAGATGAATTGTGGAAAGTGCTACAGGATATTTTAGGACAACATTCCAGTCAAAATTTGACACCCTGTATGGGAGCATGAAAACAAAATGCCATGCTGTCTATATAAAGCAAAGGCCTCTCATATCAGATACTAATGCACTCTACAATGTATTCATTTTGTTTTCATATATATATATTTTTGTAAGAAATGATTTTGTATGTATTATGTGTGTCTCAGTTGCAATTATTTGTGCATATTTTGTTTCCATAATTATTTCCAATACTGTATATATACACAGTATATACTTACTTACCCTAAGATTAAGAAAAATATCTGCAGAAATAATTTTTTTAAAAAAAAATTGATCCTTAAAATTTAAATCATTTGTCATCAAGTTAAGTTTTCTATGGATTAAGTAGTATGTGGATAAGAAAACCATAAAGAGGTTGCCTTTAATTGTAGTGATAGATATAAGTAACATTTACACTTGGCAGGCTTATAAAGTGAAGAAAAGTCCCCCACCTTTTTAACCTAAGTAGGTATAGAAGATAAATAAGATGACAGACTAAATTTGATTAAGTTTAGGGAATTTTAAAATTAAAATTTGAAGTCATATTGCATGTACTGAAGTTTTTGTTATCAGTAAATTTTTTTAAAAAATGTATGGATTATAATTCAAAAGTTTGTTCTGGCATTTAAAGCAGCTCAGTATGTTGAACATTTTGATGAGGTTCACTTCTACAGTATCTTCTGTGGATGCATTAGGGAAGACTCCTAAGTGCCCAGATAAATTTTTAATAGTTTTTTTGGATCTGTTATCCCAAAGTCTTATCATTTGCACCCGCTGTCTGTGAAAGGTTTCAGAAATTATAGGCTTTGAAAGACATTTTTTTTTTTTTTTGTGATTCTGAACCTAATGTTGTATTGACTATGATTAGTGTTTTGTCATTGTTTCATATTGTATCTTACAGGTTTATTGTTATCAGTAGAGTTGTTAAAACTGTTCACCTTTTGCCTTTGAACTTCAGTAAAAAAAGAAACCTACAGGAATATTAACATTTTTGTACGACTGAAAAAGCAAACATTTGATTTGCCCGTTTTCTTATTGAATATCAAACTCTACTGAATCTGGACACGTGAATGGTTTTCCAAGTAGGATGCTTGCTACGCCTGAATTTCAAGAATTGTTTATGTAGATTGTAGCACTGCCTTCCAGCTTGGTCGTTTCTGTGGTACAGCAGGATCAGAACCAAAACAAGTCTGTTTCTGTTTTCTACTTATGAAGTTTAGTTTTTCTGTTTACAGAGTAAAATGTGGTAGTCATATTTTTCTTCCCTGAAGTGTAGCTGGGCTACAACATAGAATAACAAATCAAAATGTCACCAGGAAGTCCACATGGATAAATTCTAAATAGTACATTTATGGTAATTTAAAAATTAATAAATGGCATTTTGGGAAGAGCTCTTGACTTCCTCGACAGTTTAACTAATATAATTTATAAAATGAGATAGATGTATGTGATTATCTACCGTGGCTGGCCACTTTATTAGGACCTGTGTACCTTTTCATACTCGAGCTTGACCTGAGCTACAGATGCAGATTAGGTCAGCCACTTGATGTGAGAAATAATCTCTGCAGTACTATACAGCCACTCCTCAGTTGGCAACCATTCGAAAATATGACCACAATTTTACGAAAGCGTAAAAAATAGTTTACCGACCACTGTGTGCATTTATGACCAAATTTTGTACACCTGACAACAACGCGCACCTGAGTGAGGGTAACGCTGGCGTAGTTGTACGAGAACTTCATCTGGGTGAGAAGGCAGCAACCACCGAGCATCTCTGCATCTCTCAGTGTTTGTTGTTTGCTATTACAGTTAGCATCACACACAACCCGCTCTTATTTTCACTTGTTTATTCAGTGTTTACGCACATTTTACCCCCAACCAAGATGTCTTCAAAGAGAGAGAACACCAGTTCAGCTGAAGGAAGTAGCAAAAAGCATAGGAAATCCATCAATCTTTATTTGAAGATGAAGGTCATCAAAGCGTATGTTACCAGGAAGAAGGTGAACACTATAGCGCGCGGTGAAGGCCTGGCCCATTCCACCACCACCACCATTTTGAAGGATAAGGAAAGGATCACCAGGAGTGAAAGCAGTTATAACAAGACAGCGAAGAGGCCTCATCCACGAAACGGAAAAAACTGCTTATAATTTGGATCGAGGATCAGATACAAAAGAGGATGTCGATTAACCTTCTTACCATTCAGGCTAAGGCATGCAGCCTTTTCGACACACTGGAGGAACGAGCAGGTGAGGAGTGCGCCGAAACATTCACTGCCAGCCATGGCTGGTTTATGCAGTTTCAGCGAAGATTTAATCTCCACAACAAACGCATAAGTGGTGAAGCTGCAAGTGCTGACAAAGGAGCTGCTGAACGTTTTCTGGATAAATTTGATGATATCATCGCAAAGGGGAACTATTTGCCTGAACAGATATTCAATGTCGATGAAACAGGATTACATTGGGAAAAAATGCCAGAATGGACCTACATACACAAGGTGGCCAAATCAAAGCCTGGATTTAAAGCATTTAAGGATAGAGTAACCTTGCTATTGGGAGGAAGTGTCGCCGGATTCAAGCTGAATCCTTTTCTAATCTACCATTCAGAAAACCCACGTGTGTTCAAAAACATTTATCCATTTTCAAATTCTGAGAAATAGTTCTTGTCATAATTTACATCTGGTCAATGTGCATTATATCTGCTGTTTCATCTGCCATTCCATTATGGAATAGTAGTTTCTTTCCTTATAATAATGAGTGGGCCATAAGTTTCAGGATCTCAATCTGAATTTCTGGTGAATTCCATGTCGTCATTTTATTCATTAAATTGCAATTATCATGAGTACAGCGCCTTAGTAATTGTTTGAAATTTGAATTGGCATCATCTCTATCTTCAATGGGTATTACTCATCTTGCAAGAAATTGTAGAGATGTAAATGTTTCAGTGAGGCACTTTGCTGCAATTTCTTTTGGATTCATGCTGAACTTATTTGATTCTGAATATTCACATTTGACATCAGACACCAGAATTTATACATGGCCTCAATATTGGTATGAGATTTTTCGTAACCACGCATAACTTTTTGAGCCTTGTTTCATGGGACTTTTCTTGATAAATGCATCATCTTCATATCATAGTCTGATATTTGCCAACGTGGATGACAAAGAAGTATTTTTTGCAATAATAAATTCTAACCATGGAAACAGTCAATATCACAATTCTTGAGATCTTTCGTTTATTATGGTAAAAGGACTCTGGTTGGATAGGGGTTTGACCTGAGATTTGGGACACTTCCAACCAACATTTGTCCATTTGAAATTTCGGGTACAGCTGCTAAAGTATGAAAATGAAGGCTAAGTCTTTATCAAACTGCATGAGACTTTAGAAAGTTTCATTGGATTACTTTTGAAAAAATCAGTAAATGAATGCTTTATTTTGTAAAATTCTAAAAATGAAAAAGTTTTTTTCATATATGGTCAGTATTTTTTAAAACAGAACAATACAGTTTAAATAAACTGGTAATGTTATTACACATTACAAAAAATTCAAATAATAATACAAATACCATTAGAAGATCAATAGGCAGGTTAACCCTTTTTTACAACTAGTAGAAGGACAATTAAATGTCCTTGGGCTTTTATTTTCTCTGAGGTGTTGACTGAATGGTACCAAGAAGACAGTTGGGATGCATGTGGGCTATCGAAGAGGAGGGCAGATTGGTTTGGCCTGCCTCAGTAAGGGAGGGTGCATCATTGTCTTAGCAGGGTGTTTGGATGTTGCTAAAGCCTGGTTATCTCTACTCTGATAATTTTTTTCCCTCAGAGGTTTGGTGACTGTGGTTGGGGTGGAACTGGTGCCGTTCTTTTAGTTCTTTCACATGCGCTACGGCTCTCACATTTTACTTTTTATACTAATGTTACACAATAGCCCCTTTCACACCTTGTCCTGGGGCTATTTAAACAGTAGTCACCACCTCCATTCTTCTCACATGGACAACCCTTTTTTCTGTTGTGTAATTGCTTCCTGGGTCGCTGCAGCCCTGGAGTGTAACGGTGTCGGTAGGGACAGAAGTTACGTATGTTATCAAAAAGACATGAGAGGCATGAGATTGTGTTTGCAGTGAAACACGAGCTTGGTACTTTAGTTTTAAAGAAGGAATAAAAAAAAAAATTTTAAAATAGCATTCATTTTTGGGATACGAGTGCACCTGCTGTGCTCTCCGGATTGATGCCATTGCTAAATTGTACCATAAATAGTTTTTAAAAAAATGACATTTTAGTTCCTCTCTCAAAGTTTTTTGGTTTAGTCCTCTCAGAATGTGTATTCCAGGCAACAACATACAAAGGATATTGATATTTTAAAAAGCATTCAGAGAAGATTTGCTACAGTGGTTAGTGTGGTGAGTTGCGAAGAAAGACTGAGGAGGCTGTGGTAGCATATTTTTCAACACTAGTGGCACACCAGATATTATCAGTCATCATCAGTACAAGTTTTGTTCACTAGACATTCGGATATTTTGTTGTTGTTGTTGTTTTTAGTAACCACGTAATATCTAACTGAAATGCTTTACTGAGTTGTATGGTTCTTTCAAAAACTTTAAATATTTTTAAAAAAGTAGATTTAACATTTTTTTTAAAAAGGGCTACATATAAATTGTTTTTAAAATTTCCTGCTTCTTTGGATACCCATCAACAAGTGTCTTTGGCACCTGCTCTAAATGAGTTCATATTAATTCTTTTGTATATAAGATTGACTTCAAATAGTTGGGGGTTGTAAATAACTTGTAAGAATGGGAACTTAGTTATTTGTATAGTAAATATTAACAAATTTGTTTGTTTTAACCATTAATCCCAAATATGTTAATTTTTAGACATTTTCTTTTTTTAATAATATTACCGAAATGATTCTGCACTGTGGGAGCCAATTTGATAGTAGAGTAGGAATCAGAGTTATACATGGTTATTAAAAATTTATACTAAAACTTTAGATTAACACATTACTTAGAAATAATGAGTTATTCATGCATTTATTTTTTTAAATGGAAGGTAGTATTTCTGTACAAGATCACAAAAGTTAAAATAATTTAGTCCACATCTTCTAAATTACTGTCACTGAAATGAAAACAGGTGAAGAAATGTTTGGCCACATCTAGTAAAGTGACAATAAAAGAGGCCTAACTCTATACGTATTTGGTAGTTTTACAAATATTCCATTTTCTTTTTCAGTAGAATTTTCCCTAAAATATTTCTGATTTAAAGTTTCTTTAGTTGTCATCTTTGTATAAAATGAATAGCCCACTCACTAAACCTTCTTTGTGTAGGTAACTTTATGCAAGAATTAACTAGCAACCTGCGGTGAATTCTGAGAAACAGTCTCATGTGTCCAAATTTTTAATCAGAAATGTCCCAGTTTTTCAGTGCCAGAGAACCATCCTGATAGATGTCCGCTTCTCCTGATTTCATTTTTCAAGCAGTTACTGCCATTTCAAACTACCACTATTGTTTTTATTGATCTCTCACTCTTGCAAGATAGACATTGCAGCTGCACCCACTGTTCACACAGTGCTGACCATGTGACTGCAGTGTTTACCTGTATGAGATACTTGTAACACAGATCCCTTTGCTAATTAACAACCTGTTGTTTGTCAATCAGAACTCATCAGCATAACATAATAGGTGATTGCTTTTTTTTTGGTCAGTTGCTCTAAGCTTACTTCAAATAGTAAAAACTATGACAGCAAAAGGAAATGGACCAACTTCATTTGATGGGATTAAAATCACCAATTCTCTTGCCAAAAAGAAAGTAGAGCCATTGTAAACTTTTGATTTATGTGTACATACATACATAATTTTTTTTTTTAATTCTATCATTGACAATTTTTGTTGTCCTTTGCAGGTCAGAGGATGGTTTTATCCCTCTGATTCTTCTGTCTCTACTCACTTCTTCAGAATAAATACTACATGACTGACAAGGGGAATTACTTAAAATACTGACATCTCTGCATTAAAAAAATTAGTTAGAAAAAATTAATCTACAAATGGTAATTGTTTAAATTTTTTAATTATATCATTGTAAAAAAATCAAATTTTTATGTTAGTTTATTTAATGACATGACACTATTCTGTTATATATAAAAACTATTAAACAGCTAAAAGAAGTTAATTTTATCATTTTTTATATATATTAGAAATAAAACCAAAAATGATAATTGTAATTAAAAAAACGAGTAAAAATATACATAGTTTATATAATATGATATTCATTATATATATTTTTTAGTCTGCCATATGTTGCTGGAAGTTAATTTCTGCTTAAATCTAATTGTTTAAGATGAAAAAAGTTTTTTTTACCAGGCAAAAGAAAGCTAAATTACAAAATGTATGTTGTGACAGACATGCACCTGAACTGTATGGAATTTTTAATATGAAAATGAATTTATTCAGACTGCAAGCCAAAACATTTATTCAGCAAACTTTGTTTTCCATACTGTGTCCTGATTTTACAAAGTGGAAGGCTGATAACAACTACCTTGGAAAACAGCTCAGCAGTGAACTACCTAGTTTTTAGAATTTTTGTGTTGTCTGATCATTTAGTTTTCTTATTTTTTTTGTTTTTTGAATCCCTGTCTGGACATTTGAGGTCTAAGGAAAGCTCTCATTGGAGAGCTAGAAGGGGAAAGGTATGGACTGTTAGCTTGTGCAGTGGTAAAGGTGCAAACCAGTCAAGAATTATCCATAGAACCTTTGACATGTACTGGAAAACCCTACTAGAAATCTTTATTTTTAGATATGGGAAGAAACTATGCCAGGACAGTACAACAATCCATCGCAGTCCAGTCTACCAGTGGACCACTCAGCCTAAGATTTTGTCGTCTTGTAAAATCAGCAATTAACCCTTATCTGCTAAAGTCACTGAAAGAAGATAAACTAGAAGAATTCAAGGAGTTAAAACTTAAAGAAACATTAATTAATTTTATCTAACAGTTTTGAGTTTTTCTTCATGGAGAATTCTGTGTATGTTAGTTGCTTTTGGTTCTCATCCCTTTGTACTAACTTGTACAAAGCTTTTCATGACTGGCTAAATTTTGTATGTGCAGTGGCAGACTCTTGTTTTTTGTTTTGGTGTCATGCAATCTCTCTTTCTTAAATATTTAGTGTTCTAGTTGCCATCACAGTGTAATGAATTTGTTGACTTAAAAAAGTAGTTGTGAGATTCTAGTTTTGTTGTACAGTGCTCCCTCGCTATATCGCGGATTTTTTCGCTATATCGCGGTATTTTCGAAAAATATAAAATTTTTAAAATTTATTATTTTAATTATTTTTAAGTAAAATATAAAAATAACATTATAAAATAGTAAAAAAAACAAATTAAAGTATAATATATATGTGGCGTAGCGGTGCTTCTGCCCAGGTGAGATCGTACTCGGCACGCTATTGGCTGATGGTTGCGAGGCGGCCAATCAGAGCATGGTGTTTTGTATCCCGGACGCTGAATGGCTCAGTGGCAGCAGCATCTGTAGAATCATCCCGCTGCGTGTAGTGTTTCGCCGATGCCACCCAACAAGCGTCCTGCATCTTCTAAGTCCTCTGAACCCGAATCCAAGCGCTCAATGGGGCGACTCTACTCGAAAAGGCGAAACTTCTCGACATGCTTAAGGGAGGGAGGGAGAACGTACGCGGCCTCAACGAATCTACGGTACGTTATATTAAGGGGGACGAGAAGAATATAAGATCGAACGGCAGCTGTCTCTCTCTCTCTCTCTCAGTAATGGGGGGGGGTTGTAACGTCGCCCAATAAGGTGGTGATGGTTAGGATGGAATCTGCATTGTCTCTCTGGATTAGTGATTGCGGGAAAAAGAATATCGCGCTGGATAGCAACACAATCCGCACAAAAGTGCGAAGTCTCTGTGTATGATGCGGTACACTCAAGATGGCGGCGCCGACGAACACGTGGTTAATGGTTTAAAATACGTTTAAAATGTGTTTAGATATATTTAAACAATTAAATAAATATGTGGTTTCTACTTCGCGGGTTTTCACCTATCGCGGGTGGGTCTGGAACGCATTAACCGCGATAGGTGAGGGAGCACTGTATTGGTTTTTGATAGTAGACATTTCTATTCTACAAAGATACAGGAGATGTTTTTTACTCATATTATTTGCTCTCTCTTTAATTTTTACTGTTCTTAATGCCTTTTTTTTTTTTAAGCTGTATTAAGATTGTTGGGTAAATATTAGAGAAGAAAACCTTGATTATTTGGTTTGAATAATTATGAAGTTTTTACAGTAGTTGCTTGCAAAAATCCTCAACCTTTTGATAGATTCTGGTCAATAAAAGCCATTGACAAAACACAACAATCATGCGGGAAGTAGCTATTATTTGCTTCCTGTTTCAACGTGCTCCATTTTGTTGTGTGTAGACTTGCACAGTTTATATTTAACTAATTTATCTGGCACTTTTCCAGAAAAACTTCTCATGTGCTTTTAACTGAATGTTTTGGATATCCAGTTAGAAACTGGTTCAGATTAAATTTGGACTACATTTTGAAAGTTTCAAAATATCTGGTGTTATATACATAGCAAAATAGAAAATTTGCGCATATTATTTGCATTCTATGATTTTGACCATTTAGTGCATTACAAGTAGTTCTCATTTCATAAGGATGAAGTCAGTATTTAAAAAAATATATATCATGGATACAGGGAAAAAAAAACGGGTATGAAATGCAAGTAACATGATACAATTCTATCTCATGTAATGTAAAATAAAATACTCCATAGAAAAGTCATGTGTTGATATAGTACACTATGATAGATTGTCGAGCTAGCAAACAGAAAGTGCCAGACCTGCAGAAGGCCTATAAGAATATGGGAAGAGATATTGTTGTAGTGGAGTGAATACTATGAGTCTTGAGAAGGAAATATCACAGGACGATAGTGCAGACATCAGAGTCTTAGCTAGTGAAGACTATTCCATGTAGCAGATTGCAGCCTGACTGTTTCGGAAGTTATATATAACAGTCTGGAGAGGATACACAAAACTAGTACTGTTGACAATAGACATGTCAAAGAAGTCCCAAACTCTACAAAAGTAATGTTAAATATCTTGAGGTATGTTTTCTGCATGATAGATGACAAGTCATTAGAGATCTTGCAAATGACTTAGCTACTTGTATGGGTTTTAATGTTTCTTCAAAAACAAGATACATATTAGAGCAAAGTGGTGTCAATAAATATGTGGCTGGTTGAAATATTTTGCTGAGGAGGGGCAATTGAATAAGACGGCTGAAATTGGCTACAGAAATGAAACAGTGGGATGACCAAACATGGTAGAAGATTCTCTTTACAAATTGAGCCAAGTTTGAACTAGCTGGCATTACTCAAAGGCAATTTGTTTGAAGGCAGATTCAGGTCATTGTATAACAGCTAGCGAGTGTAGGACTGCATATTGGTCAAGGATATTAGATGTTTCATTAAATCAAAGGTACACTGACAGGTACAAGCAGGTTTTCATCCATTGGGCAGAAATTTACTTTCCAACATGAGAGAGACCCCAGTGCATACAGCTAATGGTGAAAAATTATCTGGAAAATAGAGGGGCTGATGGAACACAAAGATGCCTTGGTCTGCACTAAGTCCTGATATGGATATAATTGATGCTATGTGGAGTTATGTGGTTACTGAGAAAGTCTAACGGCAACCATACCTTGGATGAATTGTGGATGATAAAGGATATTTTGAACAACATTCCAAGATCATGCATTAATTACTTGTCATGCTCTGTATAACACAAAGAGCTCACATCAAATACTAATTACTTTACAAAGTATTGATTTTGTTTCTGTAATCATGCTTTGCAAATTATTACGTACATTTCTCAGTTGAAATTATTCATTAATTGTGAATATCTTGTGTTTGTTTCCATAATTCCATTACTGTATGTATCAAAATTCCTAAAAGTAACTAAAAATCTGTAACATTGATAAAAAAACTACTTCTATATTGATAATGTAGGCATTCTTTATTAATTCTAAAATGCACTAATTCAGTGTTATATTGACTTTTTTACACCATATTATTATTAAAAAAACTAGCAAATACACACATTTCAGTGCTCATTCTTTGCCTTCATCACCAAGGACTTTTCTGAATATGTAAACATTGGTGCATGTTTGTTTTATTTTTAGGTGATATTTTTAACAAATTCATGACCTCCTGTTTGCTATGTTACCTAATCCAATTTTGTCTGAGGGGAAATTGATACTGACACATGATAAAGTCATTTATCATCAGAACCCATTTTTTATTGTTCTTAGTTGGATCAAGGCCACGAGAGCTTTACATCCAGACTTTTCAATAACATTAGTGTGCTAAATGTTGGCAGATTAAAAGTCTTGTTTGTTTTACCTACTACTTAACTAACTTCCTAATTGCCAGATCATGTTTCCTTTCATCAAAATTTACTTGGTTAAACTTAATATCTGTGTGGTGGTGCAAAGTGACATGTATCATCAGGGAAATAGTTGACACGAAGGTGATTTTGAATGTTGGGCTAATCTTTCACCTTTTTTCTTTGTTTGGAGTGGGGTGAAAGAAAAACTGATTTTACTTGTATTAGTGTATTATTTTAATGGATTTATAATACATTTAAGCAATGATAAAAATATGGTTGGTGCCACTGTGTTTCTTACATTAGTTTGGTAATGACTGGATGTGATGCAAGTTTCAATTATTTGTCACCAGCTTCAAGTCTCTCGATTTCATCTGCGTGTTCAATACTAATTGGCAAGACGAACTAGTGATCCACATATTGACTGATTATACATGCGGTCAATATTTGTTGGTGGTCCTTCATCTTGGTCCACCACCTCTGCTGTTTCTTCTCAAATAGCAGTTTAAAATGTGCTTGACAATCAAACAGTTTGCTGTGGTGCATGGTATAGATTTCTCTTCAAAGTGCTTTTACCTCACAGCCCATCTTGCTGTGTTTTTCCATCTGACAGCTAGCTGATTGTTCATATATGTATATATATTTATGTATACACACACCCAGTTTTGATAGCCTTGAGTTTTCTTCCTATACCAGGTGTCCTGTCCAACAGAGCTGCATTGCTTTTAACACTGATTCCCACCCAGCTTGAGAACCTCATTTGTGTCTTGCATCTGTATTTTATCTGACTACAACTGCTTCGTCTTCGTCTTTGCAAGCCAGTATGTGTAACACTGATGTAACACCTGTGTTTCAGCTCTGTTAAATAGTAATCAGGATACCAGCGTGGTAGACTTTTTGGATTTGGTTTTATATTGTGTTTTTTTCAAAGAGAGGATGGCTATGCTGGCATAGTTTCATATTTCATTGTTCATGCTGCAACTGTGTTCCCTAGATACACTGCATTCAGCAGGCTGCTATTGATGTGAAAATATAGTTCAAAGTACTGATTAGAACATCGACCTCAGGTTGGTGACTAGACTGTAGATTGATGCCACCTCCAGAAAGTTGGAATCCTCTTGGCTGTGAGCTAACATAGCACATTCATCAATGGATAGGAGTTCTGAGTATTAGTCAGCCAGCCATGGATCCAAGAAGAGAGAGGTCAGTCAGTCATTCATAGTCTTTTCCTTTTAATCTCTCTCTAGCTGATTACCAACAAGCACATAAATGTCTCTGCGTACTCTTTTCCATGGATCCTTTCACTTTGGTACTGGATCTGTGGCTATATTTCCTGGCAGGGATATGTTTTTAAAAATATTTACTGGGTAAAGATGTTGTCTCTCAATCTCTGTACAGTTGTCAAACACAAAAAAGAACAGTCATTTAAGAAAAAAACTTGTTAAATAATGTTTTCCTACTGGAGCTTCTTCATGAAGTCAGAGAATACAGTTTATACATGCATCCCTGTAACTTACCTGTATATTTGTATTTCTGCTTGTAATTAAAAATATCTTTTTAGAAGATCGACTTAAGCTTTACAACCTCTCATGAAGCCAGATTTAGAGGTGCATGTTACCAAGGTTGCATTTATGTTCAAGTAAAGTGATATCTACTGAAAGGTTTCTTGCAAATTTCATACAGTGAGATATAATTAAGCGCTTGGTTATTTATTAAAGCAGAATTTTACAGTTGTCTACAAGTGATATAATGAGAAATATTCAAACTGAATATCTCCTTTACTGCATTTTTTGCTAAGTTTTAGTTTCTGTTCATGTGTTTGAGATAATTCCAAGTTTGAATTGTGGTCTGTCATGGTGAGCTTGATAGTACACTGATCACAGATGATTTGTTACCCAGTGGAAAAAAATCATGATAAACTTTGCAATTACAAAATAGTGTTTGTAATAGATTGGACAATAGTTTTATAGATCCCTGCGGTAATAATTTGGACATTCCAAAAAGAGAGAGTTTGTCCATGATTTTCATATTTGTTTGTTGTTATGTCTATTGAATGATCTGTCAAGGTAGGCTAAAAGCACATGCTAACTGAGATGTTTACCCATTTACCTGGAATTGGGTAATTTGCTAATCTGAAGCCAGTTAGTCTACATGCTATGCTACCACTCACCACTGATCTGTCACTACTTGCTAGTGTTGTGTATTGTTTAGGGAAGATATTTCCACTTCCACTTGCGTACCAATGTTCTGGACACTTTGCTAGTATTCCTATCTTACAAAATAAACTGTTGTCCAATACATTTGCTGTGACCAAAACCAATATCTCCTAGCAATTGTAGTATAAATGTCACTAAGCCATCACACTATGCATTAACTCTTCCATAGACTTTTAAATACTGGATGAGCTACCTGACAAAAATTATTGGTGATGTCTCTTTCTCTTGTGTGTTTTTCATATTAGCAGTTACCACAGATGGCTCAAATTTTTATTATTTCATATTCTTTGGTCACACACGGGTCTGGAGAAAAGTTGTTGGAGCTTTTGACCCAATGTGTTTATAACCATCAAGCACGGTAGATTTGGTGCAGTGATGCAGGTAGGCATCCTTAGTTTGACTGTTGGGTAAATTCGTGCCAGCAAGTTCATGGTCATTAAGATCTCATGTTGCACCATGCGCAAACACCAGTAACTGAGCTGCACAGTAGATTGCTGCATGGTTTGGGCTGACTCCTTTTGAGCCTTTTCTCGTTGCATTGGGAAAGAGCTTCTGCGAGCTGTCAAATGTGCAGTTTCATAACTCATCCGGGTCATAATTTCAACTTCTTGTGACCTTAGTGAACAGTTTGCTGAATAGTAGGGAGGTCCATGCATAAGAGGTTTTCTTTTTTCACACTTTTAGTTCACTTTTCAACTCATCAAAGAATTTATTCTTTGTGATATAGAGTGTTTGTAAATTACATTTCTTGGGTACTGCACAATGCAATTAGCAGACTTAATGCCCAATGCACAGTCACTAGTCACATGCAGAATAATTGGACAGAATTTTTTTTAAAAAATTGAGCAGTTTATTAAAATTTTGCTCATTTTAAGCGAGGCATCATAAGCCGCCCTCCGTGTATCTACTATGGGTTGTGGATTGTACATCCTTGTTCCACATGATGCAGGAGGGCTACTCCTACCAAATAGTGTTAGATATTGTGAAAACAAACAGCTATCTTACAGTGCATCTACAAAAGTTGTGGTGTGTTAAAATTGTTGCCGCCAGAGAGTCGATACAGTTACTACAGTTTACAAGGGTGGTTCCTGCTTAAAATGTTTTGAAATTCTCTTGATCTTTTCCCTCCCTTGGCTCATTGGATCGAGTTTGTTTGTTTTGTTCAAAATGTCCAAGTGGCTAAAATCGCACCTGTCTTTATTGCACTTCAAAGGAATATGAACTGAAAATCAATTTCTGTGACAGGTAATAAAATCATCATTGAGGAATTTGGTGTTTAAAGAAAGGTAGTTTTTCATTAAAATTTGCATAGAATCTGAAGAAACTTTTTTCCAAAGATTATTTTTTAAAAAAAAAAGATTTTTTTTCACAATACAATACAGCGCTGTTAAAGCTGACTTCCTGAACTAAGCGTGGGGTACATTCTTTCTGCTTCTATCTCCCTTATTCTTTGATGGTATTACATTCACATTTAGAATGGGGCTTACAAAAAAATGGAATGAGAATTTAACTTTTTTAAGTAAGCAATTACATTTTTTTTAAAGCTACATTGACTAAAGGGTGAAAATAACCTCATTGTTAAGCTCAGTTATCTGTAAACCTGTTTTTCTTTTGTGTCTCACCAGATTGATTCCAAATTAAAGTAAGGAAGCTGAGATCTGTTTCACAATTGAACACATTTAACACAAGTGAAGAATACCATTTCAGACCAAGAATTTAAACAATGGCTAGTTCACAAACAGGGAGAAGAGACCTTTGAATCTGCAAGATTTGAAAAAAGAAATGTATGATGAATTTTTGGCTGGGAAAACAAAACTCATCAAAGCATGTGCTTCACAAAGAGAAACTGGATTTTCATCCTCATTATTGTTGTTGTCACATTATAATTGGACTGGCTTGGATTACTCTCTGGCTTGGCTTCCTCTGGTCTTTTCCACTTCCTCTCACATCTGACAATGAAGAAGTTCCAGATTTTGCTTGTGGTCTCATACACTGAGTAGTTGGGCAAAATACTAATTATGTGAGCACATGATCCTTCATCTCATAACTGAGATAAGGGTGAAGTGTACAATGACAGTGTCGTTATAAGCTTCACTTACAATTGCTTTACATGTTATATGAACACCAAGGTGTCATCTAAAAATTTCATTTAGTGTTGATGGAAATATTTAAGCTTGCAAGCATGAGCTGGTGGGCAAAAAGTTAGTTAAGGAGCCTTGACAATATCAAATTAATGGAGTTTTGACTAGATATTTAGATATTGAAAACAATGGAAATTCCCGACTATAATTGCCTGTAGGCTGCTGGTGTGACATACATATTTGCCAACTTTTCAAAATTCTCATGGGAGAGATTTTGCATGACTCGCAGAAAACCAAGCAATTTGCAAGCAAAACTGATTTAAAGCCCATAAATGTGCAAATACCCATGGATTCTTTGATTTTGTCATTTGTTTTCAATTCTGCAGGTCTCAAGATACCATCATATTTTCATTTTTGTAAATTTCAATCTTAATGGTTTTATTTACTTCCAGAAAACAGGGTTGAGGCACCAAATGTACATATATATATAATACCAGTGAGGGAGTAATCTCTTTGGCTGTCCTTTTTATGGTTTTTCTCATACTTGATGAATTAGTTCAAATATGTATTTGTTTTCATTTATTAAGACCTCACATCATCTTGAAATATCGTTTTCAATTGTTAATAGGTTGTTCAATTTCTTATGTTGATTGGAAATATTAAATGAACAAGTAAAAACAGTTATAATTTTATTGTATTGACAAACACTAATTAATAAACTATATCATTATATTTCAGTCACAAATGAAAATGAGAGAGAAAGATAGCTACTATTGAAAATAGCACACCCACACTCTGGAATAATGCAATAAAAAACAAGAATTTTAATCTTACTAAACAATTTAAAAAATTATTTAATTTGGGCAGGAGTAGCCTGGACCTTTTTGGAAATTTTAGTTTAAAATAACAACAACAAATTTAATTATGGATACGACAAAATCATTCAAAGAATTAAAGCATTTCACAAATGTTAAGTGTAAAATAAAAGGCCTACCTTGCAAAATGCATCTGTTTTAGAAGTACATTTGGCCACCCAAGGAAATTCTGTTTCACAAGACGTCTGGAATGTGCACTCATAGCATTTTCTCTTTGCCTTAGTTGCCAAAGAAGCCATTTTGAGTAATCACGTGAAGAGTCACGCTTGGTTTAGAGCAATAAATATGATTGTTTTATTTGTATAATTGGGTTTCTATTGGCCAAGAGGAAAGTGAAGCCCAATTTCCAGTATGAATTGTGTTTAGTAAACTGGTTTTGCTATAGAGAGCAAGTGATTGGCTGACGTTTACTGGAAAATTTTGAATGTACGATAAGGTTAATTATAGATACACAAATCAGTAGACTTCCAGAAAAAATTGGTGTACATGCCTAAAATCAGTAGAAATTACCAATTTTTAAAACCCAATCAGTAGATCAGGTCAAAGGGCCAAATTCAGGAGATTCCCACCCAAATTGGGAGAGTTTGCAAGTCTGGACATGATGCATAAATCATACAAAACAAGTTGATTAAATAAATGCAATATGAGTAAAAATAAAATTAAAGTCGTCCACCACTACTCTCAGTATTGTTTTGCTAAACTGCAGTAGCTGTTACTACATCTGTTTTTAGTAGGTAAGATGATTGTTTTTTTTTACCTGCAGATAGATTATATAGTTAATGGATTTAGAACTTGTATATACTTAATTACAAAATTTCCATATTTCAGGTATTGACAAATAACATTGGCAATATTTTGGGTTTTGAAAATGCTGAGAAGTGTCTGGACCAGTCTGCATTAGATCTGTCCTTCCATGATTACATGAAAATATTGCAGTTGGAATTTTTTTCCAAGTGTGAAAAAAAGGATGCTAAGACAGAAAAGGCCAACCTTGAGGCCATCTTTGAAATCTGCTGGACAATTTGCAAGAGCAAGGCCTGGGAGTTTTCTATGGAGAAAGAAAGAATCAGCAACAGCAGTGCGTTTTTGCTTTGGAAGCTCTTCAACTTTCTAGCAGAAATGGATGCCAATGGTGACTTTATCATTCCCATGATGGTGGACTCTGAAGAAGTGGAGCGGATTTTCGATAAGTTTGTTGCTATAACTGGACAAATCCATAATTCAGCTCCCATTTTGAAGGAGATAAAACTATTGGGGTTCTCCCACTTCTTGAATCTGTTTGAAATGCAGTTTTTGAAAGGTCTCACTGCCAATGAGATTTCTCAGAGTCTTCAGGAAGTTTATGATGCTGTGGTTGAAGGAGTTATGAAAAAGGTGAGAAATGTTTTTTCTTTTTTCACTTTTTAAATCAGGAAAATTAAGACCTTATCAATCTAATTAATCTATGCATTTGTTTTATTTCCATTTTAAAATTATTCCTGAAATCTAAAATGTTTGTCCAACATGATCTTGGCATCTGCCTTCATACCATTGATACACGATGATTATTTCCCCCAAATACATACATTTTGAATGTGATACCACTACAAAACAAAAATAGATAAGTTCAAGAGTTATCTCCCATTAACTAAAATAAATTTGTACATGATGTAGATAGGCTAAATAGAAATATCAAAACCAGTTTGTTTTGTTTGTTGTTTTTTTTTTTGCTAAAATAATGAAACTGTTAGCCATACAGGTAAGCTCCCTCCCCAACCTTCTCTTTTTACCGACTTGTGTTTTTTCCCTAATTCATCAAGTTAAAGGTCCTGCCATATGCTTTATTAATAGCTTGCTGGTGGCTGACATAGACATGACTTCAGATTACCAAAAACTCTGAGAGGAAATCAACTTGTATTAAAAAAGTCTTTTTTTTTTTTTTTCTTTTCAAAGATTTATTTCAGAAGTCTTTCAAGCTTAAAGGAATCATAACTTTTGACTTTTATAAACAAAACAAGTTTTGCTGTCAGAAAGACTAACAACTCTCTTGTCTTTTATGAGCAATTTCAGGAACAGGATATTTATTACCAAGAACAAGATAATATGTAACAGATATCTCTCTTACAGCAAACAAGTGGCTGGGTGGACCCAAACTCAAGCTGCTGCTATTTAAACTGACACATTAACTTAAAAAGAAATGCCAAAAATAAATATAACTGGGAGGAAGAGAGATAGGGATGGAAGTATTTTATTTCAACATATAAATATATCCATCACTTGCAGGGCATCGCTGCTTGCTTTATTGTTGTTGCATCTTTTCAGTATGTTCATTCATAACTAATAGTAGGAATTACAGATAAACAAATGTTTGTTTGTTATAACTAAGGGCAGATTATGGGAAATTGGATGTTTATTCATAGTTAGGTGGAAATTATGAGTTATGTTGAAAAGAAAGATATATTTAGTTTATTTTGTCTCCTAAACTTTATGAAAATTAACTTTTTTTTTAAGCATCTAAAGTATCAGGGAAAATGAAATAATAATGTAGTTTGAAAGAAAAATTTATCATTGTAAATAAACTTGGGGTTTGTAACGAATGAGTAATGGCTTGACAGTTGATCGTTCACAGAAGCTACATTCTGCATAAACTGTTTCAGGATTTTTGATTTAGAACTTTAGCAAACGACTACATAAAATTGGTTAAGCACACTGGTCGGATAAATGTCAAACATAATTTAGTGTGTTGGCCTAGGGTAAAGTTAATTTTAGTCATTCATACAAGTTCTTCCAAGATGGCGTTTTGGACGGTAACTGTTCCCAGCTTTGCTACCAAACAAACCTAACAACAAAAGCCTCTGCTAGAACTCCGTTTTTAGATGTGGAAGGAAACCAGAGGACACTTGGCACCCTAATGCTGTTATACTGGGAAAGATAAAGGTTTAAAAAAAAAAACTTATGTGGTATACAGAGGGTTAAAGAAGCCAGAGACTGTGAATCCAAAATAGTGCTAGGTACTTGATAGTAAGTCACAGCCTTTTATACAAGTCACTAGAGAGAATATTCTTGGACTGTGTGCATGCATAGGCATCTGTAAGGTGGGGGAGGGAGACTTCCAGTGATGGCAATATGTTTTTCCTACATGGTGAATTGGGCAAGAAATAACAAGTCAGACCACACCTGGCCAAATGCAAAAAGGTCAGACCAGGAAGAGAGTAGTAATATAGGATAATGCAATATAAGGCATTAGTAGAATGTGTGTATCTCCCCCCTCAGGGAATAATCTTGCATATGCCCATGACTATGCAGTCTAGACGTGAAGTCCTTATCACCAAAGGGATGCTGCTTATTGTTTTAGGGATATTTGCTAAAATGGTCTGGGGTAAGTGCAGCTTAAGTTGTAAGAAGGAATACGAAGGCTCTGTATACCCAGTTTATACCCGGGTTCTCTGATGCAGATAGCATGCACTAGGATAGCAGAGGTCATCAGTCCGAAATAAAACGATGCCAGGCTGGATTTGATGTTAGAAGACGTAGCATTTAGGCTGTAAACACTCGGGATTCTTTTCCAGGTGTAGTAGTAGAAGCAAAGAATGTCACTGCTTTTGTAAATCTGCCAGAAATTTATTTTAAGGCCAAAGGTGGAGGACTTTACATAAAGTCTTGATGCTTAAGGGTTGAAAATGTGAAGTTTGTGAGTGGAGAAAGTTAGTCCCCCCCCTTAAAGCCGCCTTTAAAATTTCAATCCAGTTTATGTGAAGTATTCATTACAGTAGCACTAACATTGTATAGAGATGGGGGGGGCATTTCTTAGGTGCCTGTGTAGCAGGTCCTCTGAACTGTGGGATACGTTGGTGACACCCCGACTAACAAGACCCATGAAGCTGCGGCTTACAAGTTCTGCTGGTAGCAAAACCAGTTAACATTTGTACTTTGTTAGTAATTACCATGCTGACTAGTTATCTGAAAGTTACTAGTTGCTGTAATTTAACTACTGCTGCCAATATGAATACTTTTCTTAAATTTCTACATTTTTGTTTGTTTTTTTTTTAATTTTATTTTTTATTCTTCCATTCTAAAGCAGCTGGCAGCTTGAGTTTCTCCCATCATCTACATCAGCCTCTTAGTCCCAAAATCTTGGCTCAATTAGATTTTGGCTTGCCCAAATTCACACACTAATCACAATGCCTTTTTTTTCTCCTTTGAATTAAAATATTAACTTTTGTGTTTTGACCAAGGGGCTTTAGTTTACCTCTGCAGGCATATAAGCAAAGAATAAAAGAATAAGGGCCTTTTCAGTCTCTGATCCTTGCCTTCCACTATTTTTCAGGGCATGCTTTCAAAGTGGGGAAACCGACTGACCAACTGGAAAAGCCGATGGTTTGTTCTCAAGCCCAAGGAGCTATCTTACTACACAGCTCCTGATCTAAAAGATCTGAAAGGGTCCATCAGTATTACAAAAATGTGTGAAATTAAGGTTGGTAGATGGCTCATCTAGGTTAATGAAGTTATGCAGCAGTGTATGTATGTATATCTCAAAGCCACAAGTGCCTTAGCTATGCAAAATTGAACTATCAATAGTAAATCTTCAGCAAATCTAATTCCCCGAATGTAAATTTTTAGTTAGACCCCTTTTTGAGTGTTCCATTCAGACATGAACTCCATAAGATACTAAGATGATTAGTGATGTTTGTAATCTGTCACAAAAATAGACTAAAGGCTTTAGTTTCCTCATTTAGCATGCAGACATTCCCATAATGATATCCAAGAATTTTTTAAAACAATTTCTTGGAAAGAATGCATAAAAGATTTATTTCTTATACCTCATCTTGCCAAAGTTGGAAGTGTTGAGCCACAGGTATTGCAGGATTGACAATAATGCTGCTTGGCAGATAACCAAAGGTACTCTGCTTCCTTACCAGGGCCATCTTGCTTGTAGGTGTCAGAGTATAGAACAAAAACAAACATTTTAAGTATAAGGGAAATAAGGAACATTCTTGATCAGTCATTAGGAGGTGTTTTATTTAGTAATCATATAGGATTTACCCTTAAAATTTTTTTCAAACCAGGTAGAGGAACCAACACCATTAATGCAATGGTATTTTAAAATTTAAAATACTAAAATAGAGAATGGACAGGTTTCATTTCATTGCATTGTGGGAATATTTGGTTATTATTTCTTTTTTGGATAATTTTACTTTTACCTGTATTTTGAACTTTACTGCGCAGGCGGCTTATTTTCAAACAGAGGCTGTTCATAATCGAGCTTATTTCACTTATCCAATGTAGGTTTGGTCCCATTCAAGTTAGATGAGTGAGTTTCTACTGTATATAGAGTATTGGAAATAATTTTGGAAACATGAAGAACCTGGTATAAAATGCAAATAACGTGATAGAATTGAACTTCATGTGGTTTAAACTGAAATTCTCCATAGTAGAGTCATGTGTTGATATAGTAAACTGTGATTGGTTGCAGAAGGTGCTGCACCTACAGAAGGACTGTAAAAGTATAGGCAGCGATATCATTGTGGTATAGTGAATGCATGCTGAATACCATGGCTATTGAGATGGAAATATTACATGACAGTCTTACAGAAATCGGAAGGAGCAATATGCAAGGTTTTGAGGAGGATATGTGAAGCTAGTACTGACAGCAATGTACACAGTTAAGGAAGGGAGGCCAAACTCTCCAAAAGTGATGCTAAGTACCTCAGGGTATGTTTTTTTTACATGATAGACAACAATCAGTGGAGATCTTGCTAATGACCCAGCTACAAATACAGGTATTAATGTTTCTTCAAGAACAGGAAGATACACATTAGCATGAAGTGGTCTGAATGGATGCATAGCTACTAGAAAATGTTTGCTGGGGAGTGCCAACCAAACAGCAAGGCTGAAATGGGCAGCAGACATGAAACAGTAGGATGACTAAACCTGGAAGTTGATCTTTATTAGATGAATCCAAGTTTAAACTGTTTAGAAAAATTCAACACCAGTTTCTTCATTTGGGAACAGTATAAGAGTCAGCGACAACAGATACAGTGAAGCCAGGGGGTGATCAATGCAAATGTGGGACTGCATATCAGCCAAGAGTGCTGCAGATTTGCATAAAAGCAAAGGTACGCTAACTGCAAACAGAACAGATGCAGGCAGATTCTCATCCATCATGCCATTGTCTCCGAATGACATCTCATTGGACAAGAATTTATCTTCTAATGTGACAATGACCTCAAGCATACAGCCTCAATGGTGGAAAACCACCTTGAATGTAAAGGGGCTGATGGAACACTCGCAGAGACGCCTTGGCCTGCACAACATCCTAATATGAACATCATTGAGGCTATACGAGGTTATATGGCTACTAAAGTTAAAACAGCAACCAAAAAGGAAAGGGCTATAGGATTTTTGGAACATTACACAACCATATATCACTAACCTGCATAGTAAATACTAATTCACTGCATAACATTAATTTTGTTTTTATGTATTTTCTGTAATGATCCATTGTGTATGTACTGTATGTCTCTTAGTTGTAGTTACTCATTATTTGTGCATATCCTGTATATTTTTCCATGATTATCTTCAATACTGATATATATATATATATAAGGGATATTCAAATGACAACCAGCCCAATACAAAAAATGGCAATTCTATTTTCAGCTGGATTTATGATATGGAAAAGGGAAGATGTTCTTTTGGAGCTAGAAAGTTGATCGCTTCATACTGCAGTTTTAATTCATTGAGGGACAATTCACTTTCCATCTTAATAATGTACGACTTTCTATTGCTGAAGTGAATGATTGACTATACATCGTTCTGTCGTCTTCTTTTTTTTAGCTTGCAGTAGACAAGACAAAGCCCAACTGCTGTAAATTCATCCTTCATTCGGACTTGAAAGATTATGAGTTAGTTGCTCCAGACATGCGAACTAAAAATGAGTGGATGACTGGTATGGGATGCATCATTTTCAAATTCTAAACAGTTTAATAAATTTGACAAATAGTGACAGAATTAAGCCAATCTTTAACTATGAGAGTAACATTTCCACACTCTTTGTAAAGGTTACCAGAGGTCACACATTAAAAAAACGTATAAATAGCCCCTTTTGCACTAGTAATTGTAAAAACAAATGAGAATCTTTGTTATTGGGTTTTTTTTCTGTGCTTGCAGAATAGATGTGCATACAGCAGCAGCTCTGTTACGTACAAATGAAGGATCTGTTTTGTTTTTTTTAAAGAGAAACCTTCAAAATCTTTGCTAATTAAAACATTAATGGCAGTGCAATAGTCCAGTGGTAGACTACTAGATTGCTTTGGTTGAGAGCCAAGTTCAATTTGTGTGGGGTACAAACTCAGTTTAGTATACCTCCCATTTCATTTCTCTCCTTCACCAGCCAGGCAGCCACATCAGTGTTCTCCCACTTCTCAAAATGAAGAGTTTCAGCGGAGTCTTTTGTTTGTGGCATCCCACACTGAGAAATGGTCGTGTAAGCTTGCAGCTCCAGATCTGTCAGCCAAGATATGGATCCACAGCCCCTTGTACAGCAACACATCTGCATACAAAAGTAAAAATACAGCTAAACAAATATTCCACACTTCATTGTCAGCGTAAGCAAGTCAACTCACGCATGGCAAACAAAATAACAAAAAAAAATGGTCTGATTATGTGAGAGATGGAAAAAGTAAAAACAAAAAACTATGCAGATTTATCTAAGATATAGTTAGAGATATTCATTTAATTGTTGTTGTTTTGTTAAAATACAATGTTTGTTATGGTAATTTTTTCCTACATTCAAATTTGGCATCTAACCATTTCAAGATTTTTTCTGGCAGTAATTTTGATGCTGTAGACAAGAAGAATGTGTAATTAGCACGTGAAGGCGTTTCCACTCCTCGTTGTATGTGTTTTTAACGTGGAAACTTCTGGCGGGCAGCGAGCAGCTGGCTTTGTAAACAGACTGCTCAATCTGTGGTGGCGATGGAGAAAAGCATTTAAATGGCCCTAAAAAATACATACGTGCGGAAGTGTGCATCTGTGTTTGATGTGGTTGATGCTCATCATAATGACTTCGTTTTTTCCTGATGGAAAATGTCTTGTGGTAAACAAAAAAAATATCCATCTATAAAGCGAGAAAAGGAAGCGGTGTGAAATGGGTTAAACGTCGCTAGGCAGGTGTCGTATCTAATATGCCATTTGGTTTGTTTATATCATAGTTCTTCAGAAAGCCATTGTACATGTTGATGAGGATGTCAACTTTGAGAAAAGGGAATTTCTAAAAAGAATACGCAAAAGAGAAGTTACGAAACAGAAAATTGCCAGTGAAGAGCAGCGGCGCTTGGAGCAGGAGGAAACAATGCGAAAACAGCTTGATGGTGAAAAGCAGGTATAAAGGCTTGTGAATTCTGCAAGGGTTGTACTAAAAGTAATGAGCCCTGAATTATTACACGCAAACCAGTATTTGGACAGACTTGTGATGCTATTCACACTAAATGCAATGCCACCTGGAAGTACCAGAATGAAGCCAAAGGAAACTAGTGCTTGCAGCAATTTATCCACTTGTTTTGAGGTGTCCCAGTACTTGGTGGCCTGGTGCCATTTTCACAGTACACATCCCACAGTTATGCACAAATGTCTGCGGGGGGCTTACACCCTCTTTTGTGAGGATCTCTAGCATTTGCTCTTTGTTTCAACACAGTTCATGGTGAACCCTATTTGCAGTAATATCTGCTGTGCTGCCACCTGTGAAGTAACAGTAGTACTATTGATGTCAATGAGTGAAGGCAACATTACATCTTTGTGTGAATAAAATCATGGGTTTGTCCGATTAGTGGTTTTATCTGTGATTAATCAGAGCTCATCGCTTTATCTGAGACTTTTTAAATTATATTCTCAAAGCTTTTTCTTTTCTTTCTCAATATGATATAAAATACACGGCTTGACAGATTTATGTTGTTTTAGGACCGTCCATTCTATTTCTGAGCTCCAGCTGGATTAGTACAGACTTGGATAGTGTGGCATTAGTAGTTGACCATTTAAAAAATGGCTGACTAGATTCTTTGACAGGTAGTGTAAAAATAAGGATATATACACACACAAGTTAAAAAAATGAAATAATAAAAATATATCTTTAAATCTGTATTAAACAAATGAACTGTAACAAAATATTTCTAGATAAAATTTCTGATATAAATACAAACTTAGTTCATGTTACATGCGCTTCAATTTTGCCATTTTTTTTTTTTTTTGTGAATTATGAGTAAAGCCACAATTTTTGAGTTAACTTTGACTCTTGTTCTAGGCTCGAGTAGAGGCTGAGGCAAAGCTTCAAGAAGAAACACTTCTGAGGGAAACAGAGCTGGCTTATCTGAAAGAACTGGAACTGGAGAAAAAGGAGTTGCAGCGGCTTCTAGAAGAAGAAAGACAAGCAAAGCGAGACGAAGAGATGGTCAGAGCCATTCAAGCAAGGTTCTTATTGTTTCCTGTATATTAAGAAAGTAACTTCACTATAGAAAATATATTCAAATATGAAGCTGTCAAGTTTCTCTCTAAGCCATAATACACAGTCAACATTTGTCGATTAATGTCTCAGGGCATTGACTAGTGTAGTATCACTTGTTGAGAGATGTTCCATTCTGATCAATACCTTGTAACTAACCTATGTTTGTTGAGCGAGGAAAGCTAGTCAGAAACGAGCTTAGGAACATGTGACATTTCAAAATGACAGCCTCCATGATAGTGGACTACAGAATTGACAGAAGCTTATCATGTTGCATGAGCCATTTCTATACCCAGGATCTGGTGATTTTGACATTTTCCTCTGTGGTGATTTGTGATACATATTCTAATGTTGTAGATGCTTCATTACACTGCATTTTTTGAATGGCATCAGTTTGCTTCAACAAAAGTTGCACTGAGTTTCCTCTTGTTATTCGGTAAGTCAGAGCTGCTGTTGTACGGCCAGTGTATCAGTTTTGAAGAATACTGACAGTAGCGTCTTAAGACCTGCTACACCAGAAAATGGCCAGTGGGGGGGAAAACTAACAAGAAAAAAATTCAGCAGTCTGTTTCTGACAGCATTTTAGTAGTGAAATATTACAGTAATTTGATTGATTTTTTTATTTTATTTTTCACCTAGAATTAACCTTTACTTGTTTTGACTTACTTTCTTCATATTTTAAAATTTCTTTGTTCCCATTGTAACTGAAAACTACCAAAGAAAGATAATTTGACAAAATTCCAATAGCAAATTTTTTCATTGAAGGCCAGAGAGGCTCGGAGTTCAACCACATACCTACGCCTTGGCAAGTTTATATATTTTGGAAAAAAAAATAGCAGCAAACTCTAATTTTTTAGAACTGGGATTGGCAGATTGTTGTTGTTGCTTTTGCCAGTTCAGGTATTTCTTTCCACACCATCTCTCCTTAGGAGAACTAAAAGATTCTAGATGATAGCAAAGAAAACTAATCAATCAAATGTTTTTTCCAGATAAAGCCAACTAAGTTTGCTGCATTTATATCAAAACCTTTTAAGTTAATTATTGGATTCCATGTTAATTTTAAATAAGATTCAGTTGTAGATGGTTTTCATCAACACTTTCCATGCTGTTGTTCAGGGATGGTGACTCAGTAATCTGTATCTAACAAAATCTAAACATTTCGGCTTTGGTAGGATTGAAATGTCTCTTCTGAAAGTTTGAAACTTCATTTTTTTTTTTTTTTCAACCATTTAATTACTAAAATCACTAAGGGGAGACAGCCCCACTACTTGTATTATGGTAACCCTTTTGATGCTTAATTACATTTCGGGCTGGAAAGTTTCAATTATCTACCAAAAAAATGAAATTAGGAATTTGATCAGAGAAGCTGCTGGGCTTCCAAAGATGTGAGGGTATTTTGGAAGCTGTGGGGTAAATCTTCCAGCATCAAATGACCATAAATGTCAAAGCAGACATATCTGCTTTCAGCATCATAAAGGTAAAAAGAACTTAATTTGTAGAGGTGAAGATGAAGAACTTCGTCTCCTCACTTTCAAACTTACCTACCTCACTCTACCACTCTCACTGACTCCCTGCCAGTGTCGTGTCTCAGCCATTATGCTTCAGTCCAAAGTGTTTGAGAACAGAATTTAGAAAGTAAATATTATGTATTACCTACAGGAATACTGTATCTATCCTCCTCCTAAGACAGACAAACAAACAAAGAAATTTTGTAATTGAAATATGTCTCTTGAAATTTTTTTACTTAAGCAGGAGAGGATTTTGGAATTATAATGCTTGGTCATTTCTAACAAGAGAATCTCTTAAATTTTGTAATTTGTTTTTGTTTCTAAGTTTTTTTACCTTGGTACAGTTCTACAATTATTAATACCTTTTAAAATAATAATAATAATAAGCATAAATGTATAATTTGTTTGTTTGCTGCTTAGAGTTTTGGAGGAAGAATTTCAGAAGAGAGAAGAGTTGGAAAAACTGAAGTTGGAACAGGAAAAATTGCTGCAGGCGGAACAGCAGAAGAGAGAAGGACTGGAGGATGAACGCAAGAGACAAGCAGAGATATTGGAGACCACCCAACAACAATTGAGGGAACTGGAGGCTGCAAGAAAAGAAGCAGACCTCAAACTTGAGGTAGGAGCCTGGCTAAGCAAACGGTCCTTGACCTTCACTCATAACATTTCTAAGTCTGGAGTTACCATCTCTCTCTCCAGAAGAATCCTGGCTCTTTGAGAATAGAATTTTCCATGATACTCCACTCAAAAAGGTTGTACTATAGATAATAATGATTGACACTTTCTTTTGAAGATTGTGGATTAGATGTTTACAATTTACTATTTCCCCAAAAATGCTTGTGACTAAAAGTAAAGGTTTTTGGATAAGTACTTGAGAAGCTCAGATATTTAGAATATGATATTCCTTGGTGGAAAATATATTATAAGGATTATTAAGGGTTATTTCATGTTCCAAATAAATATTTAGGAAAAAAACAAGACAATTTAAGGTGAGCATTTAATTCAAGGAGACTGCTTTAATAAATTGTTTGCATGGCTTTATTACATAATAATTCTGGATTGTTTCTTGGAATCTTAATATAATCACTTTGTTAGCATTTTAGTCACCAGAAACGTGAAATAATAAAGATAATTGTTTCTTGTATTCTTTATCCTCTAAATTAGAAAAAAATGAAAACATTTGATTGAAACTTAGGTTAAAGAAACGGAATTGCATGGCTTCTTTATTCATGGTCCAGCCAGACTTCTTTCCAGTGTTACCTAATCCACTCTAATTTGCCTTCTCCTTTCTCTAGCGACTGAGAAATGAACAGGAACCTTCACTTCACTAACATTAGCCTACATTACAGACTCCTTGTTTTCCATAGAATCTGAAACAAGGGCAGGAAACTTTTTGTATTAAGGTAAAGTAATATCCAGAAAGTACAGTGCATGTTTGTTTGTTTGTTTGTTTGGATGGGGTTTTTGTTGTCTTTTAGAACAAACACTATTTCACTTCAGTTCTCTCTCTCTTTCTCTCTCCATCTCTCTCTCTCTCTCCATCTCCCAATCTCTTTCTCTCTCTCTCTCTCTCTCTTTCTCAGAAAATAATAAATAATTAGTCCTTCTGGTTTTCATGCTTTGAGGAATTTACCCATTTATTTTTACAGGGGTTATTGATCCTGACAGAGTAATTGCATAAATATAAGCATGGGCTTCCTATAGCCAGCAAAACCGTGATAGCATACATTTATGGGATAACTGTCAAAGATCAATATCCACTTTCTGTAAATATACAGGTGTATTCCTCAAATAGTTTAAAAAAGAAACAAAAAAATGATGACAACACTCAAGGATTATTTTTAAATTAGAGATTTTTTCTAAATTTTAAATTTAAAAAAAAATTTGTAATAATGAGATTTTTAAAATACAGATGCTGAATATTATTTTATCAATCCAAAAAAAATGTGCCACAGAGCCAGCTGCTAACATGAAATCAATCAGTTCCAATAACCTTATTCTGATGGGTAACTTAGGCATTTCTTGTCACTACATCATTAGTAACCAAACTAACAAATGAACCTATGTTTCAGAAATTTTTCCTGCCATCATCTTCAGGTTGTGGTTTTTAACCACTGCCCCACCAACTAGCATTGTGGGTTCCCAGACCAGCCCGGGTCACATGTACAGTCCTAAACTCGAAATGCCCACTACAAATTAACCTGACTACTCTGAAACATGCCTTTCGAGACTAAGCCCTGACAATGGCAGCAGGAAAAGAATCGAAATATGGATTCATTAATAAGTTCACTTACTACCACTGAGGCAGTGGGAAATGTCCCGACTATTTCTCTGCTTTCTGTAAATAAAACAACAACCTTGTAGCCATGTTTACTATTGTTATTAAAGTATACTCCATCTTTTTAAAATATGTTTTGCTCCAATCCATGTATATTTGTTTTATTTAATTTAGTCTAGGAAAGAGATTACAACTTTACTTACATTTTGATTCAGTTTACTGTGTAATAGAAAGAGAGGATGCCAGCAATGTTGTATTCTCAATAAATGACCCCAAAAAATTCTTTTTTCCCCCCACAGCTCAGGTATCTTGTTTTCATCAGTTGTTGTAGAACACATTTAGAGCAGTGGTTCCCAACGCCACCTCTTTTTTTTTTTTTTTTAGCATAATATCCTTTCAAGACTACTACACTAAATCATAGTGAATAATATGGTTATTAAAATAAAATTACTTGTATTACCTGGCCTCCTAATCATTAGATTTAGCCTCCTTAATAACATATAGCTGAAAATAACAAAATTTTTGCATGGGTTATTGAAAAATATATAAATAAGGCTGATGAGCAATTTACAACAATTTGACACACACAGGGAACTTTATCTCCTAAATATTTATTTTAAAAAAAATGAGTCAGTACTAAATAGGTTGGTATGTTAATTTTAAATATTATTTTGAATCTATCAGTTTCAAGAAAAAAATTTATTTACATCAGCCATCTTGAAAAAAAAAAGCAAATAATTTTCTCTCTACTGTATTTCAGAAATGATAATGACAATTAAATGTGTCAAAAAGTTATGTTTACAATGTTAAAATCCTTTACTTTCAGTGATGTGATTCAGATGTCAGGCTCTATGGTTGACAAATGCAATCTTAAGGCGCCTCTCTCACTTATCTGAAGCCAATTTCTTTGTACATTGGTCCAAAATGTTTTATAACCTGTTTGTTTGAACCGTGCCCCCTGGCTTTGGAGTTATTTTAATGGTCAGTTAATTCCCCCTGCAAAGCTTGGCCAAAAATGGCTTAATTACCAAGTCAGGTGCTGGAGGTACATTCATATCTTTGAATCTTATCATCATGTATGTGATGTAAGTGCACGAAGATAAGCACACTAAATTTCTGAATCATCATCCAAAGGTTTACCCTTGCTCAATTTCTGCAAACTTGGAAACTGGTAAAGTTCCCAATGGCCAAGGTTATTTTTAAACAAAGTTAATTTGGTAACAAAAACCAGGATAGTTCCTTTTGGCTTTGATAAGGTTCATTTTGCTTCCTTACAACTTGATGTTGATCTCATTCAGCTTCTAAAATGTATCCAATAGATATGTCATGTTGCAAAATCTCAACTTCAATACATAATTCCTCATTATTTGAATGAAAGAATTCTATAACCAAATCAGAGTTCATAAGATCACCCCAGACCATATAATCCCTGTGTGCAAGAGCAAGAGAAGACACTTAAATTCCTCTTTGTTTTTGATGGCACAGTTGACTCCACCTAATCTTTACTGACAGAAAACATTTGTCACTAGACAGGAAAGAGGGCAGACATTAAGGAATCTTTATGTTTTCAGGACAAATGACAAACATTTACATCATTAGCATACTGCCATAGCAGAGCAGATGATGGAGATTTTTGTCATTTTGTGTTCCCATAATTATACAGTTGAGACAAATGCTGATGTTCTCCATTTTTAGTTTATTGTTACTTTGTGTTCAGTTCAAGGGCGTGTGATGCCATGATACATCATCATCCAAGATGGCAGCCACTATGTGTTTTGCAAACAGAAGTCCAGTCCTAAAAGTGTTAATGAGTTGGCATCCTAAGAACCCTTCCAGATGTTGACAATTTAACTATTGCTAGAAATAACAGTATCTGACAACCTGTCTGTGATAAAGATAGTGAGACAATAGCAAGTCTTTCCAAGCACCCCTCTCAAACTTATCTAAATGCTCTTCTGCCATTTGCCAAAAATTCTTAGATGTGTCCTAGTGGGTGCTGCTGCCCAGGTTGGGAACCACAGATCTAGAGTATCCTGAGAAATTTCAGAGTAAACAATACTGTGTTTAATAAGGGAACATACATCTTGATATAAATAGTTAATTCACTTTGGTGGGTAACTTCCTTAGAGTTTTTATCACTTTATAGTAGGGAATGATTTTTAAATAGAATTCTGTTTATGTATAATCAAACTATAAAGAAGAATAATAATAATGTTACCACCTGCTGGCATACTGTAGCAAGGAAATCTATGGCAGCCAGATAATAATCGAACTATAAAGAATAAATCCTAAGCAATACTTTACTCATGCTATCATTCCCTTTTTGTTCGCATAGATGAAACATCCATAGCTGACTGCTTGCTCTGAAATTTAAAGTTATGGAAACTAATAACCATTTCTAACTGCAATATAAGTAATGGTTCTGCAGTGCAGGGTGAATAAGATGAAAAAGGTTTACCTAAATTGATGTTCTTCAGTCTCATTTTGATTTTAAATACATTATATTTTATTTAACATTTTACATTGTTTTTTGTGTTTTTTACAGCCTTTTAAAACCAATACTTTAAGTAATAGCCCGTATTGACCAGCATTCACTCATTTGTGGCACTTTGAAACTTTCATTGTCAATACACTTTAGATTTAAGTATAAAAAAACTGGCCAAAACAAAAGCTTATATTTGCAATGTACATAAGGAATATCTCATTAGAAATTATAGAAAGCTTTGTTCTCTAACCCATATTGTAGTGTTTATTTTCACCTGGATAGTTAGGGTATTAAAGGTAACCAAGATGTATGCTAGGGCATTTGTCTGTTCTGACTACATAGATCCTTATTACGTTTGTCTTTACCAGGAATCAGTGAAGAAAATGAGAATTGCTGAGGTTATGCTAGGGCATTTGTCTGTTCTGACTACATAGATCTTTATTACGTTTGTCTTTACCAGGAATCAGTGAAGAAAATGAGAATTGCTGAGGTTGAGCGCTCCAAAATTCAAATTCGTATGATGGGCCGAGAGAAGTCAATTTCAGCTAAATGCCCATTCGTGACTCATCGAGGCGAGGGTGCATTTAGTGAAATGGACTTTATGAAGAAAGAGACTGCGCTGAAAAATGACAAGACTGAAACAGCGAAATCTGTTTTGGAACATGATGCTTCAGAAAGTGAATTACTCACTACCAAAGAAGAAAGTGCAGCCACTGGAATGAGACAGGCAGATGGATGTGATAGTACGGAAAACGTTAATGAGTTGTCACCAGAAGAAACGCTTGACAGCAATGAGCAGTCAGGTCTTCCTCTGGAAAATTCCAGCAAGAGTTGTCCAGGTAATGATGACAAGTTGCTTGATCTACAGGATGTAGAGAAAATTTTCAACAGTCAATTAAATGAAGTTATGAAAGATTTAGACAAAATTATGACATGAGGGTGTGTGGCGGTTTTAAAAAAGAGTGAGCAAGTTAAAATCAAATTTAAAAATCTACATAGATCTTTTCTTTATATTTACTAACGTTTACCAGTAACTGGGATAGTGTAGTAGATTACAGTGGAATTTTTGTCACTTGTGCTTTTTCAGTCTTTTTGTGTCTGTATATCAAGAAACTTTTATTTTGGTTTTCCAGCTAATTATTCATTAGAATCATTGAAAGGATTGCTGAAGTCTGCCAATGAACAGGCTTCATTTAGTTAATGACAAAAGGTATTTTTTTTTTAAAACCATATTTGTAGTTTTCTCAGGTAGATGTCATAGATTGAACTGATTGAATGATCAACATCAATTCCCTACTTTTATAGGAAGTGGATAACTCTACTAATTATTAACTTTACTTGATACAATACCTTAATATTAATTTCAAATAAATTTAAACTTTTTCATATTTATCAAATACCATACCCCCTCAAGTTTTTCATATGTCATTAAGGACAGACTATATGGTGTTTCATTCAGTTTTAATATCAGTTTTTTCCTACGCTCTCTCCAAAACATGCATAAGTTGGTCTTCCAAGGTATCTATTTGAGAATAGTTAATGATTTCATACATTCATTTGATGATTAGTGATTAAGAATTTTAGCATTGAAACCAAACCTTAAACAGCAGTAATACACATTAATCATTGGCCCTTCAGATACAAAAAGGATCAGGTCAGAATTATTTCAAATAGCTGTTTGGAGGGATGTTTAAAACTTTCTATACACACACCAATTATCCAGTTATGTTCCTCAAAATCTAGTTTGATGAAAAGTAATTTTCAAGAAAAAATTCAAATAGTATTCTGGAAATTTTCTGTTTTTTTTTTTTTTTTCTTGAGACAAAGTTTATTTAATGAGAATGGCACAATTTCCAAACTTGATTTTTTAAAAAATATATTCATTCTTAAACAATCTCTCTCCATGTGTATGTGTCATACTCATTCCATTGAAAGTTAGAGAATAAATTTGAAAAAAGCAGCGCAAAACAGTTTTATATTAACAATGTTGTATCAAAGTGTATAGACAATCAGTGCCTTGTTAATGGGCATGTTCAGATTAACTAATCTGATGGCCTGTGATCAGTTATTGAAGCTAAGGTTCAAGACTTTCTGATATTATTATGCAAATTCATTCATATGCACTCATTTTTGTTATTCTAAATTTAAGAATAACTTTTTACATTTTTGTGTATTCCTACCATAACTGCCAGTAGCATTGATGTGTGGCATGTGATTCCATTTTTTCTTTCTGTAGTTTTGGATGAACCTAGAATATTCCACTTCTGTTGGTTTGAAATACCCAAAGTTATTACAGGTTTCTGCCCTGTATAAATGATATCCACGAATATAGGGATTGAATAAAATGAAATTCAGATTGTCTGGACAATTGTTCAATACACTGAGTTCTTGAACAGACAGCTGTCTAAAAGATGAGGAACTCACTGGTTGTGATTTTCTTTCAGCTTTCTGCCATGTTGTTAGAGATGGGTGTGTACTATTCTCAATCAGCTCTCAGCATGCTTTGGTAGTGTAGGGCTCCGTTTTCAATCACAATTTGTATCCTCTTTATTGATGGATTTTAATGCTGATGATGGTAGTGTTAAATTTTAGTTTTTTCTCTTGTTAAACAGTGGCATAAATGGTTAGTACTAGTTAATCATAATTTATTCTTAGTCTTGTGATTATAGAGAAAATCATTAATTTCAGTAAAGCTTGATGGAGCCTAAACCTTTAAGAAGTTTTTAGTTAATCTATGGTGGACAGTAGGTCCTTTAGGTTCAATACAACATATGTTTGTTCTTTATTGACATTTTGTAACCAGTAGATTTGATGGATAATGAGAGCAAAACCCTCCCAGTGAAAGTAGAGTGTAGAAAGTGATTGTAGAGGAAAAAGGTTTGAAGTAAGCTATCAGAAAACAATATTTCTCTCTTTTCATGTGAGGTTACATATTAGGAATAATTCTTGTTTGGTCAATCTTAAGCTGTTGGTGCCTGCTTTGACTCCACTAGGGAGTTTGTGCAGATGACCCAAGATGGAATCGTCAATAGGATAATGGCTTCCTTATTGTCTAAATGTGGCATCAGCATTCTTACTTACCCTTTGGTTGATTTGTTTATTGTATATTAGCCATGTGTATAGAGGCCACAGAAGCTGGTTTGCCAGGTCAGTGAGGATCAATCATATGAGCTCAAGTTGTCAGCCCTTGACAGGGTTTTTAGGCACACACTGGTGGAATATCTCACCATAACTGAAACCTTTAGAACTATCTTTTTTCTTTTAAAGGATAGGATTACAGGAGAAAAGCTGCATTATCTCATGCCACACTTTCCATCAAGGATGCCTTCAACAAATCTTTGAATGAGTGAAACAAGGTAATTTTTTTGTTAGTCGACTTTAACCCACCTTTTTCACAGCTAGAAACAAATTCCATGAACCCAGATTCATCATAACTTGTCTGTAAAGCAGAACCCATAGGGAAAGGTTCTAGGATCTGAAAACGGGGGGAAATTAGTTAAGCAATTAATGAGAATTGATTAAATGGAATAACAATTAAATTTTTAGATTGTACTCTGCAAAAGAAATTTTTTAAGCTGTTTTTTTTTTTTTTAAATGTACAGCATCCATTTCAATTAATTTTTAAAATGTTATTACATTCTGAATGTCTGTAACTTTGTAGGAAATCAAAGTTTTTTGTAGATTGGTTGAGTTTGTTGCAAACAAAATCCATCTCTCTTGGTATCTGCCTCACCACAGATTAGTAAATACATTGTTAGAGGGTCTTGAAACTAATTGCCGACTTGTTACGGTTAATATCTAGAGAAAAAACTGGATTTAAAAAAAGTGTTAGTTGTATCAGGTATTATTCCTTCTCTTGTTAGCTCCAGAAAATATAAAATGAATAATAACAGGTTTACAGTGTTTCCATTGTGATTCCTAGCAACTTAGTTTTGTCCGCATTAGCTATTTTGATTCCGTGAATAACATTTGGAATCATCGCAGTAGGCTGTAAATCTGAAGCCCTAGCGAGTTTGTTCATTCTGTTTTTCTGTATGAATAATATGGAGTTTTGTTTATTATTATTGAGTAATCCTTGGCTAGAACATTTTTTAAAAAATCGAGCCACCCTAGCATAAATAGTGATTTTATCTTTGATTTCTTTGACAAGAATAAATGATTGTGTTCTGGATATTGCTTTGTGTAGGAGTAAATGTATTTTCAGTCTAAGTGCATGCTGTAAAATCACAAGCAGCAATGGAAATAGTCTCTCAGAGGGTATGCTAGTCCATCAGAGGCAAGGTGGTTCCTGAGCCATGCATTTACTGACAACTCTACTGTAAATCCAGGATTTTTTTTGTCCTGCAGTACCCTCTTTAACAATGTATCAGACCTGTCTTGCCTCTATATGGTTACCCATAGTTGATTATAGCAGCAATAATGCAGAGCATTTATGTAAACTAGCTTTCTTTATAGAGTCTTGATTTTCTAGCTCTCCCCTTTACCTAGTTGTTTTTGTATTGAGTGCAGTGGACAGTACTCCACTTGCTTTTTTTTTTTTTTTTTTCCTCTGTAGCTAGCAGGCGTTTGGTCTGTGGTCTGCATAGCTAGACATCTTGTCCTTAATGTGCTGTATCCATATTGTTGCCCAAATAATCACTATGACAATTTTTATTAAAGATCAGATTATGCTAAAATTAATTTGGCCTAACTAGCCAGACTTTACAGCAATGATGATGATTATTTTTTTACATACAAGTATTTTGTACACAGCTTGTAAATAATGCTGATACATTTATTTTCATATAAATCATGCAGAACTGTGAAGAGTTTCATTTCTCAAATGTAAAATTATTTTGAATAAAAAAATTTGTAAATTACAATACTGACTTGTGTATACATAGTATCTATCAGATAATGTTAATGTCGAAACATTCGATTAAGATTACCACTTAAGGAATATCTAATGTTAAAATAATACCCAAATGCAATTGTTAAAAATAGTTTACTTTTTAGAAGTAACTACCCAAACTTTTTTAATGGAAATATTGTATCCAGATGATAAAGCAGCCTAAAACAATCAGTCCTACCACCAGGCAAAGTGGCTCAGTGGTGGGAGTGTTGGCTTCAGGACCTAAGGGTCCTGGGTTCAATTCCCACTGCTGGCACATTGTTGTGACCCTTGAGCAAGGTCCTTTACTGGCATTGCTGGGGAGTGGCCCATGTAGGCACTCAGACAGAGGAACCAAGGGTGGGGGGGGGATGCTCTATAGCCATGACAGAGGCGAGTCTCCTATGACAAGGAAAAGTCATAAGAATAAACTGCTGCTGAAGATGGATGCACTGTGCCTGCATATTGATGGTGCAATGCATCCCACTCAGCAGATGCTACCAGATACTTGTTAGTTGCTCATCATCAATGTCAGGCACCAGTTGTGTGCCATTGATGGTTTTCATGAATTTACAAATGCAATTCGTTTCATGAAACTCATTCTTGGTTTGAGCTTCAGCAAGAAGCCACAAAGCAGATGAGACCGAGTAGAAATCTTATGAATGACATTTGTAATGTTAGTGGACAGGCCATGGAAATTGTAGTGCATTTACTGACACAGTGACTCATGAAGGCTCATCATCCCTTTGTAACATGGCTAATTTTTGACAGTTAAAGCTGATGCAGTAGCATACATTTCTAAACTTCTGTAATGATATCATGCATCTTTTTTTTTTTTTTGTAATTACATCTGTATTCTTTGATGCTGAAGTCAGATGGCTTCAGCACAGGTGAACACCTGGTCCTCTATCATGGGATGCCACTGCTGCTGTAAAATATAACACCAATAGAGCTAAGAGGTGTGCTGGGAAAAAGTTGTACATTTATTGATTGACTAACAAAATGTATGAAAAAATAAATGTACTTTTGCTTGTTTCCTTGTGAATGTTGATTAATATCCACAGTCTACATAAAGGAAATTAATGTTTATGAGAAGTGCGTGGAAAAAAAAAAAATATGTATTAAAAATGTACATTAGCTGATGATCGCTATACTTGATAAATCAGTGGAATGGCAGCTACATCAGATAACGAACAAGAGGTAAGACACAGATCACAATAGTTTACTGATTTCATTTAGACCCCTCCCTCAAAAGAATTACTCTAAAGCTAACTAGTAATATCAAAGAGTTTCCTTAAATATGGAAGTCTAGTTTTTGTTGTTTTTTTTAAAATCAAAACCACTACTTACCCAACATGCTGCTGAGAAAAGAAGCATACGTTGCAGTTCCTGTGACATTACCAACTTGAGCAGGATTCATTCGGACAGTTTTACAGTGAAACGCTGTTCCATCCTCCATGTTTCCAGGGCCCCATACATCTATTTCCACAACGTGAGCATTCAGAAGGCTGCCATAGAGAATTACAGTATCTTGCACTTTACTCTGTTATTCATCATTATATTTTGTTTTATGACTCATAATTAAATAAGAACTTCGTATATAAATAAGTTTTAAAAAAATTGCTTTCATCTGATCAGGTCATGACTTCAAATTATTTTTTTTTTTTGGTTGTTTTTTTAGATAAATCAGCCAACACTCGTTCAACACTGTTTTCACTAGGCTAACAAATAGTACACTGAGTTTAGCAATTACCTATAAAAATGTAAATCTTTATCACTTAGTGAAGATGGAGAAACCTTTACAAATGTTATCTACCATCATCAAGAACAGAAACACCCTGTCCACATCTTCCAGACCTTTGTATGAGTCATGATATTCAGGTTCAAGAACAATCCTATGAGTTTGCTGAGTTTTTTTTTTTTTTGCTTTATCTCCATTTGAACTGCATGACATTGTACAAAAATGAATAACCCACTCTCATAACACTGGTCAACAAGTATTTTTCATCAAACATATGTCAAGGTGTACTTAGTGTAGTTTTTAATGCTGATTTCAAATATACAATTAGGTTTTTGACATCACGTACAGTTTTCAAGATGAGAAAGATTTTTGGTTTTAGCTCATGCATTATATAGAAATTCCAATTAATGACGTGTATGCATGTATTTCATTTACATCATGGAAACATACCTTTAAAATAAACTACATTATTCATTGCTGCATAGCTCAGACGCAATATTTCATCATCTTAAATTAAGCAATCAAGTTTTGTCTGATGAAATATTTCATCATTTCAAATTCAATATAAGTATAACCGTTTGTATCTATTTCCTTACTTGTTTTACAGTGTTAACAATGTCAAGACAGTGTAGAAATCCTCCTGATGTGTTTTGTTATGTCTGTGGACAATTTATTGTGAAAGCTCAAAAATGTACAGCACCACCAGAGATCAAGAAGATTTATAAGCTATAGATGTTTTTTTTAAAAAGCTGTACTTCTCCATAATGGTAATTTGAAGCCCTCCATTCCTATTGCACACTCCGTTCATCTTCATGAATCATATGAGAATATGGAATTTTTACTTCATGCCATTGCCTATGAAAGATACTCATGGAAAATATGTGGAGATTTAAAAGTCATTGGAATGTTAATGGGAATGCAGTCAGGTTTCACAAAATACTTGTTTCTTGTGTCTATGGGATAGTTGGGCAACTGACAGACATTATTTGGATTCAAACTGGCAGACAAGAACATCATACCAGCCAGGACTGTCTAGCATCAAGAATACACCTTGTAGATCCATGTAATGTCCTATTGCCTCCTTTGCACATAAAGCTTGGACTGATGAAACAGTTTGTAAAGACACTAAGGAAGAGAAATGCCAGAGGGTTTGAGTATATTGTAGAAAAGTTTCCCAAAATCACACAGGCGAAGTTGAAAGAGGGTATCTTTGTCGGACCCCAAATTAGAGAAGTACTCAAAGATGTCAACTTCAAGACAACACTGGATGAACTGGAACTGCCTGCCTGGAATGCTTTCAATTGGATCTGTGAGAATTTCTTGGGCAACAAGAAGGCAATGGACTACAAGGATGGCATCAAGAATGTTCTGAAATGTTACTCAGCAATGGGTTGTCGCATGTCACTGAAAGTTCACTTCTTGGACTCCCATCTGGATTTCTTCGCAGATAACCTTGGAGCAGTGTCTGATGAACATGGTGAAAGATTTCACCAGGACATTAGAGCTATGGAGAAACGGTACCAAGGCTTCTGGAATGACAGTATGCTGGCTGACTACTGCCGGACACTTTACCATGATCAACCAGATCAGGAACACCGCAGGAAATCCAAATCACAATGTTTCTAACTCTGTTGTTCTAACTTTGTCTGACCCATTTTTTGTGTATTTACTCTTTGTAGAATGATAGTGATGATTTTTAACTCAATAAACTCATTTACTTTCTAAAAATAATATGTCCTTATTTATTACATTAATGATTTCATATATACAAATATGTAAATATTTGCATGTATCTACTGAAAAACTGATACATGCTGCATACAAATGGAGTGAAATTTTGAAATCAGCATGAAAAATTAGTCTAAAAAAGTTGGTTTGCATTCATAATGAGTATAATACATTTAATTTTGTTGACCAGTGTAATAGAGAATAATAAAGGTTCAGACTTACTTTGGGTCAGATACCAGAGACCCCTTCACACCATCAAAACCAAGGCTGTGAGCTGCCATAGCTGCTGCAGCCATTGTGTTCACGTTGTTAGGTGCCAGGCAACAGAGACCTCTCACAGGTCCTAAGTGCAGACAATAACAAATTTATTGCTCAATTCTGCCACAGACATAAAATTTCATCCTTTGTTTTCTCTCTCTGCTACTTCAAAAGAGAAAGAATTTAAAATCAGCATCTATTCCTAAATGAAAAGTTCTAGCAGGGCTTTCTTAATATGGGCATTAAAGATGATAAAGGGTTGGACCCACTAACGTACTATTAATAAATCCAGACACATTCTTGAAAGTGGATTTGGCAGTTTGATTGTTCCTAGAGAGAGACAAGATATATTTCTGGACATTTAGTAACTTTCATCTTTTTTTTTAGAATTTTTTCTCTTTTCCAGAACAGGATTATCATGATTTGAATATTTAACGTTAATTATAGAAAACTAAGAATTTATATTTACTTTAATTTAAAGAAAATAATTATGTCTAAAAATTATTGTAACATGGTAACTGTCTTTGTATTCCTTCACAGAAATATCTTCTCAGACTTTGTCAGTCATTAAAAAGGTCAATAAAATTATCATGACACAAGTCTTGTCTACTGCCAACAATATACCGTATTTGCCGGTGTATAAGTCGACTCGTTGTATAAGTCGACCCCCTAAAATTCGACGGAAATTTACGATTTTATGATATATCCTTTGTATAAGTCGAGCTCAATTGTTTTATTATCTTAAACTTTAAAATTCAACCAGAAATATGCGAAATTTATTGACGAAATGTGTTCAAATTCGCGAGTTTGTAGCGAGCGATCTATACGCCATTTTGAATACTATTTACTTTGTAACCCTGTGATATTACGCGCCGAGAGAGACTAACAACAATGAACACTCTTAGAAAGTGGTTTATTTTTAGTTAAGAAACAATAAATTAGAATTATAAAGTGCTTACATAGAGTTCAAAATCCGTCTTCATCGTTACTATTTCCAAAAAGCTCGTTCCATTCATTTTTGTTTAGTCTGTCGTCATAAAGGGCATCTTCTTGGTCTTCTTTATCCTCAGTTTCCTCCTCCTCTTCCCAGATAAGGTCGTCTTCTGTCCCATCGAGAGCGTTGGAAATGCAGCATTTCTTAAAGGAGCGTTCCACAGTAGACAGCGACACATCATCCCACGACTGTTTAATCCATCCTGTTATTATTTCTAACGATGGTGCTTTCATGGCTCCCCCTTTAGTAAACTGCTTCTCGCCTTCTATCATCCAATTACTCCAATTTCCTCTCAATCTGTCTTTGAACGGCTTGTTCAAAGAAACATCAAGTGGCTGCACAACACTTGTTAGTCCACCAGGAATAACGGCGACATCAGTGTTGTTGCATTTAAGTTTTCTTTTGACGGAGTCCACTAGATGGGCTTTGAAAGAATCCCATACGAGAAGACTTTTCTTCTTTAACATTCCTCCAGGTCGAGAGTTCCATACTTTTTCTATCCAGATCTTGATTCCCTCCTCATCCATCCATCCTTTTGGATGATTGTGAATTACTACACCAGAAGGGAACTGTCCTTTCGGTAGAGTTTTTCTCTTAAAAACGACCATCGGCTTCAGCTTTGTACCGTCAGCTAAGCAGGAAAGAACAACAGTGAATCTAGACTTTTCGTGGCCTGTTGTTCTCACGAGAACAGTTTTTTCACCTTTGGCAGATACAGTTTTCGATGTAGGCATATCAAACCATACCGGTGTTTCGTCCATATTTCCAATTTGCGATAAGTCATATTGTTCTTTTTTTCTCATCTTGATTACGACGGATTGAAAGAGAGTTATCTTTTCCTCTAAATCTTCAGGCAGTTTCTGAGCAAGTTTAGTTCTTTGTCGTAGCACAAGGTCATTTCTCTTTAAAAATCGTGAACACCAACTTATAGTTCCTTTGAAATCGGTAATCTTGCTTTGTTTGGCACAAGCCAAAGCTCGCAGACGAATCATATTTCTTGTGACGACGAACCCACACTTTCGTTGCTCCTCGACCCAGCATACAAGTTCTTGTTCAAGTGCTGGCCACTGGCAGCTTTTTCCTCTATTAGCACATTTGTTTCTTGGCATCACTGCTAGCTGTGTTGCATTGCGTTTCCAATCTCTTACGAGTTTCTCATTTACGCCAAACTTTCTTGAGGCAGCACAGTTGTTAGTTTCTTCGGCAAAGTTTACAACTTGCAGTTTGAACTTCGCAGAGTATTTCATTCGTTTAGACATGGGTAAGTATAATGATAGAATGTTTACGTAGTTATCATTTTATACCATTCACTTCTATAATTAGATTGATCTTTGCAAAGAATTTTTAGTCAAATGATTGCTTGTTAAGGCAAACGCAGAGACAACAAATGAGATACGAGAAAGGGGAGAAAATTTTCTTCGTATTCTGCACGTACCATAACTACACTCTACAAATAAAGTTATTAGCTACCCAGCCAATAACTTCCCCGAAGCAGTCATCGTCGCTGCCTGGCTTTCGGTGTCCGTGATTGAGGTGAAAATATTTGAAATTGTTGCTGAGGGTGCGTGTCAATGCGACGAACGCTTTATAATGATTCAGTTTCTCGCTGTTTGATGAGCCTGACGGACGCACACCCACGCACAATGAGATGCACGAGAAACGGCCTTGGTTACCGAGCCATCGGGATGTGAGAAGTTGTTGGCCTGAGCCGAAACGCTATTGCTGACTTTCTTGGAGTGCCAAGGGCGACTGTCGGCTTCTGGGTGAGAAAGTTCCGGAAGTATGGATGTCTGGATCGACTCAGCGTGAGTGGTCGTCCAAGAGCTACCAGTTCCAGGGCCGATCGACGACTGATTCGGCTTTGCAGATTGAATCGATTCGCAACATCTTCGGAACTCAAGAAGAGTTCGAGCCGATATCGATGCGAACGGCGGCCACACGAAGTACTGAGCGACTTCCACGTACGAGAACGCATAATGTGTCCTTTTAAGGGCAGTGAACGCAATATCTGGCCTTGTAAGGGCAACCACATTATTCTGCTCTTACTGGCTAATAACTTTTTGTGAAGAGTGTAGTAATTACCATCACATTTGAAGCGATGAATACGAAGTTGAATTTCATGACTCGGTGTATAAGTCGAGGTCGATTTTTGATCTAAAAAGGTCGACTTATACACCGGCAAATACGGTAGCTACCTCATTAAGAAATCTCTCTCACCATCGTAAAGAACTACTGCTTTATCTGTCACTCTCTGATTGGCTAGAAATAACTCTCCTTCTAGTTTGAAACTGCTTGGATGTTTCTTCATGGTTACTTTCAAGGCCTAAGAAAAATGTGAAAAAATGATGACAATAAATTAGTAAACTTTTCAACCAAATGCAAGAAATTTTTTCCTCTCTGTGGGTGAAAACAGAAAAAAATTCAGTGATGCTTTTCACTCATACAACAACAATCAAATGACTAAATATCATTTCCCAACACGAATCCTGATAGTTATGAATGCTCTCATTTAAGTTTCATACTGCCCCCTCCCTTTTTTCCTATGAAGCAGCAAAAGATCACTTTCTAACCTTAAATAAAATGTTTTTTAATATTAATTATCATACATAATTAGCCTAATTCAAATTCAAAGTTCTTGCATCCTTTTAAAGGAAAGAAACATCTGCCAAATAAACCTTTAAAAAAAAATTCTGAACCAAATAATGCATAAATTATGATAGTTTTCAGAGAAATAATTCGTTTTATAACCCACTTGATTCATTTTTACTGACGAAAACGTTTATATAATACATGCAAGCACACACGAGGATTATTACTAGTTCTGCTCAAATGCTGCTAAACAGATACTATTTCAGCTAGGTTTCATTCAAACAATCTTAGTAATTTGCACATTTGGGAAAATGTTTCACATGTCAGTCAATCTCTAAGTTTTCTTTAGCTGTTAAATATATCAAATAATTAAGATGTTTCCAGATAACAATACTACATAAAGATATAACCAGAGATAACTAGTAGTAGTGATAGGAAGAGATCTAAAGAATCTTAGATAACATGAGCATATTTCTGTTACCTGAAGAGTTCCTCTGTCAGCCATCTTCTTAATATCCTCTGCACCCCAAAAAGCTCCAGTTGGAATGTATAATCCATGTTTAGTGGCCACTTTCCTAAGTTGGCATTCTAACTGTACTGCTGAAAGAGCCGTAGGAGACCCAATCTAATGAAAATGTTAAAATAAAGCAAAAAAAAAAAAAAATTATTTAATATTTTTTTTTATTATTGAAGAGGAGAATATTATTCCAAAGAGACCATTTTCTGATTATAAGAATTCTTGTCAAAACTGTACTGGCCATAAAGATAAAATTACTTTCTTCAAGAGCAATTCGGACCTAATTAATTTGAGGTGAACAAATCTTTTGTATGTTAAAAAATCAGAGGATTCTGTTAATAACCAGACTTAACTTAATCCATATGTAATTTGTCAGAACTTACTTATATCAATAAGATCAAGAAAATTACAGTAAAATTTAAACTTTCAGTATTTTTCAAATGTATGGTGTGGTGACAGCATAACTCTCTTGTCAAGGGAAACCACAATCTACATTTTGTGTCTAAGAATGCAGAATTATGAGGGTGTTTGTCTACATTCTGACATCAGTACTTTTTAGACGCTCGCTTCAACAGAGCACTAAATGGCAACCTACAAAGCATCAATACGAAATTAATTAATTATTTCTAATGATTATCTGTGATTAGAAATTTTAGTATTAAAACCAAACATAAACAGGTGCATCTCAAAAAATTAGAATATCGTGAAAGAGTTCAATATTTTTTGTCGGTTATTTCAGAAAGTGAAAACCAAATATATTTTAGACTCATTACATGTAAACTAAATTGTTTCAAGCATTTTTTAATTTTAATTTTGATAATTACGCCTTCAGCTCAAAAGAATAGAAAAAACGTATCTCAAAAAATTAGAATATCGTGGAAGAGTTAATTTTTTTCCGTAATTTAATTCAAACAGTGAAACTTTCATACACTCTAGATTCATTACACATCAGGTGAAATATTTCAAGCCTTTTTTTGTTTTAATTTTGATGATTACGGCCTACAGCTCATAAAAATCAAAAATCCACTATCTCAAAATATTAGAATATTTCATAAGATCAATAAAAAAAAAAAAGGATTTATAATCGAACTTCTGAGAAGTATGTTCATTTATGCACAAATCACTGCATCAATGCGGCATGGCATGGAGGCAATCAGCCTGTGGCATTGCTGAGGTGTTATGGAAGCCAAGGTTACTTTGATAGCAGCCTTCAGCTCTTCTCTACTGTTGGGTCTGATGTCTCATCTTCCTCTTGACAATAACCCATAGATTCTCTATGGGGTTCGGGTCAGGCGAGTTGGCTGGCCAATCAAGCACAGTAATACCATGGTCAGCAAACCAGTTACTAGTAGTTTTGGCACTGTGGGCAGGTGCCAAGTCCTGCTGGAAAAGGAAATCAGCATCTCCATAAAGCTTGTCAGCAGACGGAAGCATGAAGTGCTCTAAAATCTCCTGGTAGACGGCTACATTGACTTTGGACTTGATAAAACACAGTGGACCAACAGCAGTAGATGACATGGCACCCCAAATCATCACTGACTGTGGAAACTTCACACAACTTGGATTCTGTGCCTCTCCAATCTTCCTCCAGACTGTGGGACTTTGATTTCCAAATGAAATGCAAAATTTACTTTCATCTGAAAAGAGGACTTTGGACCACTGAGCATCGGTCCAGTTCTTTTTCTCCTTAGCCCAGATAAGACGCTTCTGATGTTGTCTCTGGTTCAGGAGTGGCTTAACACTAGGAATGTGACACTTGTAGCCAATTTCCTGGACACGTCTGTGGTGGTGGCTCTTGATGCACTGTCTCCAGCCTCAGTCCACTCCTTGTGAAGCTCCCCAAACTTCTTGAATCAGCTTTGCCTATGGTCATCCCTCTTGCTTGTGCACCTTTTCCTACCACACTTTTCCCTTCCAGTCAACTTCCCATGAATATGCTTTGATACAGCACTCTGCGAACAGCCAGCCCTTTCAGCAATGACCTTCTGTGGCTTACCCTCCTTGTGGAGGGTATCAATGAGTGTCTTCTGGACAACTGTCAAGTCAGCAGTCTTCCCCATGATTGTGGTTGTGTACTGAACCAGACTGAGAGATTCATGGTATTTATACTGCATAAATAGTGATTTACTCAAACTCGAAATGGAATATATTTTGAGATACGTTTTTTTTTCTTTTTTTTTGAACTGTAGGCCGTAATTATCAAAATTAAAATTAAAAAATGCTTGAAACATTCTAGTTTACAAGTAATGAGTCAAGAATATATATATAATTTTCGCTTTCTGAAATAACTGACAAAAAATATTGAACTCTTTCACGATATTATAATTTTTTGAGATGCACCTGTACAGTGGTATTTCATTCCTTTAACTAATAAGTGAACTCCCTTTTTTTTTTCATACACATTGTTGCTTAATTTTTTGAAACCAAATTATAAAGCAAATGCATTTCCATAATGGTCAGTTTTAATCACCAAATGAACAACACAGATCCCTGTTCATGTAACAACTTTTAACCAATAAATATGTAAATTGCAACAAATTTTAAGAGTTTAAAGGGAAACAAGCAGGATTACATCAGATAAGAGGAATTCTACCATAAATGTAAACAAAAATTAATTAGGATAGGTAAATAGGGTATGCAGTCCTCCCAGATAACCTTATTGATAATAGAAGTGTGTAATAAAGTCCATTATCTTAGCAGAGAAGTTAGAAGTTCTTGGAAAGGGTTAGAGGTAGGTAACACATCTTCCTAGAGCATCCCAAACATTCTCAATAAGATTTAGCTCAGGAGAATGTGCTGGCCACATCATAAAGGTAATAGTTTGGTCTTGAAAGATATTGGTTAATTACAAGAGCCCAATGCAGATGAGTGTTACTATCCATTAAAATGAAGTTATTTCCAAATGCACCTATGTATGGTTTGACATAGGGAAGCAGAATTCCTTCTCTATACTTCACTGCAGTCTAGTTAACTCTCAGAATCACATGCTGGTCTATTGCCCACCCATTGAAACTCTTACCTGTACCATCACTGTAATGATCCATTTCTGTGATGTTTGTGAACTGCTTACATGTGCTCCACATTCCCTCTGGATGAATATGTACTGCAAGTCACATTGAAGGCTAAATGTTGACTCATTGGTAAAGAGAACATGGCCACATGTCCATAGTGCCAGTCCAACTGCTCCTGTTTATAGTGGCAGGTTTAGGGGATATGAATCATGGATCATCTTGTATGAAATCCTCTTTTTGTGCAGTCTCCTGGTTGAGAGTGACCTCCTTGTAGCCAGAGAAATCAGAAGGAAGTTGGATTGTTGAAGAAGTTCTGATTCATCAAGCCAAAAGTGGCACACTGCAATTAGCTTTGGTCAACTTTGAACCAGCCTTCAGATATCTCAATGCATTTGAAGTTGTATTCCATAGCTGAAAAACCACACTTCTGTTCATATGAAGCCATTCTGCCACCTGAGAGAATTTGCCAAACAAGTATGGCTACTAATTCAAAACAGATATTCTAACAGAGCCAAAATTGATGTGAACATATGCCAGTTTTTAAAGCTAACTTACATGTTTCTACTAGAACCCATTTGCATATTTTTAAATAAAAGTTGTTACATGAAGAGGTTTGTGTTGAACATTTGGTGAATAAAATTTTAACTCTTTTGGAAATTTTGTTTGTTTGTTTGTTTGTTCTTTAACTCTTGGAAACCAATGTAATCGTAGTTATACACAGACAGCTTGATATCTGGTATGTTGATTATTACTTAAACAACGCTGAGTTTTTTGAATTTTTCTTTTAGTAACTTTAAATAATAAAGATTTTTTACTATATCTGAACGTTTTAAAAAGGCATCAAAAAACAACATATTAATCAATTTATTTATGACACTGATGGCCATTTCTCTTCCATGGGGGCTCCTTGAAGCCATTCTGTATTTCTGCTGTCCTATAAACATAAATCTCACCATATAATCTGCTTCTTCAATAAATTGGCATCCATACTTTTCACTAATTACGGGATGACATACTTCCACAATTAAGTCAGCTTTCCTGTATAATAATCATAACAATAATAAAGTAAATTCATTGCAAATATTTAAAAAAAAAAACAATAGTTTTATAACAGAACACATCTCTACATAGAAATAAAGCAGTTTCCAATTTTCTCTAAAAGAAAAACAAAACAAAGCTTCTATTGTGTGAAGAATATACTAAGAGGTCGGTTTTAGGATGGATGAGATCTTGGAAGAAATCCAGGTTACATTAAGCTGAGATTATAATTGAGGGAAGAAATGTACAGCTGAATTTTATGTATGTAAAGTTAATGAGACTAAAATGAAATTATAACAATAATTTCTTAAATAACTTTGAAGGTCTAAGAAAAATCTTTAAATAGATTTGATAATCAAATGAACATTTTAAGTGGTTTGCAAGTGGGGTTGGAACCACCGCCAACATACTAACCTGGTATCAAAATGAGACAAATCTTTTAGGATAAATTTTGATTCAATTTCAGATTCCAAAACAGGCAGAGACCGATTCCATACAAAGGCCAACTCCAAGTCCTTCCTCTGAAGTATACAGTTTACCAGGTATTTACCTAAAACACAATATATACGAGAGCTTATGACCCCCAGCAAGACCACACACACACACCACGCGCGCGCGCCATCTTAGTTCAAGCATTCTCGTCTTGCACCTCTGGTGGTCCGCACGAACTGATAACTACAGTATATATATATATATAATATATATATATATATATATATATATATCACACGGCTGTTACCGGCGCAATGCATACCATTTACGTATATACTTCGGAACACCGAGAAACATCTACAAAGAACAACAAAACAAACAAAAAAAAAATTGAATATAAAGTGATGCGCAATTAATGAGATGCCAATCGATTTAGATCGGAGATTCCTCTATTTTACGGGTGGGCACCTGCACGCCCCCCCCTCCCACCTCTGGGAGGAGTCCCACACACCTGGCGTGCGTGCTCTCTCTATCCCCACACACCTGTAGTGCCGCCGCCATCAATGGCGGGCCCGACGATGATTTAAGAGGACAGCGCTGTACGGTAGGAAAACGATCTTTTTCGAGTTCGAATCAATCGCCAAAGAGACGACTCCCCGTAGAACAATTGCCATCCCAGCCGTTAACCTGTAACAAGCTTATATTATTATTATTATCCGTGCACGAGGTAGTAATCACGATGTCACAGGTGACGGACGCCGCGTGGTGTTAATCAGGTCAGGTGTAAGCGGAGAACAGGGTATACACACAGCGGGCGGGCAGTCCAGAGAGGCCGTTAATAAAACAGAGACAGACACCCCGGGGGAAATCAGCTGGCCTAACAGCAGCGTTAATAATAGATGATGGCCCCGCCCCGGCAATGGCATACCTAGATGTCCGTACCCAACAATACCGATCCGTCTTCCCATGCTTTGCTGGCGAAATAAGGCGACCGACCCCCGCTCCGGCTTCCGGTTGACTTGTTTACGGAAAATGCCGAATGATTTCCGAGGAGGAGGAGAGGGAGGGGGATAAATAATAAATATCTCGATTTAAAAAATTAATAATAAAGTTACAAAAATCAGCTTTTCATCTCCTAGATTTGAAAATATTTAAAGTGATTAAATAGATTGTAATTGTTATAAGATATTTAGAAAGATAACATTTAAATGCGTATAGTAACCTAAATGATAAAAATATAGTAATAAATGACGCTAATTATTAAATTTAAAATTATTTGTATTAAAATAATTAATTTTTTTTCCAAATTCGAACGTGCGGCTGTTAAATATATATATATATAACCGTTGCTAGGATACATTAAACCATTTCCGGCAACTGAAGAATTGCCATCGGCTCATATAATATTGACGGTTTTATAATTGAACTGTAAGGTATTCATTCAGTCCGTTGTCATTTTTTCCCTCTCTCTCTCTCTGTTTAATTAGAAAGCTGTAGATTTTTCTGGATGTTCTTGTTGTACATTTTAAACTTTAAAAAAAAGATGCAGAAATAAATTGCTTAGGTACCAAGATCGAACAGCGAAAAGACGTTTTCAGTACTTGCTATCACTACCAGTAATGATGATGATAAAAGGCAGTACTAGCAGTATCCCGTTTAATAATAATAACGAGCACTATTGAGTACTAGCAGTATCCCGTTTAATAATAACGAGCACTAGTGAGTACTAGCAGTATCCCGTTTAATAATAACGAGCACTATTGAGTACTAGCAGTATCCCGTTTAATAATAACGAGCACTAGTGAGTACTAGCAGTATCCCGTTTAATAATAACGAGCACTAGTGAGTACTAGCAGTATCCCGTTTAATAATAACGAGCACTATTGAGTACTAGCAGTATCCCGTTTAATAATAACGAGCACTATTGAGTACTAGCAGTATCCCGTTTAATAATAACGAGCACTAGTGAGTACTAGCAGTATCCCGTTTAATAATAATGAGCACTATTGAGTACTAGCAGTATCCCGTTTAATAATAACGAGCACTATTGAGTACTAGCAGTATCCCGTTTAATAATAACGAGCACTAGTGAGTACTAGCAGTATCCCGTTTAATAATAACGAGCACTATTGAGTACTAGCAGTATCCCGTTTAATAATAACGAGCACTATTGAGTACTAGCAGTATCCCGTTTAATAATAATACGCATTGTTGTAAAATTTAAAAGAAAAAATCACCCCAAGTTAAATTGACCTAGCTTTTCAGATAAATTCCAAGGAAAATATGCAACAAGAAGAGTAATTATATGTAATAATATCAAAATTAGAAAATCTTTTTTAAGGTGAGAAAAATTTTCTTAGGTCAATTTTTAAAATCTTCTGTGACATATCAACCAATAAATGTTTACTATCAAGTTCTCTTCATAAACAAATTTCATAATAATACAATTTCAACTGAGTTTCATTTGAATGCCCTAGTATATTCAACAATATTTTAAAATTGCTAATGAAATTTTCCTTATTGTATAGGTTTTTGTTTGTAAATTGCCCTTTATTGGTTTCATGAAATTTTGAATAATTCTCACTTATTTTAAAGGCTTTAAAAATGCCAAAGAAAAAAAAGGTGAAAGTCAAGATGACTGAAGAGGAGAAGATTATTTATGAGGAACAGAAGAGACTTGCTGAAGAAGAAATGGAAAAGAAGAAAGAAGAAATGCTCAAGCAATTTTTTAAGGTTTACTTCAAACATTCACTGCATTTTAGTTTCCAAAACTAAAAAAGCAAATTTGCAGAGTTGCTTATTATGTTGTGGGCAAAGTTATAGATAAAGAAATTATATATTTTCTAAAAATATGTCTACTTTATGGCAGGTGTTAACAACTTTGAGCAATAAACACTTGAAACTCAGCTGTAAAAGATTCATTTCAGAAACTACTGAAAAATTGAAAATTAGTTGCTTTCTTTAAAAATAATTGTTTAATGCATACATGTGATAAACTTCCTTATCATCATGATATACATTATATCTAACTAAGGTTATTTTATTTTTTTTATTTTAATCATATACAGGATGATTGAAAGTTTCTACCTATGTTAAAAATTTTATAACTTGTTCTAGTACAAATAAAACCTTTATTTTCATGCCATTTGAAAGATAAATTTGTGCTATTTACTCTGATTAAAATTAAATTTAAACATAAAATCCTGCTTTATCAACATGTTTTATTAAACACAATGCCATATTTTCAACAGAATGGACAAGGCAGTTCTGTAGGATGTTACTCAACATCAGAAATATCTTGGCTTCTAACTCTTCCAGATAACATGATTTTTTAGCACTCTCTCTGGTCCTTCTCCATAAGACAAAGTCACATTGGACAGGTCCACACTTCTAGCAGGCCTTTCTGTCAGACCTTGCCTGTTGATCAGTAGCCAACTGTCAGTCAACAGTCAACTGCCATGCCATTTTTTTCTTTTCATACCTGAACAGAAAAATCTTACAAAAATGGTATAGAATTATTTTTCAAATGGCAAAAGAATGCAGTTTTAATTCCTATTAGAATAAAAGTTGTAGCATTTTTTACAAAAAGAAGTGCATTTTCTGAAATTTTGGAGTTTTGTTATGCAAAAACTAATTTTGTCTTAAATTTAATTTTCATTAATTAAAAGTGTGATGTTCTGCTTGTTTATTAAGGTTTTCTTGTAACATTTGAAAACCTGATTGGCCAATTTATTATTGATGATAATCGGGTCAATAGAAATTAGTTTTCTGCAGTACACTGAGGTCACATGATTTCTCAAAGATGCCTATACATTGTTCTTATACCATCAAATAATCTTTCTTTGATTTTTTTTTGCCATAGCTAATGATGCAAATATTTGTTTTAGTTTTGATACACTTTATAATTAAAAACTTGCTTGCATTTTTTAGGATAAATTGGCAAAGGAAGAAAAGTACACGCAGTTTAATACCAACAAAATTAACGATCGATGGAGATCTATGCTAAGAGAAATAAAATCCAAGGAACTGAAATCTGACATTATTGTGCTAAAAAATACATTTGATCGTGTGGTTGACCAAAAGGATGAAGTTGTAAAGGCACTAGTTTTGGACATCAAAGAGGCAGAAGAACAGTACATGATGTCACTGAGGAGCCATCTTGAAAATGCAGATCATCTAATAGGTGAGATGCTTATTTATTAAGGTACAATATAACTTTATCTATTTTCAATTTAAAGTATTTTTTGTTATTATAAGGTGCCAATGTGCTTAAAGATATATTCCCTCTCAGTTTATAGTAATAAGATGCCAAAATAAGACAGTATATTATTTCAGCTTACAATGAAATTATTATGTATAATTCTTTGCATCTGAAACATATCTGCAAAGTGAAAGCTATGACTTTAATATACTTCTCTGAAAGTTTTGTGCTCTTGTAGTACAGTTGTAAATTCACCTGATTGTTTTATTGAAACATTTTTAAAAGGCTAAAAAGGCTATATTTATTTACCTATAAGAGAAATTACTGATTAACTAGCTGATAACTGAATATTTATAGTAATATATTATCTGCTTCAAGGTGCTTTGTATGGAAACAGATATCTAAATGTTTTTATATTGAAATTTAAATTCTGCATTTTTAAAAAGTTTTTTTTTCCTTATGTGTAAACTCTGCTATGAATATTTCCAGTGGCTTCACTTGTTTGAATTGTGTTACTGTAATATAATGACATTCTTATTTACTCCGATTTTGGTCAGACATGTTATAGAAAGAAAGCTTTTAATTTATTTTAAAAGAAAGAAAAAGGTGAAGGAAAATAATTGGAAACAGTCTCTTATAACCCAAATATCTCTTTTTAACCCTTTCTGTAAAATGACAAAGGGTAAATAACTTGTGTTGTTTTTCTACAAAATGATATCAGATTTTTTTTGAAGTTTCTAATCAACAGTAAAAAATATCAAACTGCTTTTTTTTTTAGTTTGTTAACTTATAAAAATGCTGCTACTCAAGAAGTCAAAAAAATCCCCCCCAAATAATATTAATATATAAGCTATAATTATTTTTAATATATGTATGCATCAGAATTTTTCTATGAAAGATAAAGCAACATACAAAAAATCACAGATTAAAAATTGTGCCCCTGATGTTTTATTTATTTTTCTGTTAACAAAACAAATTTAAAAGTAAAAGGTTCATTGAATAAACTGATTTTCTTATCAAAATTTTGTCTCAGCTTCTTTTAAGAGGTAAATTTATTTGAAAACGGAAAATCTTTTGTCTGGGATTTTGAACAACACCAACCATTTTGAAATTCTTTTCTGTTGCTTGTTTAAATGGCAAATGGATAACAAAATTTAAAAAACTAGTTAATTTACTTTCTCTTGCTATGGCATTAAAATGGATGCATTTCAGGCTTAGGATCCACACATCTTTGTAAATCATGATTGTGTCACCAAACATTTTCTCTTACTATGCCATTTTTCTAGTTTTTTTTTTCTTGTTTTGTTTCTTTGGTTATAACTGGTTCTCTCTCTCTCTCTCTCTCTCTCTCTCCATCTCTCTCTGTCTCTCTCTCTCTCTCTAGGAATCCACAGACAGAGACTGAATGGCATGGAGCAGGAGTATAGTTACTGGTTAGATATACTAAGGAAGGAATTTGAAAAAGAGCAAGCTCTGATGATAAAGCAGCATTTTGCTGAGATGAATGACTTGGCTGACATACTTTTTGCCATGGAGCAGAATTATAATGAGAGGGAGTCCGAAGCATATATGGAGTTTGAGGTTCTTAAAGAAGATGTAAAAAACAGGGTGAGCATTAACAGTATCAACACACTTACCAAGTGTTCAAATGGTTTGTTTTTTTTCTCCATATTTACCTCTTGGAGACTTGGTCTGAATTTAGTTTAAGAGCCATACATTTAATAGATAGTTTAATAACAATAATTACTAATAAAGTTAACCCTTTCAAGTGAACTGCTCAAGGAAAGCTTATTAGTTAAAAATTATAATATGAAATTTGTTTTAATTATTAGATATTAAAATATTTCTATTTTATACTGTTTTAGATTATCTCCCTTATTTGGCTAATGTTGTATATGATTCTCATTTTGTGATTGACTAGGATAAAAAATATTTACTAACTTTTTGAGCCTGCATATCGATTGCACATATAAACAAAGCAGAAAGAATCATTATATGTTGTTTGAAAATTGTGTATTTAGCAAGGGAGGTAATTATGTACGTACTATGTTAAAACCCATAGGAAATGCAAATAAAATGTATTGAAATAATGATATTTACTTAAATCATTTCTAATTAGTATGCAGAAAACCACTATGGTTCATATTGTTCTAAATCTAATTCATCATAGGCTTTACTTTTTTAAAACAACCATTTATTATTCTTATTTACATCAGTTATACAGATGTTGTTATTCTTGTTGTTTTTAAATTTCACATTATAATTTTTTTAATGGTTTCTCTCAGAACCTGGAAGAGAAACATTCACTGCGTGTTTCACTGGAAGCCAAGGTAGATAACCTGTGGCAGCAGTTCAAGCAGGCTCTTCACAATTATAATGACACCACAGAAGAGAGAAAAATCGCCTTCGAGAACCTTAAAAAGAAAGACGAGAAAAGTGCTAATGAAATAGAAAGGCAAATGAGAAAACTACAGAAATTATCAGTAAGTTAAATAATTTGCAAAGGTGCTGTTTGTAAAAGATTGTGGTAAAAAAAAAGAAAATTTTTTTTTTAAAGTATTTAAAGATGTAAATTATATATTTACAATAACGTAAGTTTGTTTTGAGATATAAATGAGAATTCTTAGTGAGGGTAACTATGTAAGTGTTGTAGTAAAACCTACTCGTAAATACAAATAAATTTGTTTGAATTTGATTTTTTTAAGTCCAGCAGATGAAATGATTACTTTTATTAATTTAATTTTAGTTTTTGAAATTAGTTTAATGAGTACAAAGATGAAGAAAATGATCATTACTATCCTCTGTTATATCAGAGAATATACATTGGTAAACAATTGCATATAATTATTTTTACTTGTCAATCATACTGAACTGTTTATAATAGTATTAATTTTTTTTTGTTTTACAATTATTAGATCCAAAAATTAATTATTTTCAAAGACAAAGTTAAAAATGTGAAGACAAGTGCAACTAATTTGACAGAGTACATTATCATTGGATGTTAAATAAACAGATAGATAAATGAATAAATAATTGTGCCACTGAGAAAAAAAATTGCATGTACATTTATTTTGGTATAGAAAATTTATGATGTAAGATGTTGCCAGAAAAAGGCAATTATTTGAGACAAAACTAAGAATTAAAAAAAATAAAAGTTGACAAAACTAATTATTTATTATTAGGAAGAGATTGGCATGTAGGCCAGAATTAAAGAATCGGTCTTAACTATGAGTATTTAAAAAATACAAAAAAAAATCACCTAGCAATTCTCATTTTGAGCAGATCAGGCAAGATTTTCACTTGATGTGATTATGGAGAGATACAGTACCTGGTTAAAAATCTGGTTTTTAATTAATTTTATTTGACAGTGATAGTCTGGCAATCAACTGTAGGCTTAGTAAAGCTTCACTATAAGACTTTTTAATGATTTGTTGCTATTAATTTCTTTTTCATTTTGACAGGAAACTATACACTCTTTAAGAGGCAAAATAAGTGCTAATGCACGAGAAAATGAAGAAAGAAATAGGCTAATGAAATATGTGAGTGTTTAATTAAGTCAATGTCTGCTTTAATGTTGAATGTGAGAGTGCAAAAAAAATTAGTTCCATTATTATAGGGAGGACAGATAACTTATAAATTATTTTTAAACTGGTTTGCATTTGCAGAGTACTATAACTATCAATTCAGTAATTTATTTCATTCACTTATACTGTTCTACTGCCATAAATATTTTTTCTGATATCAAGCCATCAGTTACTCAACTCCTAGTTTTTGTGATAGTAGATAATTAGAAAAACTTATCATCCATGTGCTCAAAGTTGTTAATTACTTTGAAAACCCCCTATCAGATTTATAGCATTTGATTAGTGTTTAAACCCCTCCAAAGCAGATTTGTTTAGCAATTTCAAGACATACCAAGAGTAGACTGTAGTAAAATTGCCAAGAGAAGATAACTCATTGATTTTGTTGAACAGCTATTATTAACAGGGTGCAAGCAGTAACAATGTTTTAAATGTTAAAAATAAGTTTGAAATTGTGCTAAAAATTTTGAAAAATTTAAAAAGAAAATTCCAGAGTTCTTTTTAGCTATTAGTTAATTTTTGTGACTAAAAATAGTAAAACATAAAAAAATAAGGCAAATTAAATATTTTAATTTGTTATGTTTTAATCAGTTTATATTCAAATGTTTTCAATCATAGGGAGTACTAACTTTCTACTTAAAAAGAATAACCATAAAATTACCAAAATAAACATGGCTAAGGTAAATAAATAATACATTTGTATGTGTATTCATATAAAATAGTACAATATGATGATAAGTAAAAGAAGTTTTCTTATTCTGATGATTAATGTTTATAAGGGAAGTTAAAGGGACATGAAGTTTACAAATTAAAAACAGACCCTTTGCCCTCTAGAAATGGCTATCTAGCTATCCAGCAAATTCTAAAAATCATTTAAAGATTCAGCTTCAGGAGTTCTACAGGCAATGAATATACACAATGATAGCTAAAAACCAATACATTCAGATATATAATCAACTCTGTAAAGTTTCAGTCAATGACCCCATATAGCCAAAATGCTATCAACTAAGGTAAATATAAATTTGGAAATATTCAGGTCTTGCTAAATTGATGGTACACAAAATTCTTATAACCTTAATTATTTATACCTTTGATCACACTTCTATATCATTAGTGAAATAGGAATTCCATGGCTTTATATTGTATTCTAGAAATGATCTGACAAATAATTTATAGACACACATCTAGTTTAACTTGGGGATTGGGAATTGAATAGTACATGTATTTTGTTTTTAGGAACGAGAAAAGATGAAAGCTCAGTTACGTGATTTCAAGAGACAAATGAACAATGTGAGAAATGCAGACAGGGAAAAGCTGACTAAACTAACTATAGAAAGCAATGCAGCTATAAAGGATTTGACCAAGCAAAGAAATAAGGTACTGAGTATGTGGCTGGGTTATTTAGAACCTGTTTCTTTTTTCATAGCTTTATGTACATGCCTAAGGTAAATGTAGTCATGGGTAATCAGACACATCAAAGTGAGGGAATACAGTAGAGTGAGTTGTGTATACAATCTGAAAGAAGCTTCTATCTGCTGATAATTTTTTTAAAATAATCCAATAATGTGTTGGTATCAAAATAAACAAGTGACAAAATCTGCAAATGTGTCTTACAGTTTGGGAGTTATAAGCAACCATCTGCAGGAAATAACTTTATGGCTACCCACTATATAATTAATCAACACACTTTTAAATATTTTATATTCTTGGCACTTCTATTTCAAATTTCATTAAAACTTTCAGAGGCATGTCATGTAGAAAATAATTTTTTTCTAATTATTTCATGGTTTGATTCTGAATTACCTTTTTACATCTTTTACAAATCTGTAATAATTAAGTCTGTGAAGGGTTAATACTATCATCATTTCAATAATGTTATTGTTTTCTTTCATCAGGGTGTCAAAATTTTGAAACTGGCTGAAAGATGTCGAAAACAAGAAACAGAGGAGGAAAAAGTGCTGCCTTTTTACTCCTCCTCACTGACCCAACAAGAGCTAGAAGATATCAGAACTGCAGAGATTGAGTCGACATCTGAACACTTGTCCTCAGTAATAAAAGAATCTTTTCTTCTTCTTTTCTTTAATACTTCATACCAATCTATCCCCCTAGGCTGGGTTGTTTAAATAGAGCTCAGGCAACATAAATTTCTAAGAAATCTATTCTACTTTTAAATTATAAGTTTACTTTCATCTTTCTGAAGCAAAAAGTATGATAAACAAACAAAAATTGACCATGGATGTTGTATACAGAGAATGGACTTAAGCAGGCACTCTCCAAGACTCAAATAGACCATATTTATGCTATAATAAAAAGTAAAAGCCTGAGAAGGCTTCACAATTTGCAGACATCCATGCCATGAACAAACTAATGGACTTTTGAAATGTGTACATACATAGTTGGGCAGTGAGATGTTGGTAGAAGCAGTAAACCTCCAGCACTACTGCTGACTGTTAACAGTGTGATTATCAAGTTCAAGAGAAACCATAAGAATCATTCATGTGCACCCTGATGCCCAGAGTAAATAATGCAAAAGGTTCATTCTGTGAGAAAGTATGTGGAAACAACCCTGACAATAGGGAATTTTCACTGAACTTTCTGCAAACCATAACGAAATATGGTGTGGGGTGTAGTTTAAGCCATGGGATAGTTGCAACTAATGGTCTACAAAGGAGCTATAATTTTTGCCACAAACATCAATATTCTTTTCTTGTCTATGCCAATGGTCAGTACCTATTCAAAGGTTGTAGTATTTTTATGAAAGATGATGTCCTAAGTCATGCCACCCATGCAACACAAAGACAGAAAGTGTCTCAGAATATAATAGTTTGTCGATGGTTTGGCCAATAATTGGAACCTCATTCAGCATGTTGGCTATCACAAAATGTGAATCCCCATAAACCAACTTCCTGATACTCCCTAATACAGATTGTGTCAGGAGTGGACTGCAATCCCACAGACCAGGATTGTGCTGATATCATCCAAACAGTGTGTTAGCGTGTTGCTGCCATGTACAAGGCAAAGACCTTCACTACAAAGCATTATCTTTACTCATGTTTTTAGTGGTATTTATGGTTTCAGAATAAGCAGTGTTCTTTCAAACTTATTTGCCTATTATTGCCAGTCAAGCAACTAAATAGAAATTGATGAAGGCCCTGACAGAAGCTGATGCCAGATAAGTCTGGTTATGAGGCACTATAAGCATATCTCAATCAAATGGAAACCTTACTCAAGCTCAAGATGTGGAAGAAAACAAGAGTATCCAGAGAAAACCCATCAAATAATCAGAGAAGCCATGCTACTGGCTAGACACTACATGAAACCCATAACCAGCAAGGACAAGAATGGGGTTTCCACCAGAATATATAAGCACATTTATTTACTATAGTAAGCCACCCACAATAAAGTTTTATTTTTCAATTTATTTTCTCTGGGTGTAATAAAGAATTTCTAAAACATTAACATTTCCATTCCATGAAGCTTCACTCATTTACATTACTGTTTTATTTAGGAATTAAATTTTTTCAAACAATCAGTTTTTATCTTTGAAAATTTTAAAATACCAAATATAATCAATATGGAAACTTGTTTATTAATTTTTCTCAGTTTTCATTTGAGTATACATTTATGGAGAACTTTTGGAAGAGATACAATAAAGTGTACCTGGACAAAGTGGTTCTGGACAAGGAAAGAGAGATCCTAGTTGAGGAAAATCAGCGTTTACGATTCTTACTCAAGCAGTACCTGGATGGAATTTCAGTGAATGAGGAAGTGCTCAGTCAGATTAATCCACTGTTGGTTATCAAAAATAGGATAAATGCCAAGTAAGTTTTTCCTCTCAAATAATAATAAATGTTTGCCCTTCATAACTGAAGATGGTTGTTCATAAATTACATTCAAACACCTGGGCATGTGAATTTATTTATTTATAGTGTAGTACTTCTGCCTACACAGCAACCACACTCTTAGCCAGCAAGTAGTGTAACCTTGCATGAATATCTGAAATGACCAGACAATTTACCACCTGCACTGGCAAAGCTATTACTTTGGGCAGTGATCTGCCCAATGGCTAACTAAGTATCGATTTAATAAATACAGATGTAGAGGGATAGACAGACAACCAGCCAGGACACTTGCTATTTCTCCTAAATACAAGAGGATCTGATGCATTGTCACTTTTGTACTCTGTAGCCTTTTTGTGCAAATGTTATGGAACTAATGCAACCTTCAGTTTTCCTCACAAGTATAGTATTGGAATAATGCAAGGATATATTTGCACATTTATTTACAGTACATAATTGTATAAGTATGCAAGTATTTTGTTGGCCTGCATTCACTGATTAAGAAACTAAAAACTTTCTTTGTATAATTTTCATAATTACTAATGTTTAGAACACTTATGAATCAAAATTATTCAGCTTGTTGCACATGATATATTAGCCTGTCAGTTTATTCGTCACAGAAACTTTATATTCACAATAGTTCTCTTTTAGTATATTTTCTTTCTCTTTCATTCTCTCTCTCTCTTGCTTATATAGCAGAAGAACTACCTGTAGTAGTTCGAAGAAAATGAATGTATCATATAAAAAATTAGTTTCTCTCTTTCTTTGCAGCTTTAGATTTCCAATTGCAGAACCTCGTGTGGAGAAACTACCCAATGAACAAACAGTACAAGAAGCTGTTGTTGTCATGAAGAAAAGTTTGTAGTAAGAGTTTTAAAAACGCTCAAAGTATTCCACAACTAGAAAGAATATATTCAAATGACTATTCAACTACAGACTAAAATTTAAAACTCAGCCTGTGGCAAGGACTCAAGTCTTTGTAGTTTAAAGCGGATTTTTTTCATTTCCCACTGTTCAACTGTAACTAAGACATACAAGATAAATAAAGCTCTGTACTTTAATTATTTTTTTTTTATATTTATGAAATTGAAAATAATTTAATGTTTAAAAATATTCTGTTGTTGTTTAGTGTTGTTTTAATTAAATTTGAAAAAAAAAAACAAACTGTAAATATGAAATAAAATTGAAAACTTATCTGTCCAAGTGTAATAATGTACAGTATATATTTCAGAGAGTGAGTCATAAATATAAAACAAGGGACAGGTGGTGTGCTGCATCACTTACCTACGTAGCTTCCCTGCTGCTCTGCGACACTTTAGTTCAACGACTCGCGGGTTTCTTGACACCATCCTGGTGGGTCGCTGCATGGGTCACATTCGCATCAAAACTGTTGGACATCATGATAGCCGGCAGATCTTCGACCTCGGAGAGCAGCCCCCAGAGGTCCAGAGGCGGGAGGCGAAATCCTGACTACTCGGGGGAAAGGCGTGCCAACATTCTCCAGTAGATTTCAGTGGGCGGAACACCTTCGGCCCGCCGCTCCTCGGCTGAAAGGCAGACAGGTGTCTGCGCGGCGGCCATGTTGTTTACTTGTACACTAGCGCCACGTGTGTCCCGGCGCGGTGCTTGGGTGCCTACCGCCCTGCACCCTTGTACTTTGAATCCCTGTGTATGGTGATAGAGCCCGTTAGGGTTACTCTCTCGTTAAAAGAGCAGTATTTTTGTTGTTTGATCTTCAGGTGGTTCCCGTCTCGGTAGCTGGGGACCTTAACGCCGCGAAGCAACATCATGGATGTGCGACACTAGTCCAGTTGTCATTCCCCAGAATTTGTACCTGTTTACAGAGGAGAGCAAACTTTAAAAATCCATCTATAGGAAAAAAACATATCTCAACAAGCTTACGTTCGCTTTCACAGTATTTTATGTGGTAAGTAGATCTTCACAAATCATCTTTAACTTGGCCAAGGTATTCGATTAGGAAAAAATGTGTAGAGTTATTTCCCTTGAGTATTTTTCATTCGGGAGTTGCTCCTCCTCAATAGGTGGCGCGGCGGGCGTATCGCCAAATGGCCTTGACTACCACTCGTGCTGACGATGAGGTTCAGTACCTGTTCGTGGCGAAAGCGGACAACGTTAAGAATATTTCTAACATCCTCAGAGCTGTCCATTTTAAAGATGTAAGTAGTAAAATCCTGCTGTGCTTTTTGAATTCTGGCGAGCGAGACCCGGGGCGACAGCCGTTGTTACTTTCTGTGATTGTAGCTCGCCACCGTCTTCGTCGGACCCATGGGCTTGAAGGTGGTTGTCGACGGTGCCAGGTGTGTCCAGGCGAACGCCTTCATACAGACGGCTGTGTTCCACGAGTTCGTCATCAAGAGAGACCAGATAACGTTCAAGATTAACCTGACGGTGTTACTGGTAAATCATCTCGGATAATTGAGCTCTGTGATACAGAACTGAAGGAGTCGTTCGTCACCGAATTAATAGGGGAGACCACCGCGTCTAGTTTGCTACAGCAGCAGTAGTTGCTAACTAGATGTATAGACAAACTATAATCAAAGTCATGCTTAATTACAAAAGATGACATCGATTATGGCTCATCTATATGTCCAATTAGAGATTATTGTTGCTGTAACAACTTACCCCTTTGACTAGGCCTCATCTCCCCTACTTACTGGGTAACGGACTCCTTCAGTTCTATATCATAGAAAACAAAGCTTGTAGAACTAGTGTGAAATACACATAAGCATCTTGGTTTACAACCCCCAGCATTGACCCCGTTTGGAATGTGCTGTGGGAGTGTGAAGTCTTTACTTAAAAACAGAACAAACCTACAAGCTGAACCACAAAGCCAGAAGCAGTGATGCTATAATCAAAACTGTTACAGGTATTTACCTCAGAGTTGCAATAAGCCAGGATAAGAATATGACCAGTCTTTTTTTTTTTTTTTTTTTAAATGTAATGATTTGGAACATTAAATCTTAAAATATTAACAGATTTGGCTTTTTTAAAAAAACTAAATTTAGTTTGTAGACATTGTCAATACATACTAACATTTTTATTAGCTGTATGAAAAGTTAAGAAGTTAATTCTAAAACTAGCTAAATTGCTTTCTGGGCAGTTGTTAGAAAATGTTTCTCTGATAATGGATCAGTGGATGAATAAAATCAATTACCAATGTTTGTCATCAATACAGAATCCTGGGACACTAACACATGATCATGCATTTTTACCTTGGCAGTTTATCCCAATAAAAGATGCAATTGGTGTTTGAAGTAGACTATCTGAGTAGGCTGTGAGTTCTAAAATGCTTCATAAGTCCTGCCTTTCTGAGATACTGTACTATATTAACATGACTTGAGAAGGTTCCTCCACTTAACCCTTCTCACCTTTATAAGTTTCTTAAGATTCTGTATTTGTACTTAATCAAAGATACAAGGTTTGTTTTTTTTAAGTGTAATTATTGTGAGTTTAATAATATTAAAGATACATGAAATTTTCTCTCTTTCTCTGTGTATGCACTATACCTTGTTTATTTTGATTTTCTTCCTTTAAGGAATGTTTAACAATCTTTGGAACCAGTTCAGTACCTGGAGTTACGACCAGTTTAAAGATGTGTTACCATGGATATGGCCATCCTCTGATATTAATGTATGTTATAGTTTTATGTATAGCATCAATCTTTTATGGAAAAGCTTGTGATTCTGTGAGAAGAGATGTTATATATATATATATATACACACACACACACCACACACACACACACACACACACACACACCACACACACACACACACACAAATACACATACACTGATATTTTAATACTTTTCTAGTCTGGAAGAAAATGGAGTTCTGACAGATTGCAGTATCATGACACTAGAACCCGATGAAGTTCTGGACTTTGACTTTTACAGCACGAACGTGATTAACAAGATAATTATGAAGGTAAGAACAACAGTGCCTATTGTTTGTAATGTACTTAAAAAAAACATGCAAATCCAGAAGATAATTATTTTTTAAAATAGAAAATTTGGTCTCTCACAACACAGGATTCCATTGATGATATGCTGTTTTCTGTTTTAAAAGAAAGTTGTTCCTTTTTTTCTCTGAGCAAATAAAGGGCCCTCAAATTCAGCATTCGTTTCTTCTTTCCACCTGTTTATAACCATGATATACAGTTAGATGGGAAGTTATAAAAATAGCTGATAAAATTTTTTTGGAGAAGGTTAGCCAGAAATATCTAAAAAAGTAAAATGTGAATGCTCTTCTAGTCAACTTTTAAAGAAATATCTTAGTATTTCCTTGTTAAATTGTTTAAATATTTTGTCTGATTTTTTTTTTTTTGATTTTTTTAAAAAAATTATCCTTCAGTCTGAATGTTTAAAGACAGCTTTTAATGAGTTGGACATGAGCAGTGAAATTTTGGAAATCCTGATGTCTCCTGATGCTCCATTCTTTCAGTTTTCCACTTATGGAGATACTGGTAGGACAGATGTAAGTAGTGATGTCTTTGTGAATGATGCATAACTGAATTTCTTTTTTATCATATTAGGAAATTCTGGTGGTAGAGTTCATGAGCAGCAGAAAGTTTTGAATTTACAACTACTCACCATCAACTTTGTTTTGACTTTTTAAAAATGATAAAGTATTTATTATTTACATGGTAGTGCTGCTGAAAGGAGAGATGTGACAGTGCATGTGACTACTGAAAAAGTTAACTCTTTTTCTCAGATGCATCTAACACAAGAGAATCTTCTCTTATTATGGTCTGAAAATGAATGCTAAAAACAGGACTGATTGCCCATCTATGTCAGTTCAAAGACACTATATGAAATTTTTAAAAATTTATCCTCTTCCCCAATCAAAATTTTCTTTGAAGTTTAAATGAATGGCTGAGAGTTATTAACATTCTGATAAAAACTGTTTGTATTGGTTTCAGTCGGAGTTTTCTAAGGATTCAGATATGGTTGAATCATTTCAGTGTACCTGCACACAGACTAACAGGTAAAGATGCATCTTTTTTTAAGATCCTTTTTCATTATGATGTCAGATGGAAAGTGTTATTACTATTTTTAGAGAAAATAATAAATCCTAGTACTTATTGATATTTAAAACTATCTGGAGGGGTGTATCACAGGGTTCATTTTGGGATGTCTCCTGTTACAGATTTTGACACTGATAACTAGAAGGCATAAAATTTTGTTGTAGATGCTAAAATTTACACTAGGGTTAATATTAGAAAGAATTTACCAGTGAACCTAAGCAGTTTATTAGATTGTTCAGTCTTAAAATGGACTTGAACACTAAAAAGTGCAAAGAAAAAGGTACTATGGAATAAATGCTAAATATGGAAACAGATTTAGAGGTTTTTATAAAAAAAACAAAACTTCTGTTCTATATGTGCTTGGTTTGTCTAAGTTTTTAGTATAGTGTAGCAGTATAAAGTCTTTATGTGAAGATGCTATTAGAGGGATTAAAAATGAGATTAGACTGAGCTAGTTGGGAAATTTCTTTTTATAAACAAGTTTTTTTGAGAATTGAGCAGAAATATTTATTCAAGTGTAGATACTGCTTTCTGTTGTTTGTTTTTTTAATGTGAGAAAACTTCTAATGGTGATTTGTGAACTCTAAAATATGTTAATGAATCATTTGAACAGGTACAAGATATCTTTGCTGAAGTCAACTGTAAAGGCTCTTTCTGTCTCTACCAGGATATCCATCCGAACAGATAAGAGAGGCTTCCTTTCATTGCAGTACATGATCAACAACGATGATGGCCAAGTCTGCTTTGTGGAGTTCTACGTAAGCTGAGAGCTCCATACTTACCAAGATAAATCAGAAATAACATCAGAACTATTCAGAAAAAATGCTTAAAATGAAATAACCTTCAAAATTCATGCAAGAAAATCCAAATTTAGGAGAGGTCACCTTTTCATGTCAATGTTTTCTTTTCAGTGTGCACCAGATGAAGATATAAATGAAAATGACTAAGCTGCTTTGATATGGTTTAAAAGGGTAAATATGTATTCTTCTTTTTTTAACATTTATCATAAATACTATAGCAACTCATAATGTAGAAACCTGCCAACTGTTATGATTTTGGCATGTCTGTTACAATTTTCTGACTGAAAATACATATTAAAATATTACTTTTATACTTTTAACTGTACAATTTCTCTACAAAATGTTTTAAGTTGCAAGTTTAAGTATGTCCAGATCATATGGAAAGTATTTTCAGAAAATATTGATTGTATCGAAATAAATTATTAACAGTCAGAGAATGCCAGGAGCATACTGGAAAAAAACAAATATATAAAGAGGAATACTCAAACATCTGGCCATATTTGAAGCCATTTGCAATGTCACTATCGTGTTTGCAGAATAAACTTTACAGTTAGTCATAGTACCAGACATGACTGTCAAAAACATGTCCCCACAACCAGAGAGAGAGAGTTAATGAAGATACAAGAAAGCTCCAACACTGCAGTAGATTTTCTAAAACAATGACCACTGTGATATATTCCAAGATGCTTTTTGCACATTTTTTTAGTCAAACAATATTCCACTAACAGCTGCTGACCATAAGCTATTTCCAGATCTAGCAGTGGCAAAGCAATATTCCCGTGTTAAGATGAAAACTAGAGCCATTGTGAATGTTTTGGATGATGCTGACCTTATTTCCACTTGTTTAAGAAAGTTGCCATACAGAAGGTAGCTGTGACTTTGATGTTGTATATTGACAAAAACCATGGCAAAATAAATTGTGTTGCACTATGTTGTCAGTGGAACAAAATATTCGGTCTGATAAAGTGAGAACACATCTGTGATGACTGGCAGATAGAAGTGTGTTACTGCTGCATTCATTCATTCAACAGGTGGGTTATATCATCAATATTAATTTATGGTAGATTTCAGCATTTGAAAAGTAAGGCAGAGATCTTAATTATTGTTGATGTAGATGTAAGGACATTTTTAAAATTGGCATAGATTTATGCATATTTTTGATACATTAAATTTGATTTATTTTATACAAGCTACCCTTATTCATGTTATCTGGATTTGTGCTTTTTTGGTAGGTTATCCTCTTTTAGCAAATTAATAAGATTGAAACTCTCTGCCCTCTGTATATTACCTTTCAAATCTGTATTACTCAGCACAGGTTAAAGACAAAACCCCCCATTTTGCATTACATATATGTTGGCTAAATACACAGCCAGTTCAACACAAATACTCTGGTAGAGGGAAGGTAAAAATTGATGTGGTATACAGAGAGTTAAGAGAATTAAAAGTGTGTTTAATGCCCCCATGATTAGAATTAACCAATCACTTTGCCTATTTTAATGTCAAGATTTTTATTCTTTCAGACACAACTATTGTTCACGTGTTAGGATGTCAATGTCATGCCATACAACTTGTGACAAAAGAAGTTACAAGTAAACTCAAGGTCAACATTGAAGAATTTCTTGTGGATATATACTTTTAAGGTTCAAAACGCTTCATTTGCATTTTGACCAGAAGTACATAAAATCATGGAACATGTCAAAAGAATTTTGGAACAGCAGTCTGCATTAGTGATGCTTATACGAGTTGAGAAAAATTGAGGAGGAAAAAAACTTTAACAAAAGTGTAAAAGAAAAAGAATAATTTCCTTAGTCCAACTCGAAAAGAATCAACACAAAGTAAATTTGTAATAAAGAAAAGTTAAGAAAAGAACTTGCCTTCTAAAGACAGAGATGGTGGTACTGACTGTTTCTACAGAAAACTTCAAAATCTGTACCATAAAGAAATCTGAAGAGTATAGTAAATAAAAGAAAAAATTCTCTCTTGTATTGATAGGCTACAAATGTGTATTTGTGATCAAAATGCACGTTTGTATTGTATTTTTATTATATCTTTTTAACCTATTTGATGTTGCAAATAGGGTCCTTCAGAAGGTGGAGTCTTCTGTTCATGTTCTTTCTGAAGCAGATAATAAAGAAGATTGTTGCCAAAAGAGACAAATCCAGACTTTTTACTTGTGATGCAGTTTGAAATTTAATTTATGGAAATATTGTTCATCTGAACTCTCAGCTTTTTATCATTGTTTAAAATCATTTTCATACACCAATGTCTACAAGGAAGACAGCCTTAGTAAAGGAGCAGTTGTTGTTAGGAAACTGCCAGTCCTGTACCACACAAGGCTTGGGGTTTCTGACTTTATCAGCAAAATCCTAACTCTTCGTTTTTTTTTAATGTGGTAGAAAACCCACGCAGGCTGCTGCCGATGAAGAACAAACAGAAACCAAGCCAAGGTTTGCCAGAGCGAGTTGATCAATTATAAGAATCAAACTAGAGTCCTTGCCTGGTTAGCCATTGAAAGCATACTTTTGGAGAAGACAAGAAACTATGGACTTTGCAGCAGTGAAATTTTTTGTTAGACATCCATGCTTTTAAGAATCTCGATTGGCAAAAGTTGTTGAAATTGAAGCAGATTTCATTGTCTGACAAATGACTTTCTGAAAGACTACCAAACCTATGAAAGTTCGCTTGGCACTTGATGAGTGAAATAAAGTACCAATGCAGTAAGTGACACTGGAAATGTCCTGTTTTCCCAAAAATTCTGACTGCAAATGTATCTTTAGTTTTGTAAAGTTTTAACCAAATATGAAAATTGAGACACTGAATAGTTTCATCAATCATAAAGTATACACAGAGGATTATACTTATTTGGAAACAACTGAAGAAAAAAAAGTTACACCAGTCTTTATGAGCAAATAAGTCTTGATGAATTTGCAGGTGTTTTCCATTTTTGTAAGCTAATTATAATCTGCCATTAAAAGTGAAAAAAGAAATTTCTCTGAATTCTTCATAATATTTATTCATATTTGATGGAAAACATTTGCTGTTGAAATGAGTTAGAATAATGCAGGAAATAACTGATTTTGGGAGAATAAAATTGTAACATATTGCAGACTGCATATACTCTTTTTCTCGATTAAAATGGCTCTGTGGCTCATCTGGAAAGTAAGTTTTGTCTAATATTGCTTTTGTAGAAGATAAAGCCCAAAATACAAGCAAATTTAGATCTTAATATTCTGGTAGGGGGTAGATAGCTTGGAGTGTTATTACACTTGTTCATCTGCCACCTCAGGCCTGGAGAACACTTACTCAATTATTGTGTGGTTACCCCTGGAGATATTTAGCATAAGGCCCATAATTTAAAAAAAGAAAAAATTTTATTGGTGCTAATACAAAATATCCCAAAGGTTGTCTCTGTGATGCACTAACACAAAGTAGCTTATCATTTATCTTACACAACATGGACGCACTACTGTTTTGTAATATCGTAGAGCATCTCAAACATTCTCAGGATTTCACTCAGGAGAATGAGCAGGCCATATTATACAGGCAACAGTTTAGTCTTGAAGGTATTGGTTGATTGTGTGTGCCCTATGTTGATGAGTATTACCATCAATTAAAATGAAGTTTCCTCCATTTGCACCTGTATGGTTTGACAAGATTCCAGAATCTTATTGGTAAGGGCACTTCAAAATAAATGTAGGTTGATATTCCTGCTCATACTATCGTAGATTCACCACCATAGTGATCCCTTTCCATGGTGTTTGTGAACTGGTTGCATGTTCTATGTTGCCTCTAGATGAGTATGTACTTTGAGTTACAAAAAAGGTTGTCGAGACTCATCAGTGGAGAGCATTGCTCCAGTTCAACAACAACTGTTTATGGCAGCTGATCAAGATGTTCTGTTCATACATTGCATGGGGCCATTTTTGTGGGGGCTTCCTGGTTGAGACTGATGTCAACCTCTCTCTGACTACTCAGATATCAGAAGCAATATTCCAAAGCTAGCTAACTTATTCTTACCAGAACTCGTTTACATATTTCTATGATTAAAGTTATGTTATGTGAAGAGTTTGTGTTGAACATTTGGTGAAAATTTTTACCATTTTGGAAATGTTATTATTTCTTTGCTTATTGCACCCTGCCATATTCATTTATCCACCTCTATAAATGAATATATCTCTCATATTTGAGGTGTGATTATGTACATACAGACATCATGTGATAGTGCACACTGGTTAGATATTTCTCATTGTACCAACTCATGTTATAAGCCATTCAGCACAATGACAAGCTATCAAAGATCTCAGCATTTCTCATGGAGCTGACCATTATGTACCAGTGAGGCAGAGATGCTCATGTTCTTCAGAATTCTGCTACACGCCAAACCATTTTGGCAGCACCAGTCTAACAGAAGAATCAAAGCATTCAACTTCTTCCTTGGATAAACCCAAAGCCCTGATACAAATCTGATCAAGCATTTTTGGGAACATCCAGATTGTCCCATGAAAGCAACAAATCTTGCCAATATGCAAATTAAAGCAAGCTTTCACATCTTATAGAGAAACCTGCACCAGACCAGGATACATAATCTTTTTAATTCAATTTCATAACAGGGTAGAGGCCCTTGATCCTGCAAAAGGTAACACTGTTAAGTACCAACAGGAAGTTCACTACTGCTTGTATTTTTTTTTTTTGTTTTTTTTGTTTTCCACATCAAAATAATGTACTGTAATAAAAACAGGGTTGTCAAATTATTATGACAGGATACTGTATGAGAAAGCTATCCTAAATAGAATCTTCTTCCTTTGGAATGACTATAAAATAAAAGTGCAAACTTCCAGTGGGATGCTATAAACTTTTTTTGGTCTGTCTTTTCAGTAAACATTTTACAAACTGGACAGAAAAGGAAACCAACAAAAGTTTTGAAAAAAAAAAAAAATCTATTTTTAGATCCAAACTTCAAAGATTTAAGTTTTACATTTTTTCTTAATCAGAAAATTTGGCTGAAAGTCAGGGTTAGGTTTATTAGCATTAGCCAGGGTAGATGGAGGACTCAGCACATTTCCAGCTGTCCCAAGATATTTATTGAAAATGACAAAATTTTGTCAACTTCATAACAAAATGGAAAATATTCTACTTTGGTTGACTTAAATTACACCAACAGGGCCATTAAATGATGATCCTTACCCATCTAAAGGGTTAATTTGCCAAATATCTTAAAAAAAAAAACAAACTTTTAATAGATTTTAATTCATCCTTTGATTTCACTCTACTTTCTCTGCTCCTTTGTACTAAATCTGCAAATGATATTAATGCTTTTACTTTCAGCTTCATTCTTAACATGACTGCAAAATGTAAAAGATCTCAGGTACGTCTGGGCTGAGTATCGTTTGAAATATACCAAGCCAGGTGGAAATTCTCTTTGCTGGCTGTTGCACTGACAGTGGACAAATTTGACATGCTACCTGTGAAAAATTGTTTCATTCAATGATACCATCTATAAATATTTTTAAAAATTACAAACCACTTCTTGACAGAGAGAATTAAAATATCCAAGATTCTCTGGTGACATTTAAATGGGTGGTGCACCCAAGAAGGTAACTTGTGGACTGACATGTTGGTTAGGAGAAACAGGTTAACTATCAATTTGGTTTTAGCTATATACACATCTAGTAACAGATAGAGATTGAGCAAGCTTTAGAAAAAAATCTATACAGACGGATTTACCAATAAATCATGCAACTAGAGATGGGAGAGCTAGAATGCATGTACGAGATATCCCAATTGTCAAATAATTTCTAAAGACAGAATGTGAAGCTCGTAAAGCAGCAGCTAACGAGTTTATTGCTGACAGAAAGATAGCTTTTCTTTCAGATCCTTTAACAGTAGAAACTTAGAGCCAGCATTGAAACATGCATTCTCTAATCTACAGGAGACATCAAGGGAATCCCTACATGACACTGGTGGAATGAAAAGCAGAAGAATATCTGACAAAGTGAGATAGCCAAGCATATCAGCAGGAACATCTAATCACACAATGAGGCCAAAATTATTAAATTGCCAACAAAGAAAAATGGATGGCTGACATACAACATGATAAGCTTGGAACAGGAGATACAGACAGATGTGGTTTATGAACTATCATCTGAGACTTCTCCATCTAGAGGAAAAAAACACTGACCATGAAATGCCAATTTTCACCAGCTTGAGACTACAAGATATCCAAACAGCTGTTGCATTTATCGAGGTTGAAGACAATGTTTGAAGAGAGACTATTACATCATGTAGAAATGGCCAATTTTTTATGAAAAAACTACTGCAGGCCAGTTGGAATCCATTTCATTCAAACAGATCAAGGCCTTTATCTAATTACAATTTTCCAAAACACTACTAAAGTTATTAATTTTTTTTTTTTTCATTTAAGTCAAATCTAAAAAAATGACAGTTGCTGGCCAGCTGTAAATTTCCAAAAGTAACCTAGCTTAGTTATACAGACGATTTCTAGCAGTGTGAGGAGACCACGAACTAGTATAGGATTCTAATATTACTTTCAGAATTTCAAAACAGTATCTATACAGAAATGCAGGTTTTATAGATTTAAAATATTTCTAAAGAGATTTAAGACTGATTTCTTTTAAACATATGTAGATATAATGTACTTCCTGATTAAAGGTTGTTTTTTTTAAAAAAAAATGTTAAATCTTGGATCTAAAGTCTGAATAATTAATCCATGGCAGGTTTGTTTTTTTTCTAAATACAGAACATCGCTACTATAATTCACTAGTGACTGACTAGCCAAAACTTTTGTTGGAATGTTAAGAGAAAGTATTTTTATTAGCTAAAAGTGTGGAATCAAAGAACACTTGAAATGTATACAATTCAAAAGTAAGAAATTCCAAGTAGAATGTATTAAAACAGTGGCTGATCCTACAAAGTTTTACATTTTTGTTCAAAATTACAAATCTGCTGTGAAATGAAGTATTTTACCTTGAAACTTTATAAAAGACAACCATGTAAGACATGCTTCTGTGAGGAAACATTTGTCCATTCATTAGTTCATACATATAAATGTGTCAGTGTATATTATTGCAAGGTACACCCTGGACCAACACAGTTGAGGGCTCAAGTCCAATTGAGACCAGCCCCTACCTTCCGGCCATGGTTTCCTCCCAAATCTAAAAATGAAGGGTTCCAGTAGGATTTTCTGGATACACATGGCGGAGTTTCCTCAGGTAACTCTTGACTGGTTTGCACCTTCACCACTGCTCAGGTGGCCTCTGACCATACACCAGGTGGGTTGTTTGGTCGCCAAGGCCGATACCGATACCCAACACCTTTACCCCTGGCTCAGGGCTGCGAGGTGCCTTCAGACCTCAACAGTTAGGACAGGGTCACCAAATAGTAATACGCAATAGGACCTCACTGAAAGCGCTGTACCTGCCATGTCATCCAACAGGACATTAAACTAAAAAAACAAATTCTGCATATAAACAAGATATCCGCTATGCTATGGCATTGTGCCCTGCAACATAAATTCCGAAAGGTTTTGTTAGCAGGAAGGTGAGATTCTTAAAAATAAATTGCTAGATTATCTAGAACCTGTTTTACAACCACCACAGGTTCTCAGAAAAACAAACACCTGCTGCCGTCAGGGTTCTAGTCTGCTTTGGCTGGTACTGGTGTTAACTGGCTATAGGTGTCTCTCTTTTAGGACTGTACAGGTGGTCCCTGCTGGTCTTAAAACCTACAACCTGTTGGTAATAAAACCAGTTGTCCTAAGGACTAAAGCAGGAAAGATTGCCAAAAATGCAGGGCCATTAGTTCAGTTAAGAGTGATAGGATATCCATCAGCTAACACTCTACACCTATACAGGTTATTCAAGAGATAGAAAAAAAAAAAACAACTCATCAGCATTATTACATTGGTGGAGAATTGAGTTATGACAGAAAACAAGTTTAACAATGCACAACAAATAAAATAAAATAAATATGAGAGAGCCTGGTAAATGAAATACTGTATGTATATATATAACAATGTATAGTAGTAAAATGTTTTCCATCAGAGAACAATCTTATTTGCTACCACAGTAAGATTAGGAAAAAGACTGACAGAGCTGGTTCAAATTTCAACAAAAAAAAGATGGACTACAGATAAATTCCCGCTCGTTTTTTTGTAGAGTTCATTTCCTCTCAACTTAAGAGAGTTTCAACTTTCGGAATTCAGTTCTAAAAATTTGCATTATCAGTGTTCTCCACAGCTAAAAATTCAAACATGTTGTAAGTGCACCATAATTCACCAACCAACCAATGATTATGTAAGCCAGATAATGTATCTGCTGCTTTAGAACAGTCAAAAGAACTGGCATCAACACCATAAGGCTTACCACTACTACTGAGTTCAGTACTTTTTTGGCTGTGCCAGTTTCATAATTCATTCTTTCGTACAATCTGCAGTTGAAACTGGAATGAGTCTGGCCACTTAACTAAGTTTGGAAATGTGTTGGCAAACTTGTTTTATTTTCTTCAGACTTTCATCCAGTGGTGAAGAACCTCATTTCCTCAACAGCCCCTTCAAGCTGCTGCACTCTCTACATCACTATATCAGGAAATTTCTTTATCAGCTCACTGACAGGATGGACTTGTCATGAACATTATTGTGGTTCACCAAATTTTTATCACTGTAGAAAATATGAGAACCACCTTTGCCATTTTCCTGTATTGCTGGTCCAGAACTGTTTCCTTAATGCAACAACTATAGTCGAAACTGGTAACCTGAATCATTTAGATAAGATGGCTAATATAGCAGAATGTCACGTGTGGTGTTTCTACAAAATGCCAATACTTGACAAACTTTGCCAAACTATCAGCTTGCACCTCATGGGTTCTTCAGCTTTTCATAGAAGACTGATTAAAGCTCGGTAAGATCTAACATATTGTGCCACATGCTGCTTTGTGACTGAGCTATCTGACATCTTTTGTTTGCTTTGGCTTCAGTTTAGGAGCATGCATGGCTTCCTGTTTTCTTTAGTGCAGTGAGGAGTACAGTGCTAAGATTATAAAATCTGTAAATGTGGTCAATGGTTGCATCAAACCTTGATGTATTGTACTACTACTGCACCCTGTGCTCTAGCAAGTGCCAAACATTCTGCAGCACAATGGTTGGCTATCAGCCTTGGTGAAACCTCTTTCAACTGTGGCAACACCATTGAGTATACTGACCATGACACTTTCACCATCACTGTCAAATTCGATCAACTTTCTTGCTAGAGGAATTTCTAACTCCGAAAGTCTTAGAAGTGTAATTGTGGTAGTTGAAGCTATAACATCAGCAACCTCTAACATATCCAGGAATTAAACCACTGGCCTGCCATCTTCAGCCATGTACTTTACACACACAATGAGTTGCTTTGTAAGTGAAACAATCATTTTGTTTATCAATACACTAAAATATCTGGCTGACTTTAGGTCCATAGTTTTTCTTATGTACAACAGCTCCCAATGAAGTATCCATTTTCTGCATCATTCTCTTATCCTAATTTTCTTCAATGGTCTTCAAATACATACATCCCATGTTGACTGTCAAATCTAACAGTGGGCCTTACTCTGCCATGTGGACTATCTCCCTCTTTATTAGTATGTACTCAAAAGCTTGCTTTCAAATGTGATGAACTTCTGCATGGACTGTTTGACGCTGCCATTGTTGGTCAATCTCCAGCTTGACTGCCAGTGCTCATTCCTGGCTCAGCATACTGCCTGAAAAGGTTTTTCCAAGCTATATTTTTCAAGCCATGGCCAACAAAACTTATCCCTCTAATGGGACCTTGCAGAAGTTGGTATTCTTTGAAGATTCCAGTGTGTCAAACTTTTCTCCTTGTCCTCACTCTTGATTTTCACTTTCTTAATAGTTGACATGAAAAGGATATTATGCTGGGACTCCACTTCATGATGTACAGACTTCAGATTTTATGAATAGAATGGTGTAATGTAAGATATGTATGAAAATTTATACAGTGATATGTATTTGTGTGGATTATCATAACACCAGCTGTGTGTAATTTCTTGTTTTTTGGCCTTGGTCAATAAAATGTTGAGGACAATACAAACATTCCAGACATGGTGAAAAATTTCCAAACGGCACAAATTTAAAATATATATATATATATATATATATATATATATAATATAAGTGCTGTGCCATGTCAAAATAGCTCATGAAGAACACTGATATAACATTTGTACCATATATAGTTTGTTTTGTTGTAGCTGCCATTTTTTTCTAAATTCCAAACATACTTTAACTATATTCAGATACTTAAAGAATACACCATATATACTGTATGCACATATTCAAAATAAATTCTTGGAACCAGATGTAACAACAGTTAGTAGACTGTCTATAGAACAAAAAGCAGTATGAAACAGTTCCTTTATGCCTGTAGTCACAACATAGACATTTGTAGCTAATAGAAACACAAAGTGGGCTTCAGCAGTAATTTTCAGGTACACAAGCAGCATTGACATCTTGGTTTTGCACAGCAACATTGGAAAAGTAACTGTGATGGAAGACTCTTTCAGCTGAATGCTTCCATCTTCAGTTTACTGAAGCATGTTTTCTTACTACCATTGTCCGAATTTTGGAATTCAGCAACAAATTCACCAAGTGCTACAACTTCTAACTATTTAGCCAAATGAAAATATTTAGCATCACGTGAATTATTTTAGATTCCTGAAGCTTCTCTCCCAATTAAGATGATTATGTTAGATATTTTATTGTTTAAAAGTTTTAATCCTTTTTCTTTACTTATGCATACTTGCTTCAGGTTTTGATAATAAAGATGCAGTCTACATTAATAAACAATTATTTTCTTTAATGTCTGTTATTATTATGCAGCATTCCATATGGTCTTACATGGAAACACAATTAGCAAGTTTTTTTTAAAAATTTGAAATAAAAAGAAACACATGATGATATAATTAGAGAGCTACTTTTTTGCTTCCTTATAGAATTTATTGTTTGCTCTTTGGCACCTTTAATGTAAATGTGGTGCTACCCTGAGACAACATACTGCAGTCCTTTCTTTTTTTCCTACTGTAGTTATTAAAATGGATTTCCATGTAGTTCTGTCTGTCATCTAAGAGAAGTTAAAGGATGAAACTCACCTGTAGACTGGTATAGTGGATATTCTTTGGATTGCGAATGATACATACAGAATCAATGGTTTATGTCATGTCTAAGCAAACTGTTCAATCACCAATTGGATTGCACCAGGGCATTCCACAGACTCTGCTTTTTCTCATACGCAGAGCAGACAACTCTGGTGAGGAAGTGCAGTGCTACAGTTGTCCACTAGGAAGCATTGCCAGTCTTGTGCCATGAAGGGACCAGCACTTCTGACTTTGACAGGGAAACAACCCTAGTAAAACTCTTTAATTTTTTTTTTTAGATGTAGGAGGAAATAAGAGAGCCCAGAGAAAACCCACATAACCAACTGGGAAAGAAGAGCCAGCTCTTGACCTTAACACGCCAGTAATCTAACCACTAGACTACCATTTTGCCCCACAGACTCTGCTGACAGAAAAAACAAATGGCACTCACTGCAGCATGCTGTCTCATGTTTATAACAGCTTTTATGAAGAATAATTTGTATAGAACAAGTAGATTATGCAGTGTAGTCTAGGACCTACTTCGATATAGTTGCTTCAACCCAACCAAACTTTCTAATCCATATCCAACTTCAATAAGGATGGAAGAGAGCTAAAGGATAATGTCATGTTTTTCTTCCCATTTTCAGCAGAGTTGTTAATGTAACTGTACATACCTCCTGGAAATTCTAAACTTGTGGAAAGCTTTTGTTTACATAGCTTCACATTAGTGCAAAATCATGCTGCATCTGGTGCTAATTAATTCATACTACTTTCTCCCACTTGGTGTCAGGTACATTTTTTTACTTAGAACCTTCCTTGTCCCTTGAATCATAAGATACAGCCAGTACAGCTGAGGAAACAGCAATACCAAACAGCCAATGTTGCATTTGATGGGGATGGTGAAGAGAACATCAAAGATGGCCATATTTCGGTATTGACCATACGACCAGTAGAGATATGGAAAAATGCACACCCGACTCAATGTAAAAGCTATTATCATCGCCACACCAGTTATGATGTACAAGGGACTCTCCTGCATTTTCAACTGAAAAATAGAAATAGTAATCTTTACTGATTGTTGTGACTTGTTATTTGGCCAACATGATTCTCACACTTTGCAATAAATGTGTTGAATTTATCACTCCAGAAACTTTCCAATAGACAGATTTTTTTTCCTGCTGTGCTGGAATACTGAGTCTTTAGCTCTGTTACATCAGCCATGTTGGATTAAAAAAATAGATTATCCACCTTTGAGAACTCGTGATCCAAACGTACTGTTAACCAACCTCCCTCCACTACAAATCTGCTCTAGTTAGCTGCACTTTACTATTCTAAAAGTATCTTATGAAAAAATAAATTTGTTAGTTCACATTTCATACATTGCCTAATATTCTTCAGGAATTTTTTGACATCATAATTGTAAGTCAAGGTTAGAAACAAGGCTACAGACAAGGGAGGGCACTGCAGCTTATTGAAAAAACTAGGAGTCCAAGCTCATGCACAGAAATATTCTGATAATAATACCGTATTACCTTAAATGTAGTTGCCAAAGAATTCATGAAAAAAATGGGGGGGGGCATTTTGAAAGACTTTAAACTTGCTAACTAGATATTATAATATTCACCTATCATTATTTTTATTACTGCATTCAAATTAAAAGTTGAATTTATTTTTTTATTTTAAATAAATTTCATTGTCTATTTTAATTTATATATACACAAAATAATAATAGAAATGTTTTATAAATATTTGGGAATATAACTATCTTATCTCAGCTATAAACAATTTGGGTTTCACTAAGAATGCATCTTGGTATCCCAAACACTCAAGTTTACACACTAAATTTAGTCACTGAAGATAGTACTGATGAAAACTCCCACATCCATGGCTTTTTACACATGATGCAAGAACAGATTTTCTATGAAATTCTTCAAAACATCCAGCAACAGTAAACTTTGCAAAATCTGCTGAATATCCTGAAACATACATATGACCATTGTATCCTACTTGTTTCACAGTTAAATTTCATTCTTTAAAAGCGACAAGTTACAGCTGGAGATTCTACCTGAAGTACTGGAAACTATACAAGTACAGTCAGGTTAACACCTTTGCTAAGTCTAAGGCAGAGAGTTTTCAGGAAAAGCTGCAACAATTCAATTCTTTCATATTCTTGTAAATGACCTTGAAGATTTTCGAAATTATTGATAAAACAAGTAAACTTACCCATTCTGAAAGAATGTTGTCTGGAAAAAATGTAAAATTTGTGGGGCAGACAGTTAAGAAACTTATTCATCTGAGATATGACTGACTCTAGTTGGGATGACACAGTTTCAGACTGAAAAGCTACCTCAACAAGCAACTGCTCTTTATTGTTTTCAGGAGTCAGAAGTCCACAAATTTTCAAACCCAAAAATGTTATCAAGTTTATTTCTATGAAATTGTTGACATGGCCATCAATTTAATAAATCACATAGTGAATAAAGTTATACCCATTTTTAATATAGAGTTAAAAGTTATTGTCTTTATGCCAAGATGAAGTACTGAAATCTGATTTTAAAATTTGTTTGTGAACATCTGGCAATGATTTGGATGAGTTTAATCTGCAGTCTCAACTCATGGATTTGAAATAAATCTTCCTAGACTAAAAAATCTACCTACCATAAATGAAATCATACAGATCATCAGAGAGAATGAAGTTATGACTCCTCGAGTTGTGCAACTCTGCAAATTGTATTTGCTGTCACCTGTGATCATAGCTGTTCCTGAGTGTTCTAGCTTACCTGCAAAGCAGAATGTCGCAACAGAGACTCAATCTCCTCACTTTAACATTATATCCAGAAGTTGACAAACCTGATCTTAAAAAACTTGTGAATCATTTCATGCAATGATACTAAAGGACCTAATGTATTTGCTCTATTGGATATGTAAATATGCTTTCTTCTTTACTCATCTTTTTGTCTCTGGCTTAATGCACTTAGTATAAATACTTATGGAAACAGCCTTTTTATATTTCTGTAACTAGTCATAATTCCACAAAATATTTTTTCTGAAATTTGCAAGATACTATTGATTTCAAGTGGAAAATTTAAAATAAAAATACAATTTTTTAAAACTATTTTTGCCAGCCCTTACCAATATTCAAATCTTCAAGTATTTTCCATGCACCTGGCCCCTTGTGAGCTATGAATCTTATTTTATTTTTCTAATTGCTCAGGATAACCAAGATTCTTCATTTCTCAAATTATTTTGCTGTATACAACCCTTCTAGACTGTCAGCATCCTTAACAAGGTAGAGGCATCACCTCTATTATGATACCAAATTATATTTCTTCTCATAATCACATGTATTCATCTTGGTGAAGTGAAATTGTTTTAGTAAACAAGGAAAACAAGTATTTACCAGAACCAAAATTTTGTAGGCTGATATAAAGGGAATCGGTATTTCAAACAGGTAAAAACACCCAATGAAAAAGTCTCCTTGATTCTGTCTCATTACCTGTGGTTTAAAAAAAAAATATATATATATATATATAAATGTGTGTGTAAGGGATAGCTACATTAGCAGAACCTTAAATAAGACTGAATTAAACAAAAACAAAAAAGTAAAATGTCATGGTTAAATAATTTTAAGTGAAAGAAAGAAATTAGACTATTTGAAATTGACAATGAATGTTTTAAATTTCATTAAATTTTCTGTAATTCATGTTGATAAATGCATTTTAGAAGATTGACTATTCTCTGTGTGTGTGCATGCACAGTGCAAGGCACAAGAACAGATACCATTCAGATAGGGTTATCTAGAAAAAATGTAGCAAATAAAAGAAAAGTATGAAATAGTTCATTAATATATATGTAAACACAACATACTTATTTGTAGCTGATCAGCAACAACAAAAAATGTTATGCATGTCCCTTAACTAGCAGTAATTTACAGCCACAAAATTAGTACATGACATGTTTAAGTTTTATGGTGATGGTTGTTCACAAAGTGACATCTAAGCAAAAGTATCAGCACGATGATAAGCCTACTGTTCAGCCTGCAGAACCATGTTTAGCCTTGACATGCAACTGCTCAATCTTTGAAGTTCAGTTGACTACATTATAACTTGTATTCATCACTATAATATCTGCATACATATAATCATTTTATCTTAAAAGCATGTTATTATTTTTTAGCTAATTCTCAGAACTACCCCCACCCCACCAATTCTCATTATTTATGCCCACAATTTGTCCCCAGCTGAATTAATCTCCTAGTAACTTTGTTTCTAGTCATGCATCCAGTTAGCACATGGTGGAGAACTGGTGAGTTTGCATCCTCAAGGAAGAGAGAATTCTCATAAGGTATATGTTTAAAAGAAACCAGCTCTGCTGTTCAATATCTGCCTGTTGGTAACCAACAGGTTTGACAGCAGCTCCAGCCATTTAGAAATAGTAACATCAACCGTCGCACACACCAAAATTATTATTTCGAGGATGAATCATAATGAGTGTCAGGAAAGATTAAACAAGACTTCTACTTATGGCAGTGTGAACTGTCCGAGTAACTTCATCCTCAATAACAATACATCTTTCATTGGGAATGTCTGTTTTTCAAAACCGTGGTCTTATTTGTGAAAAATCCTGCAGTTTAGGATGAATTACAATTCTCTGAGATTTTCATTTAATCTACAGTGTGAGGTTAAAAATAAAGATAGATGTAACACAAAACTAGTTAGGTACTCACTGAAACAACCAAAAAGAAGACTGGTGGAAGAATCAAGTGATGACCCATCATCATCTTGTGGCAGAGTACAAAGTGTTTGATGGCAGCCCATGTCGACAGGTGTCGCAAGTGTGGATTATTGTAACAATGAGCTGTAAACATAGCCCAGGTGTCATAGTAAAAGTAAGGAAAACCAAAATAAGCATAAGCTTCTGTTAGAGGATGCCTTAAAAAAAGAAAGAGAGACAGAAAAATTTTTTCGATGACTTACCAAATATTTTCTTTAATGTTTTTGGGACAAAATGCTTTGTAACATCAAAAGGGTTGTAAAGAAATAATTAGGTGTTATACTGCTGTCACAATAGTTAGTTAATTAGCCCAATTAATAAGTCATAGAAACTGCACAAAAATAATTCCACAGTAATGATTGATAGGATTATAAACAGTTATTGCATTATATATACATTTATCCAAATGCTACCTGGACTAGAAGTCAAAATTAGCTGTCTTGAACATTTATCAACATGGACACCATATTTTTTCCATCTGTAATTATACTTATCCAAAGTTGGAGTAAACATTTATTACAGTAATTGTTATGATCATACACATTACTGCTGAATAATCCAACAGAATCTAACATATTAAGTGCTAAACCACCTACAGCCGCCTTTACATATGTCATCTACTGTTGTAGGCGATGTTCTGAAGTATGGTCAACTTTAAAAACATCTTAGGTTCAACATTTTTAATAAGAAATAAAAATACACTCAAACAAAAAGATTGTTGTATTTTTAAAAGTGGAATACACACTTATATTTATAATAAAACCATGTTCTTTAATACATTTTAATACATTTAAAAAAAAAATGTTATGCACTACTATAAAGTAACATATAGGTTTTGTATTAGATTACCTATTTTAAAATTCAAAAAACATTTGTTGGTCATTAGGGTCATTACCACAAATAGGTTACTTACCCTTAGTGCTTCTTTAGTCAAATGGTTAACTGAAAATTAAGATGACCTAATTACCTGCAAAATTTATTCATGAGTAAAATTAATAGCAATGTAAATAATACTTTTGATATTTTTAGATAGCTATTTGCTAATCAGTAGTAATTCTCTTATTTTAATATTCCAGTACCTGGCCAAATAATTCTCAACTTATGTTAAACAATACAGCTATGTCAGATAAGTCATTATGCATTTTTCATCTTATTGCCACACACACACTAATCAAAACAACAAAGAAATACTGTGATATAAATTGCACAAACATGCTGAGTATTAAATATTTGCAAACAATTTAAAACTGACCATAAAGTTGGACAGAGTTCATTTTGCACAATATCTACAGAATGAAACCATGCAGCCATAAATAATCACTACCTAAAGTCACATGAATTAGATTAGTGTGTATAGCCAGCCATCTCTGGCTTCCACCACAGCATTATGCCAATGGCTCATATTGTTCACCAGACATCTGACAGTCTTGTCACAATGTGTTCCTCTTTTGACAAGACTTTACAATGTTCTGGAATGGTCTTATCCTAGTTATTATGTGGGGCAGACATTAGATATTTTTCTCTCAAAGATTTTTATAACTATTCTCACACAATTAGCCATTGTGTTATTATCCATGAAGGTGAAATGATCACTATAATTTTGCACAAATGGTATGATGACAGGTCTGACCTCATCCAGTTAACTCTGACCTATAACAGTTACTTTCATGGTCGTGACCTAGCACCCCAAACTAGACCACCGTGGTCTCTCCTATCATCACATTCAGCATTGTTGGTTTGGTTCCAACCAAATGCATAAACAACCATCAACAAAACAGTTGAATTTACTCTCATCAAAAATGATGACCTGGTCCAGTCTGCCAAAGTCCAATGCAAACAAGTCCTAGCCCACTCAAGTTTTTCCCTACCCTATACTGTGTTAGCAAACCTGCCACAATTTGGTCTCAATGGAATGTGCCAAGATAGTGTGATTACTCTGAGCCAGATAGATACCCAAAAACTATTGTGACAGTCAGCACTACTCTGGTGTCCCTGCCAGATCTTTTGACAACTGTACAAATCTCTCTGTACCTCTGCCAAAGTTTCCAATGACACTGGTCACACCAAGTTCAGCAACCCCACATCTCTGTCTACTTCTGATCCATAGCCTAGACATGGATGTTTATTACCACTTATTGTTAAGTCAATGTCAAACCATCATACTCTCAATAGTTGCAAACTTTTGTGACTGGTTTTATATCAATTTGGGGCAGATGATGGCCCAGTAGTTAGCCTTCTGGACTGTTAGGATCAACAATCCGAGTTTGATTCCCAAAAGAGATCAAACTGGTTTGGTGTCTCCCTGGCATGGTTCCTTCCAACTCTTCTTCACCAGCCAACAGCATGGTTTTCCTTCAACATCTAAAAATAGAGTCCTGCCAAAGTTGGCAGTGTCATGCCCTCATGCTAAACATGTTCAGCGTATGTATATATTTACATAAACTCACTTAAAGATATTCAACAAAATGGAAATTCTGAAAATAATACATAGAAATAAAAACCTAAATGAACTTTTCATATTTATCCTAATTCATTTTTATCAAAGAGTACAAAATGGAAAAACACACAAAGAGACAGAGTGGAGTCAAAGAAAAGAAACAATAATAGATGCAAATAATTAAATGCAGAGGGAAATGGATGAACTATTGTCATTAGAAAGAGCTGCAGTGCAACTCGTCAATGAATAACTCATTTGAACAAGAAATTACAGCAATCAAATCATAGTTTAATATGGCCAAATTATTCCTCCCCTACAGCATTCACAAACTATTTTCTCTCTTTTGATGTTTGTTTTGGTTTTTTTTTAGCTGAAAAGCATTTTGCCATATTGATTTTCATTTTCTAAAGTTTTTAATTAGTTGTTACATTGCAAAATGAATTTTGTTCAATCCTTGGTTTGATGAATATTGCTTGTGTCTTGCCCACAAATTCCCATACTTCAAGCCCTTGACAGGATTATCTTTTCCTGTTTCAATAAATTACAAAACATTTTGAAGGCCTCATTGTAGTGGTAATGCTAAGATCCATAAAAGAATTAAAACTAAATTTTCTAATATATAAACAGAGAAAAATGACAGCAATTTGTTGTTTATACAGATGCAGTTGTCTAAATGTTATATAAACTGTTTTTTTAGTTGCATCTTGATTTCAGAGGTAATTTGTTTTTACCACGAAACCTAAACAATACCCCAGAGCTCACAGTACCCCAGAAAAAAGAGTTTCTTACTGGTCATGCATGATGTCTTTGCAAGATGTGATGATTATCACCCCAGACACACAAGCCATGACTGCCTGAATGCTTGACACACATCTGAAAAAGAAAACAACACTAATACATGTATTCTTTCTGTAAGCTGCAGGTGTCAAAATATTGGTGAAGTCAAAAAAATAAAATTATTCTTGGCTACAAAGTTTTGTAAATGATGCAAATAACATACAATGAAAAACTGCATCTCATAAACAACTTCTATGACTTTTAAACACTGCAAAATACAAAAAAATCAGATCCCCAGACTCACTGCTGTACCCTGTCAATCCTGTTTTCATGACAGAGATAAGTCAAGCTAAACATTCAGAAACCAAAACAACAGTAATTAATCAACTTTCTGTTAAAAGACTTTCATAAAATTGATAAAATAAACAACCTCCTGTTAATGTAGCATACTATCTATTAATTTTTCTTGCATGTTGCAAAATAAATCCAATCAAATCTATTTTATTTTATTTATTGTGTAAATTCAGAACATAATTAGCAACCACCACAGGCTAAAATATCAAATGCAAACTTCAAATTATAGTTATCTCCCCTCTGGTTCACTTTCTGCCATTTATTTTTGGTGTGATGATTCAGTGGTTAGGTTCTATACTGCTCAGGATAAGGGGCCAAATTTGAATTCTGACTGGGGACCAGTTCGGTTTGGTGCAGCTCCCTTAGCATAGTTTCTTCACTCTTTACCACCAATTTGCTGCATGGGGCCACACTTGTTTCCTCCCACATCTGAAAAATGAAGAGTTCTAGTTGAATTCGCAGGGTACTTGTGGCGTAACTCTTGACCAGCTTGCACTTTGACCACCAGTGGCTCAAGGGCCCCCAACTATACCTAGTTAACTTGCTGAGTCACCAAGGCAGATACTCCATACCTTCCCCTTCTAGCTCACTTCTGCCAGATGTTCTCAATCATGAAGTCAAAACAGGGGATCCACAAAATGTGTAAGCATTTCTTGATTTTACAAAAGGGAAGGGATTCTTTAACATGTAAAGTACCCTAAAATTGAACTATCCATCAAAATTTAAAGGATTAAAAACTCTCAAACCTTCTATGAAATCAGATATCTAAGGAAGTAAAAAAAAAAGGTCCCACAATGCATTGCAAAATAAGAACTAAAGCACTTTGACGCACAATCTAGCATATTGCATGTTCTCAGACAAAGTTATCATCTGTTGGCTATCAGTTTTATTTGTCATGTTTGAAAGCTTTCAGCCACACTTGTGTTCAATGCTACAGAAACTGGCTGAACAGATGGTGCAGTTTTCAATTGTATTTTATCAAACCTTTATAGACAATTTTACATGACTTGATTATCATACAGATTACTGCATACAAACTGCTATTCAACAGATGGTACTACAAATAAGGCAAAATTACCATTTATTTCAAACTTGAATTGCAGTCTGCTTATTCTGTAGGCCTGGAAATATGCACAAAATCTGTATTTTTTTACTAAACAAGCCAGAACAGAATCGGATAACTTTGCTACTAGTCATCTGCCACTACATTCATGTAACCAACCATATCAATCATTGAGATTATCAAAGAAACTATCTTGGTTACCAAAATTTTGGTGCAATTTATTACACTTCAGCTGATTAAGCACCCCTTTTTAATTTTAAATGTATATAGTTTTGTTTTTCAGTGAATGTACTGCATGCATTATACTTATATAAGTATTTTAAAAAATGAGTGGAAGTTACTATTAAATAAAATTAAAAGCCACATTCATATGCCACTATCTTGGGCTGAAAGATTGGTTTTCTAAAATTATATTTTTCTATAAACGCCCAAACAAATTTTAAACTGGAAATTCAACCCATTCCAAACGGAAAATTAGTGTGCAGATGGGTTAAAGTAACAAAGGAAAATTTCTAATCTATCTTAAATAAATAAATATATAATTGGAACAAGTATGGTTTCAATCATGCTGGAGTTACAATGACATTAATTCAGCTTGTGGGCATAGATAATGAGAATTGGGTGGGTAGTGCTGAGAAAAGGGAAGATAACTCGAATATTATGAATGCATGTCAACTTCTATCACTTTCTGTTTTTTTTTTTAAGCATAGTGATGAGAAACCAGCTAGTAAAGATATGGTGCTGGACTGCCAATGGAAGATGTCAATAACTCACAAATACCATTAACTCTGAGGCAATTTTTGTAAACATTATATACTTTTCAAACGCACGTGGCTAGTAGCATAGCTCTTCTGTTAAGAACACCACCGTATGCATGGCGCACGTGTTCATGTAGGGAGATTCTGTCTGAGGTCACTGCTCAAGAAAGCTCCGAAACATAAGGTGGCACTGTACATAGTAGTAGTAATATGAGGATCATAACCTGTTCTTTTACCAAATATATGAGGGGGGGTGTGGGAGGGAGCCTTTGTAGTATGAAGACGTCTTGTTGAGAGAGAGTTATCTTCTCCTTTATAGTTTTAACGGTTAGGGTTAATTGTAAGAAATAACGAAGGATGAGGAACAGAAACGGACTGGCAGAAGAGTTCGTGCCTGGTCATGTGGACGAGGAAGTGTTTGCCACCGGTATAAACATGGCTAATAATCAGATTTAACCTTCAATCCATTATTTTCCGACTGGTCGAAGGCTGTTCCCAGACAGACCGACCGGCTCTGGGATGGATGGTAGGTAGGGAGGACGACGCCCTTACCTGTGGCCTGGCACTAACAGCCTGGCGGCAAAGGAGAGCCACGCGCAATACCTACCTGACGCTGATGCTGCACGTGGTCGCGACGCTAAGTCTGTCCCGACAGGTGCGATCAAGGAACCGTCTGAGAAGGTGGAACAAAGTCGGGAAGAACACGCAGCCACACGCGAACAGGACTGCCGCCATGCGCATGCGCGTCGGGGGCTCCCCCTGGGGGGGGTGGATTTCGGCCAATGAGAACCGTTTGCTAATCTTAGCGTGGGTCGAGCATGGCGTAAGGTAAGGTACTGGTGGGCATTTTGACGGGCTGACGGCGTCGGGGTCGGGCGCGGCGCTGGTCCGTCCCCTCTGTTTGGTTTGGGCGAAACCGTCCCGGCCGACGACAGACCTGTCATCGGCCTTGTTGTTCGCATCTCTCGTGGGTAGGTGGAATTGTGCGAAGAGAGGGAGGGAGGGGGGACGACTCTGGCGTGTCCTGCTCTCCGACTGACGACGACAGGGACTTTCGGTGGGGGGTGGTGGATGGCTGGCACATGCTCGGTGAGGCCGAGCAGGGATCGAGCTTCTCTCCGTCGGGTCCGAACCGAGGGATAAGACCTGGAAGATCCCCGCTTCTAAAAAGAAACGAGTCACTTTCTCGTTTTGTTTTTCCATCCAGGCCGGGGCTAAGCTGCTGGTCCCCGGGGCGACAGGCAGCACCTCACCTCTGGGGACCGGGACGGGTCCTCCGCTGGGCCGGATCTACCTGATACTGCTTCACCCAACGCTGTCTCTCGCCCCACCATTGCGCCGCCTTTCCGTGTTTTATGCCGCAACTTGTTTCGGTTTTTTTTTTTTATTATTATTCCAAACTCTCAAACATTTCTTTTAATTACGGTAAACTCTCTCCTCCTCCTCCTCCTCCCACACCGTGTATTGGCTGCTTTGGAACTGTGAACTCTCCTTCCGTTTCGGATGCCGAGATTCTTGCACAGTTAAACAAAAAACAAAAACAACAAAACCCGGAAATTTTCGACTGTAAACTGAATAACTGCCTGTTTACAGCAGTGCGAGCTGCTTTCCCCCACCACCCGTCATCTTCTGTTCTAAGGTGAGCATCCATCCACTCCACCTTGATCCGCATCTCTCTCAAAACTTTCTCCCAGACCGTTTTCCATTCATTCATATGTCGCTCCCACTTTAAATCTACCACCGAGTCGAGCTGATCATCATCCTTCCCTTCCGCACCAACTTTTCCAATCTTACTGTTGGTTTGAGAAAATCATAAACAGATGGGAAAACAATCGATCCTTTTGACAATGAACGATCGGGTTCTTTCAGATTTTGTTCATGTAAAGGCTAACAACTGAATCTCTGCCTCGAAACTGTCAGTACTCCTTCAGAATAATGACAGGAAAGGGGGGGGTTTAGGAAGCAACTCCAGGAAATACAGCTAGAATTAGTAAAAAATTCCAAGCTGTTACTAGAAAGACAGACAAATGTATTCCTTCAGAAATATGGCTATCACGCTGTGTGCAATGTTATTTTTAATATTTGGTTTTCAATTACTTTATTTTTCACTATTTCGTGTTAATGTGATAATTACAGAGGATACTTTTTAAAAGACAGTAAATAGGCATAGTACAGTGAAAATCTTTTCTGCATTTAATGAATAAATATTAAACTACCTCTTTAATTTTATCAATTCACAATTAAGCCTGTGATTTAAAATGTAGAGAAACTGAAAGTAGCATTAAATTTTTTAAAACCATTGAAGTGGTAGTAACATTTAAGATAGAGAGAGACGATATTACTACTATTAGATTTGGGGGTTTTGAAACATTCCAAAAATTTTCTTTTACAGTTTCGATAAATATTTAAACACTGATTGCAGGCTATGAGCAGATAGCAGTAAATTCTTCTAGATGACTATCCTCAGCCAGTGTCATGGGTCGGACTAAGGCAGCTTCTGGAAATGCTAGCAATAGTGGGAATCATGGTGCAGGGCAGCATTCCAACAGCCCAACCACATCAGATTTAGTGTCCAGCAGCAGTACAGTGACAGCAGAAGTAAAGATTAAAGAGATGCTGAAGGAGCTTTATCACCTGATCCACCAAGTTCAGGTAAGGCATGTCTATGCAGGATTGTTTTATACAAACGAAACAAAACAACAAAAAAAATAATAAAAGTAAGCGTTTTCTGGGAGGGGGCTAAAATATGTACAACTATATTACTCTCTTTTTTTTTTTTTTTTTGAAATTTTTGTTCCAGAAACCAGAGGTTTCATTTGGAAAGTAATGTAACCTGTGTGTGAGGTAGATCATTAGAATTAAAGATTGAATGCTCCATTTAGCAGTGTTAACAACTATCTTTGAATTTTACCTGTTTGCTTATTTAATTACTGGATTTTTTTGACTAAGATTAAACACACAGCAGACCATTGTTTTGTCTTTAATGAAAGTCTCCCACACTTTGCAATGCCAGGGTGTTAAAAGACCTGGCAACAAGCACTAAGTTTTGCATAGTGTAGTTGATATAGATTTTAAAAATCCAAGAGATATCACTGCATGGTATTGTGCCACCTATCCATCAACGCTAACTACCGTACTGCATTGGAATGAAACTGCATTCCTGGAGCCAGTCCATGAGATGTAGATTTTGTGCATGTGCCTTGGCAAGAGATGACCATATTCATGGAACTTTGGTGTGTCTTGATATTATGGCATCAGAATTGTAGACTTCATTCGGTGAGTCTTGTTGTCAAGGATGTTCACTAATGTTCACAGTGCATCTGTACCAATTTTCATTTTTTAAAGAGATTTGTGCTAAAATTTGCATGATTCACACAAATTGAAGCAGATTATTGGAGATTACTGTATATCTGAATTAACATGTCTTAGTATCAGCAAGATGCCAAAAGCAAGATCAGGTGACAAATTGGGGGTCTTCATCTTTAAACATTTGGCAGCACCTGAGTTTTTAAGTTAGAATAGAAATTTCAGGTTTCTATTTGTATAAGAATTTAAATAGTGAAACAACATTAATTAGAATAAAATTCAAATTCTAGATGACCTATGCATCATAGAAGCATAAAAGAGAAGAGAGTCATCTTTAAAAAAAACTCATTCATTTTGATATCTGTGTGCTTGAATTGTTCACACTTGCACTTCTTCCTTTGTCTTTAATGTCTTCATAATTTTTTTCAAGAAATTCTTTCTTTTCCTTTCTTTTTTAACAAATAATGTCTGAAATTGTCCATAAATTCACATAATGGGGTCTCCTAATTTATGTATTCCTTCTATATACAAATGTTACAGTGCCAAATCTCGCTGAACTGTGGGACACCTGAACCTTATTCACTGCAAAAGAATGTCTCTAAAAACTTAATTAGGCATATTAAGTTCATTAAAACTTGCAAAATGTCCCAAGTTAAATTTTAACAATTATCCTTTATTGACTTTTATATAAAATATCTTATAAACCATCCAAACAATGTTGAATTTTACTCTAATTTGTATTTTCCAGCTGTACCCAGTGTCTACTATATATCCTGAAAAGCCTGTCCCTGAAAGATGGTTAAGTGTGCTAAAATAAAACTTGGCTATTGAAAAGTTTGGCATAAAATGTCCCAGGCAGTAATTTTTGTCCATAACTTGCTTATATGCTAAAACATTCTAAAATTTCTTTTTTTTATATTTCATATCACTTAACTGGAACAAAGAAGCCCCTGGGACAAGAACAGAAATGTCAAATTAACTTTTGCATGTGTAGAATTAGACTTGTAGTCATAGCTGATGAAGGATAGAGTAGAATTTAGAACTTGTTATAGGTCTGCAAGCCATATTTTGTGCTGCTGCCTAGTATAAAGGAACTTGTATCATGCTTATGTAGAAAATGCTTAAGTTCATATACTGTTCCAAGACATGAAAGCCAAGGAAACCCTGAGGAAACAAATAGTTCTCAGTTTATGAAAGGTTGCCAGAATTAGTGGATGCTATTCTGTTTGGAAAACATTGGTCATGCCTGCTGTAGTGTAAAATGTATTGAAAGAAAGTGTGATTCTAGGGGTTTGAAGAAAATCAGTCATGCTCCAAGATAAAGGAGCAAGGGAACAGAAAGTCATGGAGAAAGTATGAATGACTGACTGTTGACCAAACCCCAGAGGGTTACAGTGTGAGAAAGATCTGCTTGGTTCACAAAGAAACCAATCTCTCTCAGCTCTTTTTGAAATTGCTACAGCTTGCCTTCATCATCTCTTTATAGTGACAAGACAGCAAGAACAGTACAAAATGAGGAAGTGCTTTCTGTGAATCCTGTTCTATTGACACATGCTTATTCAGAGAACTATTAGTGCTCAAGCAGAGAGTAAAAACAATGAATACTTTCCAAAGAATGAAGTCTCCTTACACCTCTTTTCTGACATTGGAGAAGCCTGGATTGAGAAAGAGCACACTGGCAGCATTGGGAGAGAAGTGTGACAGTTCTGCTGTTCATTATGTGAGGAAACTGACCAGGTACCTGAGGGGGAAGTGAGCTATCCTATGACACTTATTCATGAGTACATGGATGGGTAGTGTGCATTACAAGAGCCAACACTATATGAGGAAATGTAGCTTTTGTCCATCCTTCCACTCTAGTTTCCATACTGTGCAAAAGTACTTTTAGAGATAGAGTATCCATGCAAAAAAACTGAGCAGGATGCTATTGGCTCCCATATAAAACAAAAGACAACAGTGGCAGCACTGCCAAATAAATGCATGACTACCTCAAAGACGACAACTCATAAGCTGTCTCGGACAAGAGTGAACTAGCAAGTCTCTTGTCTCCATTAAAGACATTGAAAAGATAGGCAGTTTAAGGATTCCAGACTGTCGCAAGCTGCAGAGTATCTAATTGATACATTGGTAGCACTCTGTGTCTTAAGTATTGCCTCCCCTACTGCCAGACTTGCATCTGAGAGGACTATGCTCAATGTAGGAACAATGGAGTATATCATTTTGGGATGAGCACTGATGCACAAGTCAAATAGGTACTGCATGTTGCAAGGAATGATGACTGAAATCACTGAGCTGGTGGTTTAGGAGAATACAGTTTGCCATAGCTGCAGTAGATGGCCATGAATATGACTTCTTTCTCTAGAGTTCTGAAACAGCAGATCTAGAAAAGAGTGATGACTCTGGCAGTTCCTTTCTTGCTAGTGCCAAGTTTCTTCTTGAACACTTGTATGTTAGATATAATATATACACATGGCAATATGTAGACCCTGAAATAGACCAAGATGTGTCATTTAAAAAGTGAAAAAAAAATCACTTTGGTTTGTGAAAAAAATGAATTAAGAGTTTTTTTTTAAGAATCTCTAATACATGACCTTTCCAGCAAAATATATATATATGAGAAGGGGATCTGACTGTTGTGTGATCCTGTAATTTACAAAAGATCGGTCAAAAATATTGGGCGGTTGTGGTTGATGGGCGATCTGTCATCTGATCTTGCTATTGGCCAATTCTGTTTTGAAAAATTTTGAATATATTTACTTTAGGTATTGTTTGGGTGTCTGTCATCTAAAAGAAAAGTCTCCTTAAAGTAAGATTCTGGTTTATATAATAAACTATTTAAATCAGTGGTGATGGGAAAGTAAACAAAGCATTATTATTATTATTATATCCATCAGTCTACACGCTGCTTATTTGTTGGTGAAAATAAATACCTAGATGAGGTATGTATCTGGCCAGATTTCATATTGGGTTTTGTTGACTTTGCCAAATTCCAGTTCAACCAACTCCCTGCCAACAGATTTTATTTTTTCTTCTTTGACATTAGAAATGAAAATTTTTGTCAATTTTTTGGACAAAAACATGCTAACTCTTCAATACCCTTTTTTATAGGAGAAAGTAAACATTAAAAGCAAAAAATATCTCGAAATTCCAGTGAAAATGGCCACTGAAGCACTTTCTGTCTGCTAAGACTTGTACACAAAATTCCAAGGTCATTAATATCATGTAACGGTTGGTAAAGAGATTCATAAGCAATGGATAATTAATTGAGTTCTAAGGTAATGTTCTAAACAAGTTAACCTAATAATGAGTTTTACTCATTAAAATGAGTCATCTTTTCGTATTCTTTTTACGTAAAACATCTGAACATTCACTTCATGTTCACATCAGCATAATTCGATCTGCTTTCGCCATTCCCTTTGATCTTGGTCTCAATCTACTAAATGATTGGCCTAATTTTGAGCATTTTTCAAAATTTAATAAATTTTAAAAAAATTTTTTTTTAGATACCAGCTGGTGTTTAAAATTCTTCAGACTTGTATTCACTTGATTATAATTGCCATGAACTCACCATTAACTATTATCAAATGCCATGACACTGAAGATTAGCAGATTAGTATCACATATGGTATATGGGATTTTTAGTACCAGTTTTTAGTTATCAAAATTCCCCCACACAAACTGCCAGGTTTTGTAAAAAAAGGTTTAAAAAATATATTTTATGCTACGTTTCCTGTATTAAAAAAAAAAAAAAATTCTGACCACACACCTGTAGTTTTAGGCATAGTTATCAAAATTGGTGTTTTATTATGGGTTCATGCTCTTTCTGATTGGTAATAAAACTTGTCTTCTTAGTGGACATCTTGAAATAAAGAACACTTAATGGCATTTCTGATACCTAAAGTTTTAATCATTGGCGGTGGATCACAGTCCTAACATTTGTAATTCTCTTTCAGTATTCTTTGCTGTTTTTCCTATGAAGGCTGTTTTAAAATGTTCAGTATAAAATATCTGGAATTTTTTTTATAAATGAGAATTTTTGGTAAATTATACTACTAAATAATTAAAAGGAAATATTTGTTTATATTTGGAATTGACCCAAAACAAATGTAGATAATGAAAACAGTTTAACTTTCCAATTTTTCTTTTTTATAACTTTGATGTTTGTGTTTGACCAGTATTCAAATCTTTGTTTGCTTTGTGTGAAATATAAAGGTCCAGAACACAGAATTTGGATTGTTTCTTCTGTTTGTTTGTTTGGTTATTATTTTAGTAAGTTCTTCAAAATTTCTCAGTATTCTGAGGTACTAGTATTATCTTTAGATGAGAATAAATGCTAAGTTATGGAAATAACAGTTTTCAGTGACTTTCAAAACAATGAGGGGAGTGGGGGGTGAAGCTACATTTTGACCTAAACTAGAGAAAATATAGTAATTGTTCTAACTTAATTAAACAGGATGTTTCAGCTATGTGGGACTTTGTTCTGGTTTGATTGTGGAATTTGTTTTGTTTTTAGAAAATTTAAATCTTTAACTAAAGTTAAGTCAGGCTCTTCTGAGGAAAAACTAATCTCTAGAAAGCTCATAAAACACTGGTGTTTTTTTCCTCTTCAAAAGGTTCAAAGTGTGAAGCCTTGACCTCATAGATACCAAATGTGTTTGTTCCATCCCATACAGTTGTGAATAAGTCTTTGCTGGCTGCTTTAAATATTAGGGTGTCAGTACACAAGGGTGATTATGTCAAATCTGCCTTTGTTTTACTTATGTTAACTGTAAATCATAATAGTTCTCCCATTTGGTGTGGCAGCAAATTCTTAGCATGTGAGTCCAGGAAAAAAACAGAAATCTAAAAATCTCTCCATTTCTCTACACGGTAACATTATTAACAGAAACAAAGGCTTTAGAATTGAAAATTTTTGTTTCTTATATTTAAATAAATTCTATACTTAATTGTCAAATTCCAAATCTAATAAATTTTTTCTTGTTGCTTTCATAAAGCTAAATACAAAGTCAGTAAAGGCTCAGTTATTTTCATAACTTATTGCTCTATAGTCTCATTTAAAGATTTAGATTGAATTGTTTTTTATTGAAGATTTTACATTCATTTCTCTTCTCCAAAAACTTGTTTGTTAGGCAATGTAATTATACGTATGATTTTTATAAATTGTAATATAGTTTTAGATGTTGATATTTAAATTGATAGTCACTTCCCCCCCCCCCCCATAAATACACTGAAAAAGAGATTGAGCTCGGTTTCTTATTAAATTTTGAGTCTTTTTGTTTTTGTCTAACTTTAAATTTCCTTCCACTTTTGGCAGGAAGAGAGGGCTCGAGGTGAACACAACCTTACCAATATTTCAAAAACACACGAACGAATGCAGCAGGAGCAGAGGAGTGAGTTTTACTGCATCTTGGGAAGTTTGCTCTGCTTCGTCTTTAGAGGCTGACACCGAAGGTTTTATTTATTGTGGCAGCTTTTCTGCTACTCAACTTCAGTTTCTTTTCTTCTAAATCATGCGTACATAAGCATTGTTGCGTGGTCTTCTGTTTGTTTTTTAGGTGGTTCTGGATTTTTTTTACAGTTGCTTTTTCTATACATACTGTAATTGTACCCCAGTTAATTAAATTCTTTTAATGGCAGAGATTTTTTCACAGAATATAATTTTCATAAATTTATATTCATGTGTGTGGAGTTATTATTTATTTGCGTATTATATATAGATAATAACCTGTATAAAAAAAATTTTAAGAATGACAAAGCAACAAATTTTAACCCATGAAATAAAAGGTTTTACTGTTTGGTAAGGTTATTGTTTTAAGCTGAATTTCTGTTTTGTTTATTTATAACTTCTCTTGATGCAAATCTTTTTATTTATTTGAAAATCTGTGTGTTCCTGCTACTAGACCTTTCAAACTTCATTTCAGTTACTCCATATTATAAGAATAAGCTGAGAGGTCTGTACAACACAGCTATGCAGGATGCTGAAGCTGAGGCTGAGTGAGTTTGACTTTCAGTTTTCTTGAAGAAACATAAATGGAGGTTCATTCATTATGACATATTTATGAATTTCTATACGTTTTCCCAGTTATGGGTGTTGTGTATCCTCAACTTGGTTACAAAATTTGTGTGTGTGTGCTTACATGCTGAGTGGGTGGAAAGTTCCTATGCTAAGAATAGTTTGTTGGTTCTTCATAGCGTTCATTAAAGATGGCGTTTATTCTAACAGATATGCACATTGTATAAGATAGATTTTGTGTTGAAATATCAACACACTAAATATATTCGTCGAGGAAATAATAGAAGAAAACTACAAACTGTTTCCTGGATAATAAAAGTATTGTTAAAACAAGTATACAAAAGCCTTCAAAGAGAAATATCTCAATTTTTTGAACAAAATCAGACTTTTTCCACTCATTTCATATTTCATAGAGGCTATGAAAAACATTTTTTTTAAAAAAAAAAGCACAAAAAAGAAAAACTGTTGTCCTAACTTGAGAAATTAGTAACCATTTTTTTAAAAGTTTTCTCTTGTTAAAAGACATTTCTTAGGTTCTCAGTATAAATTTAATATTAAAAAATTTTAATCCAAGCTGGAGATTTTCTTTACATTTGGAAAAGAAAGATATCAGAACAGTATATATTGAAAAGTTTACAAAATGTAGCAGTATTCATCATGCTTGAAGCAGAAGGTGGACTCAGACAATGTTACAATGGTAGATATTGATGGAAGTTTGTATAAAAAAGTTTCTGGTGTCTGGTTTTATAATAAAAAATAGTTGTTAAATAAAGTTGTTGGTATTATGAAAACTTTGAATTAAACTTGTATGCTAAATGCATGTTTGCGGGTGTCCAAATAAATAAGTACATACAAACAAATTTCTATCTGACATGTTTCCACCTTCATGCCACTGACACCAGTCTCATTGTTTTCCATCATGATTCTGGTGAGCTCTGACCTGACTGCTGGCCAACATGCACATACATCAGCAGATCCTGGACGATTCCTCACAGCTTGAGCACACATGCGATTCACCTCAGCTCTTAATTTTGCAGCAACGGTGACTGGTGGCATGGCAACTGCAGGTTACCATAATGTACTCATCTTGTCACTGAGGCAACCCTTGATTTAATGAGCGAGATCTGTCTGCTACATTGATATTTTTGTTGATGTCCTTTCCACAGATTAATATGTAGTATTGTATTGTAATACATTAATCAGATTGGCTGCAGGATGTTGTCTTGGGCTCTGTTTACAATGATCCTGTGGCCATGTTTCAGATCTTGTTTAACCAATCTTTTAGAGGTCAAATGAACTGTCTGATTAAGACAGGAAAAATGTATGTCTGCAATCAGTTACAAGTTATCTTGCTAACACAAACCATTTGACTTTCCAGACTACATGCCATTATACATACAAAACATCTTTGTTTGGCATTACTTTGAGATCAGGTTTGGGTGAAAATAAGATAGTTGCCAAATTTGCAATTTTGTTTAAAATTTAAGATGTCAATAATGTCTTGACCCTAAACTTTTTTGGCTAGTCTACAGTGAATCTTCTGTCAAAGCTGGTTGCTGAATTGTGTTTGTAAAATGTGTCATCATGATGTTTTCATGTATAATGAATAAAAGAGGTAAAGAAGTGTTGTGAATATCTGCACCTGTATACACTAATTATGTATTGTTTATTGGAATTACAGTCAAATAAATACTTAACCAGATTTTAAAATTTTTTTACAAATTTTAATGTGATTCAAAAAGATATAATTTCTATTGCATTGGAGTTTTGAAAGAAGTGATTTTAGTGTTGTTTATTTACTCCAACACTAAAACCAAGAAGCATTGCTGATGTGAAAGGGCTAGTGGTAAATCTGAGGAACAAGTGAGTGCAACATTGCAGTTGCGCAGGGCATCAGTCAGTAGTACCATTGTGGAGTTCAGGGCAACTAGTAGTATGCTAAATAAGTTAAGAAATAGTTGTCCAAGCAAAAGTGAGTGAACAGAGAGAAAGATAAAGAGACTGGTAAAAGGAGAGAGAAGAAAACTGCTACAGAGTCTGCCAAGTCCTTCAGGAGAGGAAAAGCCATCATTAGTTCTGTTAGTAAGAAGTAAATTGCTTAATAGTGGACTAACTGCATAGAAGAGTATTCAGAAAGAAGAAGAAAGCAAAATCTACTACAGGTTGAGAATCCCCCTTATCTGAACTTTTTGGGGCCGAATGTGTTTCAGATTCCAGAATTTTTTTGATTTTGGAATATAGATATACCAGCATAATTTGGTAGCTGACCCACTTGTGAGTGGAGACTGGGCACAAGTTCATTTACAACATTATAACTGCATATGGATACATATAGCCTACAAATAGTTTTATGCAATATTCTAAAATCATTTTGTGCATGAATCCTAAGAAAAAAGATGTACATCTAACTATCATAAAGGTAAACTATCACTACAGTAGGCCTACCGGTACCCAATGGGTATTTGCAGGCCTTTTCGACATTTTCAAGGTATATTCACACCAACAACAAAGCACAGAAAAAGTACCAAAATTATGGTGAGTAATGCACGTACGTCAAGTGTGTCAGGTCCTGTGTGTCGCCCAGGACCCTCTGGAATTTTCCACTGAAGGCACTCCAAAAATATTTCGGATTTTGGTACTTTTTGGTTTTCAGAATTTTGGAATAGGGATTCTCAAGCTGTGGTTTGTAGGTTGTTGGTATAACCTGGATTTGAAAGCAGCTTGAAAAAGAGTTTGTTGAGAAGTGTTTACTTCTCTGTTTTAAGATTGTAATCAAAAGGTTCAGTTTTGAGATTGTATGATGTCAAAGACATAAGTCAGCTGGTGTTGATAGATGGAATTATGGAGATATGTACAAGAATATACTGGAAAGGAAAATTCTACCATTAGTGAGGAAATGTCAAAGTCCATGAAGGAGAAATGGCCTGCAGTCTCCAGATATAAATCTTATTGATTGGCTTTGGGAAGGTGTGAATCAGTTAAAATTTGTATTGTTGAAGGATAGAAGCCAGCCTTCACTGAATTTTATAGAGGTTTGGTTTCTTCCTAATGGTTGTCATACTTTATATTGACAATCTGCAAGTTGAATAGTTATTTGGCAGCAATTGTTATGCTGCTTTAAATGATATGTAATTAACATCAAAAAGTGTAGATAATCACAGCATTTCTTGTTGTATTTTTCATACATGAATATGTTGGGTGGCATAGACTTTGCAGGTAAGTGAAGAGATTTCAGCAACCAGCTTTGTCAAAATACTGATTACTCTGAGGTGGTTGAATACTATCTTGATTCCCCATACATTCACATTGGTATTACAAGTTATGAGCCCACCATGCAAAAACACAGTCATTTGCATTGTTAACAGTTTATTGTTAATAAAAATGCATCTAAGCAAAGAAATATACTATTATAAATCTAATGAGTGCTTAATCAGAATGTACAATCCATTAATTGTAATGATGTTAACACTTAAAGTTTTTAACATAACTATAGACCCAGCAAGTTCTATAAATGTTATTATGTTTTGTTTATTCCAAAAGCATAATAATATCATGTTTGTTCAATATTGTTTCTTACTGTACCTTGAATAGTTGTTAGCTGCTGCTATGCTTTTGTATACAAACCAGTGGACCTTGTTATTAATAACTGCTATTACTTTGTTTGGCAAATGAAAATGACACCTAAGATCAAAATTCCACACGAAACAAAGCCATCTGTTCCTGTTTTTCATAAAGCTGGCTATTCTCAATGGAATATTATGGACAGCTGAATTACTTGGGATGGTGTGCGGACAACTATTTGTAGAATGAAGTCGGGTGTTCAGCCGTCAATTTAAAGGGTTGAGAAAGAACAGAAACTGGAATGTGAAGATAGGTTACTGGTTCAAAAAAAGTAGAGCAAATCCTTTCTTGACTGAGCTAATTAACTGTTGACCACAATTCCTCTGCAAAAGTCAGCATCCCAACCTGTTTAGATGTAGTAGCAAGAAAGAACGACTTGATTAAATTAAGCAGCATGAGAACTACACCTTGGAGAAGTGGTTCAGTGTATTGCATTTGGATGAGAGTGGGTTTGAAATGTTTGGTTTTAAGTAACAACAGTATATTTATTTAGAAGAAAAAGAATGGGACCTGTTTGCCCCACAACTAAGCCTGTTGGTGGAAATGTGAAAGTTTGTGGTGGTTTGCTGGTGACATGATAAAGATAGGATTTTCACAAAAGAATTATTAGTATTCTGCAACGCCATACAGTTCCCTTGCATCATTTCTGTAGAGAACTAATTATATGGCAGTTGAAATATAGACCTTTTTTAACACACTGTATATGTTATGACAACTTTTGAAAATTTTCATGTTATTTAAAATACATTACATAAGGAATGTATAGTTATGGAATTACCATTATTCAAACAACAAACATTACTGTTTTGAATGTAGATTCATAGCTTTGATGATGAATAACACATGCTAAATGAAAATAGTCCCTTCAAAGAAACAGTCTCTGATGTATTGAAAATTTGGCTTTATTTTCATTCTTCACAGGTTGGTGAGAAGAGCTCTGGATAAAATCTCTGAGATTAAAACTATTAGGGAGAACCGGAGGCTTGGTAAGCTTGCTGCTTTTTCTTAGCATAATAGAAACTGTCAGATTCCATTTCTATTATGGTTTTGCTAAACTGGTGAAAAAAGGAATAAAGTAGTTTCCTTGTATCACTGACTATATTCGTATTGTGCCATTTAACAGTAAAATCCAGTGCAAAACTGTTGGTTTATACTGCATCCATTTTAAAACAGGCTAAAAGAGCAATATTTGCTTTAAAGTTATGTTCCTGCAATTCCAATACACATTTCTTTAAGGATGTCAAATTGAAATTATGTGTGTGTGTGTGTGTGTGTGTGTGTGTGTATATATATATACGAGGTCTGTCCGAAAAGAAACTGAACTTTTAAAACAGCATGCCAACCAGCTGGTGCAGTGCTGTGTATCGGTGACCTTGACCTTCATTCTAATAATGGCCACATCACGCCACGTCAGTTAGTCATCAATCTACACACGCTAGAGTGAACATATGTTAAGTGCTCTTGGCGATTTGTTGCAAGTTGAACAATGAAGGATCTTGATGAGCAACGTGTTTGTGTGAAATTCTGTTTCAAATCAGGAAAAACTTTTACGGAAACTTTTCTAATGTTGCAACAGACCTATGGGGAGGATTGTTTGAGCCGTACACAATGTCACGAGTGGTACCAGCGTTTCAAATCGGGAAGAACATCCACCGAAGACAATCGGTCCCAAATATGGACGACAACGGACGATGATCACATTGAGAAAGTGCGTGCTGTGATCCGTGGAAATCGTCGCCTGACTGTCCGTGAAGTTTACGAAGGAGTGGGCATCTGTAAAGGTTCGTGCCACATGATTTTAAAATAAAGATTGAACATGCATCGTGTAGCTGCAAAATTTGTGCCACGTCTGCTGACAGATGAACAAAAAGAGAACCGAGTCAGTCAGGAGCTCTTTGATCGTTCAAATGCTGATGAAAGCTTTCTGAAATGTGTCATAATAGGTGACAAAATGTGGGGGTACAGCTACAATGTCGAAACAAAAAGGCAGTCATCGCAGTGGGTTGGATCGTCATCGCCACAACCAAAAAAAGCATGTCAGAGTCGCTTAAATGTGAAGGTGATGTTCATCACCTTTCTTGATTGGAAGGGCATCATTCATCATGAGTTTTTTCTACGTGGTCAGACGATCAATAGAGAGTTTTACTTGGATGTCCTGAGGCGGTTGAGTGAGGCAGTGCGAAGGAGGCGGCCTGAGGCATGGAAAAACAAAACCTGGATGCTGCACCACGACAACGCACTTCTTCACACATCACTCCTTATCCATAACTTTTTGGCAAAGCACAAGATGACTCTCGTCCCCCAGCCGCCCTACTCTCCAGATTTGGCCCCTGCGGACTCTTTTTTATTCCCAAAGTTGAAACCCACCATGAAAGCTCACCGACGATAAAAGAGATCGATGAAAATTCGCTACAAGAACTGCACTATCCCTGAAAACGCATTCCAGGACACATTCCAAAACTGGAAAAAACATTGGGAACGGTGTATCAACAGTGGAAGGACTATTTTAAAGGAGACAAGTCTGATTAAATTGTAAGTAAAGCAATAAATTTGTTTTTAAAAAGTTTGGTTTCTTTCTGGACAGACCTCGTATATCCACACCTGTTTTATTTCAGTCCGAATCAGCTGCTTTCAGCATTTAGGTTTTATGTCATTTTATACATAATAACCAAAAGATTATCTTTTAGTTTTAACAGGCTTGAAGCATTATGGAAGAAACTGTACTGTGTGTATGTGTACTTCTTTGTTACTGTGCTGTAATTTAAAAACTTATTTACATTCTTTCTGTTTTCAGCTGACAGTGACCGTCCTAAGCCTATCATCAGACGTGGGGTTTTGATGACAATGTTACAGCAAAATGCTGTTTCCTTGCCCCTCTGGGTCAGCAAACCAGGAGAAAAGTTTGTTTTTGCGATATCTTAACTCAGTGTTATGCCAGCATTTCTAGATTTGGATAAACCCTGTATCAAAAGGGGTTTTCTTTTGTTTCTTCCAGGTGGATGGAGCCTAAAAGCTTGTAAGGATATCTTTGATAAAGTCAGAAAAACTACTACAGTAGATTTTATTTCTTAAAGCATACCTATTGGTCACAATGTTATTTTATCACACAGGTACAAATCTGGATTATTCTAGGTGGAAAAGCCATTATGTGGGTAGTTTTTAGCATTTCTTTGGTTAAAATGGCTAATGTTGATGGTGGTGATCTTTGAATAAAATGTGATTTCAACGCAAGTTTTAATCTTCAAAGATATTTTTTTATGATTCTAAAATTGTGTATGCATATGTTGTGCTTGTTGTTTTCTTTGGGGAGGGCTAGTTGTAGTATAATGGCACATTTCTGCATTATTTTCAAATATGTATGGGCTTTCCACTGTTCAGCTTAGATGATTTTTACTTGTAAGAATAAATCTGCCTGAAGAAGAGCAATAAGTACTCAACACAATCAGACCTGTTATAGTAGTGAATGCATTGCTGGAAACTTTCTTTTTAGACCACCGCCTCTGTGTGGTGCCATGTCAGCTGACAATAACTACATTGCTCGAACAGGTGATAAGGTGGCTGCTAGGGTGAGAGGTCAGGATGGAGAAGAGGAAAACTGGATCTTAGCAGAAGTTTTCTCTTACAGCACTGCAGCCAATAAATATGAGGTGGATGACATCGATGCAGAGGAAAGTAATGAGTAAGTAACATTTATGGAAATATGATGGATGTACTGTCTTGTGTCCAGAACAACCATATGTTTGAGTGAGAGAGAAAGAAAATCAATTAATATTTTTTTTTTTTAAATTAAGTTAACTAGAATGTTGATTATTTTTTTTCCATATCACTTACTATATAAATTAAAATATCATTTGGAAAACTCCTGATTAGTGCTCTTACTTATGGACTTGTGTTTTTCTTTCTCTGAGTAGGTATTTATATTTTAAATGTGTGAATATACAGATGTCTTAATTTTGCTTGCTATAGTCTGTTTTATACCAGGATTTCAAAACCTGTATAACTATAAAGTTGGAGAGTTGTGATAATTTCTCTTTCTCATTTGTTTAGAGTCGTCTTTAATGCCACTAAAACTGTAATTTGTCTCATACAGCCAACATGTTAATATTTTAGACGCCATGTTTTGAGCCGGAGAAGGATTGTCCCACTGCCAATATGGAAAGCAAATCCAGAGACTGACCCTGATGCGCTGTTTTCAAAGGGAACGGTACTTACTTTCTAAAGATTTTCGCTTAAAGATTGAATTGTTTGGCAGGGATTTTAAATACTGTGTGTTTTCTTCTTTTCCAAAAAATTGTGATGGTAAAAAATAATGCTTGATAACTGCTCATTCACTTCAATGCAACTATATGTGGAGGTTTTACACACCAGCAGCATAGAGTTTAGTGAAATAATATACCTGTGATGTTGAACTGATTTTACAAGAGAAATTACCATTCGTATGACAAATTGAAGCCATTAAGTGTTTAATATCTGTATAAAGCACAAAAACTGTATCAATAGTTTGCTTTAATTGTCAGTAAAGATCTCCTTTAAACTGTTTCATTAAATAAAATTGTATTAAATAAATGTTTTTTTTTTTTACATAAAATTTATTAGTAAGTACTTAATGTCATTGTTACTGCTGTCAGCAAAATCTGTCTAGATCATCTTATTGCCAATTTTAAATAGGTAATTTATTCCAATTGAGATTATAGAAACCTGTAACTTGTAGGTAAGCACTATTAAAATAAGTTTCTTGGGCATTAATCCAAACAGTATCCGAGCATCCACAGCAGTGTGTTCAAGAAACAATCCGAAATCTTTTTCATGCTTGCCTGTGGTCTTTTTGAACAGCGGTAACATTGCTATTAGCTTGCTGGCTAGATCAGCTAGTCTCAGTCCCATTAAACAAGTCTTGAACAAAAGATTGGCATTTTTCTAAAGCATACTGCTGACTCATCAGTAGTGCTTATGTTTGAGGCTACCCATGAGCTGTGCACAGTCAGATAAAATTTACATACAATATTTAGTCTGTAGTATGTTCCTAACTGCACAGAGTTGGTAGCATAACAGCTCTTGAAACTATAGACATTTTTTCGGTTGCATGACCATCCACAGGAGAAAATTGGAATTGCCACTAAATAACATGGTTCTCTAGCATCCTTGATGTCAAAACTTTGACACGACTGCTGTTATTCCCTCCTGGTAGATGATACCAACATAGTTCCCTGAAAGGTTCAACTTAGTTGTAAAATCTACTTTACATAAACAGTTTGTAGTGATGAGGCTTGGAGGTAGTTCCATAAGAATAAGATATTACCTTGCTGCACATTAAAGTATTTGGCAAACTGGTTGACTTGCTTGATTGTACTTTGATAAGTAGGCTCTGCATCACTGTTCTATTTTGTGATCAACTGTTTATTCAAACTGAATTTCTTGTTACAAACTTACACAAAAAAGCAACCTTTACTGAAGTTGATTTAGAAACGTGCATTATGGTCAATACATAATTTACAAAGTTAAACCAGCCATGAATATATTTTTTAAAATGCTTATATCTAAATCATTTTATCATTAATAATGTCAGAATTCTCTGACTACATTTCTATTTTAGGAGGGAATAAATTATTGTTGAACAGAAATTCTTGTTTCTTTAAAAACAAAAATTTAATTTATTATAGAGTTTAATCAGCTTCTGACTTGATGTTTCTACCTCTTAATACAAGAAAGGACAAAATTGTTGAATTTAAGTTGTTTTTTTTGTTTTTTTTTAGTTAGTATTGGCACTCTACCCACAGACAACCTGCTTTTACAGAGCATTAATCCATGAACCGCCTAAGAGAGTAAGTGATTACATTTATTTGTAATAGAAATGTATGTTGTAAGAGCTTTCCAACTTGTGATCATAACCTTTTAATTGCTTCAGTACTAACAGAAATTTGTTTACACACACACACACACACACACAGACAATGCTAATCTAGAATGGCAATAATTGAGAGAAAGCTTTCAGATAGAGCATCATTTTGATAAGAACCGGTTATTGGCTTATTTTCATGTTTTAGAAGTACTAGGTGCTGCTGTTCTTTGTTCAAGGATTAAACATTCTGAACACTTAACTGATTTCTGTGCCTATTCATGTCAAGAGAGTATTCTGAGAAATTATTAGTCTGCAAACTAAATTGTAATGGTTAAATAACTTTTTTTAAATAGTTGCCTTCATAATCTCAATTACCATACTATTCAGTGTAAAATTTTTTGTTTATCACAGTTATCAAAAAAAAAGGTGGTAAGACTTCAGTATAGAATAGTATAAAACTGAATGAAAATAGCTTTAGTTCAGTGTAAGAGACTTGAGTTGTTCTTGACAATCAACTCCGCATAAGTGATGATTTTAAAAAAACCTGAAGGTAAATATCACTAGTTCTGAAGTCTGTGAAGTATACTCTTGTGGTTGTGGAAGGCCCAACAGCTTCCAGGTGTTATGCATCATTTTACATAACGAAATCATTCTGGGAACTTTCTGATCAAACTTCAAATGAAGCATTTTGGTTTATGTAGGTGTGGCTTGTTTTGGTTAAGGTTGGGATTTGTTATTGTCGAACTTCAATATTAAAAAACCACATGGTAGTGGTATTCTCTCATTTAGATGGCTGATTAGGATTTAATAGTTTTGCATGGTGGTTTAAAAGTTTTATGGTACATGCATATACTAACTTTTCTTTTTTATCAAAATTGCTTCATACGTTGTAGTTCTTGAGAGTCAAAAATTAAAATTCAATTAAGTAGTATTAGTTTAGCTTCATTTGATTTTCAGGTAAGAAGAAATTAAGTTATATAAAGACGGTTGTGTGTCCATTTTAAAATGTGAAATGACCAAATCCTTTCTGATTCTTTACAGCCTCAAGATGACTACTCAGTTTTGTTTGAAGATAATTCTTATTCTGACGGATATTCACCACCACTGTCAGTGGCCCAACGGTATGTGATAGCTTGCAAGGAAGAGAAGCGAAAGTAGTAGACATGTTGTGATGTGGAAATACTGCAGTCATACTATGTATGATTGCATATATTACTGCCGGACTACCTTTCACCCATCCTTGCCTTTGAGCTGAGAGTACGGGTTAGAGTCGTCTACCCAAACAGTTCATCTGGAATACATGGTAGAACCAACCAGTAACCTTTCTAAGTCAGGAGAAGTTGTTACACTATTTTGTCAGTTTCTTTCATATGTGTTACAAAGTTACTTTGTCGTCGTCTTCTGTCTGGAGAAGTCAAGTACATCATGTGACTCGGACCAGTGTTCATCAGAATTGGAAGTGCAAAAGATAACAATTTAGTTTTATAGAGGTGGCTGAGTACACAATTTTTTGTAAATTTTTGAAATATTTATGCAATAATTCTTTGAATTATAGGATGAAATATTTTTTTTATTAATTATAATATCAGTAGATGCCATTTGTAATGAGTTTTACTTGTGTATTCTGTATGGTTCTAAAAGAAACAAATAGAAAATCTAAATATTTTTCATCTATAAACAAATGAACTTTGTCAAAAAAATGTTTATATCAGAGCAGATTTGCTTCTTTCAGTCCAGAAATAATTAAAACAGAAACACAATAAAATCATTTTTTTCTATACTGGTGTTAAATGTGTCCAAATTCCAAATTTTATACGAGTTTAGACTAATGTAATTTTTTTAGAACTCTTAAATATTCTAAAGTGTATTCCATTATTGATGACAACAGTCAACCTGGTGGCTTGGTTGCCAAATTTCCTAATTTTGTAATATAAAATCAGTTCTTTTGTTTTTGAATTACCACAATCCATTCTTTCTTTTTATTTCTGAGTCTTCCATTTGAAAATATATAGATGGGTGTTTGTTTAATTCCATCAGTGATGTGTACTGAAACCTTGATGAAGTGTTGCTTTTCACCAGCTGTTTATAGTGTTTTGTTGTTTTGTTTCTTTTTTTAAATAGTCCTTCACTTTTTAATTTTTCAGTTTTAAGTATAGAGTAAATAATATTTATTTTCAAGAGCATATACTTTTGTTGACTTTATACATAATCATTAATAATCAACAAATTATGGAACAATTTTTGGAAAATGTTACTTTACACTGATTGTTCTTTGTTAAAGAAATATTGCTCTTTTTCTAATAGATTTTCAGTTTACTGCTGATTTAACAGATTTTAAACTCCAGTAATCCTCCAGGTGCTATTTTACTCCTAGGAACAGATACACATGCTAACTGGTTGGTTTCATGAGAAGGTGACTCTTTGAAACATCACACAAAATAGCTGCCATGTAGTGTGATTTTGAAATTTTATGGAACACAATTAGCTAAAGGTGACCTGTATTTTTTTTTTAGAAATTATTGTGCCATATTTTTCATTGACCACATTAAAAATAGTTTTGTTTTTTTCTTTATCTACTTTACACTACATTGCTAAATTATCTTTAACTAGGTGCCGGTGTTAGACGAGTAAGTTACTGTCAAACAAGGCATTGCTTTCTGGTAATGGACTATTTTGTCTGTCACAGTGAAACACTCAATGCTGGGAGTTTGGAAAAATATCTACAGTATCATTCATACTTGTATATTGAAACAGTAGCAGTGTGCAAAGTTAAAATTTGACCATTTCTTAGCTGCACAATGTATATCACCAGCGGCTAAGCAGAGACGTTACAGCTTTGGTCTTGTAGTTGTTAACAACCTTTCAACAGACTTTCAGACTATAAAATGTTTTTAATATATAGAGCTACAACTTTTCTGTGAAAATTCTGCTGCAGGTAAATTTCAACTTTACTATTTAATAACTCATTATATTTCTGCAAAAAAAATTTTTTTCAAGGATAAGTTTGCTACTTTTATTTAAACAATTTGAAAATTTAATTCTAAGTAAAGCTCTCTAGTGGTCAAATAAGTTCATTCCTGTGATCCCTGTGCAGACAATTGTTTAATGATTTTTCTGCAAAAATGAGCCAAAGAAGATTATGGTGATGATGCAACTGGTTGAAGCTGCCAAAAATATAAATTTGTCAATGAATTCAGATAATTCTATCTCAAAGGGCCGGAGAAGGTGGTGTTTATCAGCAGCATTATTTCAGTTTTCCTATCTTTGATTTTTACGTGTAGTTTAAATGAATTTGGAAATTTTTGGTGTGTAATGTTTTTGCGTTCCAAGACCATTGATTTTATCAGTGAGTGTGTGAAATGTTTAAAGGTCATAGCTACTAACAGTAAAGCTAGAAAGTCTTCCATAAAGCACCCATCCTTTCACGCCATCTAATATTTTTAAAGTCTATTGTCACACTGAATAGCTTCACTTCCCTAGCATTCTGGCCCTTTTTTTTTTCAAAAATGAAGGCCACCAGCAAAATTCAGCTTATAATTTGTTCAAGTTGTGATCAATTGTAGCCTGTGAGCCCAAACTATCTGAGTTCTTGAAATACTAAATTTCTTTATGTAATGGCTAGGTGAAAATGTTACACTAATCATTTTGGGGGATATTTTAGAAGTAAATAGCAAGATAAACTTATAAGGATCTTTTAAAGATGTCAAACCATATTTTGATTAATTATAAAACAAAGTTTAAAAAAAAAATCTGTGTCCTCTCTAGTCATTATTACATGGAGACAGAGTGACTTCCCTTTAATATAGACCTGGTTTCAATAACGCGTGAAGATTACTAAATCACCTCAGTAAGTAGTAAAGATGTCTTTTTGAGATTTCTGCTATAAATCCAATTAACTGGCGGTGAAATAATATGCACACAGCATGCTAGGCACTTTCAAATAGAACTCAGCCAGCCAAATACCATTACAGTATTGCTATTTCAGTCAGATTTTCATTTGAACGCCCCTAGTACAACATACAAATAAATAGAAGACTGAATGCTTTTTTTTAAAAAAAAGAAGATTCCTAGACGTTGTTGTTGTTTAGTTCTTTCAATAAAGCTAGTCATGTATTGGAAATTAAATATCTGTCTGCAAATGGTTACTGCAAGAGAATTTACTAAACTACTACTACTGTAGTTTGTGTTGGCATCATGTTGTAAGATTTCCAGAATGTTTCAATCCTAACAGCCTGGATTCAAGCCCTCACTACCAAAAATAATGCAAAATACAGATCAGTTACTTATAGTATTGCACCATTATCCACATTAGCTAAAACAGTATTTGATCAATTGCTGAGTAACAAGTTCTGAATTTCCCAGTATGGTAGAAAAAAAAAAATTAAATTTTGATATAGTGTTGTTGTAATGAAAAGTATATTTTTATCTATTGTAAGCACTTTTAAGAGTAAATACAGCAGCAATTTTACTAAAATGTTTAATCACCTAATTTTTACATAAATAATGGCAAGTTAACGAGTTCAAAGTGAATCTTTCTCTCTCATCATTTTGATTAATTCCTTTTGTATGATATTTTTTTACCTTTCAAAAATAAAATATTCTATCTCTAAAAATTGAAAAAAAAAAGTAAATATCAACTTCTAGGAAGAGTTTAGTTAATCAAATTCCATAACTATTTTACTTACCTGTTGATGCTAAGGTCAAAGGCTCAGTTTGGTCAACTTCCCTGGCCTGGTTTCTTGCTGCTCCCCACAATAGCACCATGGATGGGCACTTCAGTACTGACCAGGTTAGGGTTAATGGGTAGCAGGAGACTAGATAATTAGCCTCCTCTCTCAGCCATAAAATTAATTTTATTCTGAGAATGTAATGTTAGGGTTTCTGTTAGAGTAGAGCCATGGCACTGGTTGTTACGCAAATCTTAAGAAATGCTTGTTATCAACCACTGGTTAATCTTTGTTTTATGATTGATCCCCTTATTTGGGAAAAAAGAATGAATAAAGGTATTTTTTTTTGTTTGTTTTTTTTTTTAAAGCCCACAACGAGTGGTCCAGTGGATATAAGAATCTCAACATAGACACGACAGTAGCTTTAGACAGCGCTTGTTTGCTGTCACTATTTATTTGTAATACCAACTGACTAAAGGAAATACTGTGCATATTGTTCATAAGGAATTAAAACAATTTTCACATTTCCATGTTCATTTAATATATAGAAAATATCTGGTGAAAAAAGACTTGCACCATATTGGTTCTAATTGCCACCCATATTTCAGATTCAGCACTCCCAAAAAAACTATCAAAAATTTCCATTTGGTTGCTCCACCTTCCTACTTACCAAATGAGGTATATGTCCTGTGAATGGTACTGGGATGGTGTGAGTGGATGGATGGTGAAGGGAAAGCACAAAGCTGGAGCCATGCTACTTTTTTTTTTTCCATTGGGCCAATTCTTGGTCTCTCGACGTGATCAGGAAGGTTTGAGACGACTCACGTCCAATGGATTAGATGGCACAAAATGGTGATGTGGAACATGGATTGCAACATCAGATGCAGTACAAGCAGCATTTAGGTTTTTGTCAAGAGTAAAGAGCTAGAACAACAAAATTTAGCATGACTCAGTGAAGTTAGATCCAATAAGTTGTAAGCCAAGCACTACTGATTTGTCGTGTTTTCATTTCTCCGGTGGTTTCTTCCAAAGTGTCACGGACAAAGCAGCAGAGTTTAAAAAAAAATAATTAAAAAAATTTCAAAGCAATTTAATTACCTGTAGGATCTGTTAGTTACCCTCAGTGTTAGTTTCTATGCAGCAATGTGTCAATTGATGAATGTATGACAATTTGGGTTTCATCAAATATGAACTTTCTTGGCACCAATGATCACCTGACAAGTTCCAATAAAACCCAGGCAGCAATTAGAACCAATGTAGTATATACAATTAAAAAGGAATAAAATATGCCTTAGTTCATTTTCAAGTGAAGATACCTTGCTCATACCAATGAAATAAAACTTCAAATGTCTTGCATAGATATAAAATCAGAGGGAAAAGTCCATTAAGTATGTGCATATATCGTTTAGTACGGTATGGCACCCTGCTGTTTTTATCATTTAATTCATATATTTGATAATTATCAAGAACAACATAGGACATCTATAGAAAATAAAGAAACTTTATTAAAACCAAGTTCCTTTTCATAAACATATTCCTGCTTAGTCATTATTCCATTCTGGTCCTTGACATGCACAGACAATGTATATGTTCTGTCCATCACCACGACAACCAAACAACTTGTACCCACAGAGGAAATAAATCAACCTTAAGTTATACATTCAGTTTCATGAGATGTTCTTTGAGAAAGCTGAATATGTAATTCCTACAACAATGCCAATGACTTTTCATAAATTATGTTGATCTGACTGAATTGTGGAAATGCATAAGGTAATACGGTTTTGCAATGTAGTATGCAAAAGAGAAAGGCATCAAACACCAAAATTCAACACTAAATAGAAAAGTAAAAATCAAACTTCCCCTTTAATCAAAAGAAATCCTGTAGTAACAATAGAAAACCTGCTTCAAGAGAACAAAATTTATAGTGTACTTCAAGCATATGTTTTATACATGGAATCAATCAAATCACAAGTGCTTAACTCTTTAAATATCAGCAATCTTGAGGCTAACATCCCAAGGTTTGCCTAATAAGTTAGTTTTCTGTAAATTTAGACAATCTATGGTAGTTTTCTAGTCTTATCAAATGGTTTACCATACAGGTAAAAAATAACACTTTCAAGACAAATTTTTAACTTAAAAATTCTAATGCTAAAATCTGTTAAGCATTAAATTTTTGATTCATATTCTATATAGCAGGTACCATGTTTGGGCCTTGACAGCGGCGTATACAAGAGGTGCAATATAAAACAGAGTTTAATGATAGCTTAGATGTACATGCTAAATCAGAGCCAGATTGATTTCCAGGAATGTAACAATATTTGTGGTAAAAAGGAATGTATTTCTTTAAAAATAAAATAAAATAGCATCAATCTAATAAGAGCAAAATCAACACTTTGTTTGGTTTCCAAATTTTAAGGATGTTTCTTTTTTTTTTGTTGTTTACTACATAAGAAATTAATGTCCAATTTATCGCTTTTGAAAAGTAAAATATCCTTTAAATTTGGAAAATCTTCATAGTAATATGGCAACTTTTTTTTTTTTAAAGGCCACTTTAAAACACTCATATCAAGAGCAATATTTCACTGTCTCACGTTTAAGTTAGATATTGTGAAAACATCGCTCACACACCTGGTCTCTCACCTGAGAAGCAACAAATTAACAGGTTCGTTCAGCCAGACCATAAAACCAACAAAGTTCAAGTATTATTTATGAAGAAGAAGAAAAAAAACCTGCCGCTTCTGGAAGCTAGCATTGCATTCTTGTAACCAATACACAGAGTCATTCAAATTTACTTTGGTTATTTCTAATAGTAAATGATTTTAAAATAAATTTAGGCAAAACTTTTATGACAACAGTGAATATAAAATTCAAATTTACACAAATTAAGGGTGAAAAAAAGATGTACATTGGCATCACTTAATGTTTTGAGTGAGTCAAGGCAACAGGGTAATATTAAGAATCCTGACATTTACATTAAGAAATGATGACTATTTCTATCCATGACGCGTTTATAATAAAATCATAAGTGTCGAAATAATATGCTACCACAATTTAAATGCGTAAAATTAGTTTAGGGTTTTATTTTAAATCATGTTTCCATGTGCTATAACATGATTATAACTGAAGGATCAGTTATGGAAAAGTGTTTCTCTTTTTCCTCCCTTCAATTGAATATCTGCTGCTATACTGCAGCGGGAATCAAGACATATTGGTCTACCAGGCAATGATGACAAAGCTACCACTACTGAATCACCAGTTATTGAACCCAGGCATGAAAGCGTGTCAACCAAAATATTAGGATCTATACAGACTTGAATCTAAAAAACAACAACAAAAAAAACACCTTGCTTTAAAGAAATTAGAATCAACAAATGTGCAGAAATTTTTACAGGTGGACTTGCAGGTACAGATTAGTAGAATACAAGTCATCCTCAGGATAGGAGTGCTTGCTTCAGACTGGCTGAAACTGTTGAACAGAGTCTCAGAGAATGTCAGAATACACACACGAGACACAAACAAATCCACTGGGGCAGCAATACTGGGATAATTTTCAAACATTAAACCAACAATACAGTTTCTGAGGTTGGATCTCTTGGCTGTAATACTCCAATATGTCAGAGGACCACTAATCAAGCAAGCAAATATTTACTGCTAGCAGTGCATGAAATTTCAAAGAAAACTAAAATAAAAGGAAAGTTACTAAAAATTCCCAAAAATTTATTAAAATTTTTATTTTGGAATAAACAAAGAATCAGATCAACAATTCACCATAAACAGCCAATTTTGTGGTTTAAGAACAGAATTCTATCTTATTTACTAAAGTTGATTTTGGCAAGTGTATTTAAAAAAAAAAACAAACAACCCAAAAGATTACTTCTACAATAGCATTTTCATACGAGACTTCAAGTGAAAGTATTAGGTAATTGATTAAAAGCTCTGAGTTCAGTGAATTCTGGGAGATGAATTTAAAATTATACCCCTTTATTTATTTTTTTTCTTGCTAATCATTTCATATACACAGGCAAGATGAGAAAGTATTTTTTAGTGTAGTGTAGACTGGACAAGCTTCACACAGTCTACACACGAGTTTCACAAAACCATTAAACAGACTAAGGGATGATACAGCATTGTAAACTCTGTTGTTTTGGGATTTGCATATTGCTTAAATATGAATTCTCTGACAGGGCCTCAAAATGTCATAATAAGCATTTTTGCATCACCGAAGTGAAAATCAATTGGGAATACATTTTCCCAGAAAAAAAAAAAAAAAACGGGAGAATTATGCTGCTGCTGAACTATAGAAGCCCAACTGCACTTCATACAAAATGAACAAGCAAAGGGATAATACAATGGTCATTTGTTAAAGCCTCCATACTTCACCCTTTAATGATGACAGATATTGAGGCCCTAAGCCATACCATTTATGAGACCCCAAAGGCTCAAACCCAAAAATGCTACAAATACTAATTTATTTTCAGACATAATGTATATCATTTTTAATTTTTTTTTTTTTTTTTACGTGCATTCATCAAAATGTGTTTTTTTTTTTTTTGAAAGAGGCCCTAAGTTATAGCTTACCCACCTCATGCTTTACCTCTACCGTGGATGGCCCAGGACTATCTTCTAAACTGCACTCGTCCACTCGCCAAGGGCCTTCCATCTTTAGTTTTTGAAAATGCAACGTGAAAAGATGTTGGTGGAATAACAGACAAATGTTTGGAAACTTTCCCAACAAACAAACAAACATTACAAGAGAAATTTCTGGTGTTTGCTTCAGCACTAAACATTTTAGCTTATTAGGAGATGGGCCATGCAATGTTTCGCTACTATATACACAAAATAAGCCAATTACCTTCTTCGTTACAACTCAACAGAGCAACAAAGCTACTTGAAGAAAACTAAGTACCTGATTATTAACACAAAAATGAAAGCAACAAATATTGACAAAAGAAGAGATGTGACTAACTGAATCATGGATGTTGTATTCACTTCAGAGCAGCAGGGACAGGCACTGAGCTAATAAAGCAAGTGTTTTTCGCAAGAAGCTAAATGGGGGGGGACAATGTTCATAAATACCTTTAAGGGCAAAGTTAAGAGGCACAGGGAGGCAAGCATCTAAACTTCAGTCATTGCCAAACTGCAAGTACGGAAGTATAAAATCTCTTCTGTTTATACATTTTCTCTAAAATTGACCTTTTCTCTTTTTTTTTAATATTTGAAAAATGTGATTTTGTGCAAGTTTTTAATGCACAAAAAAAAAAAAATAACTAAAAAATATTCAGTTAGAATATACACTGTATATCAGCAGGATTAAGTGTTGCTGTTGTTGTTGTTACCCAGGTAAGAAGTGATTCTAGCTACTGTCCGTAAAGCAAGCAGGAAAACCTGTGACTGCCTTAAAACAATATCTACGCTAATTCCTTCTGCCACTGGTCTATCAAAATGTTTTTATTTCTACAACTTTAAGACCTTAGCAGCCAAAATTTCAAGGATAAAAAAAAGCAAAAAGAAATTATTACATTTCTAATCTAATCTCAAATAATATGAAAAATACATTTTTGAATTTTTTTTAATCTGATAGCAACAGGTATTTTATTAAAGGTTTTAATAATTTTTACTAGATATATTCCTTCAGATAACAATCTTCTATTTGTAAGCACTTTTGCTGGAGGTTAAAATCAACAATTTTGATGAAAGATAAAAATGTCTTCACTATAGAAATGAAAACTTTGTGCATTTATACACATTTTTTAAAACCTAGATGTATAATTATTCTCGGTAAGTGCTGATGTACTAATTAATCTGGACAGCAGAGTTAGACAAAAACAATGCACTATTCTATCTGTGTAGCTAGTTAGTATCTATGACATCTCTATAATTCTCTTTTAGTTTAGTTTGTCATTCTCAATTTAAAAAAAAAATTCAACCAACCAACCAATAGTTTGTAGACTTTCGTAAAGCAAACAAATTTTAAGGTAATCAGAACTAACCTATCACTGAACTCAGAACCACATCACCTGACGAGCTTGGAGAGCAGGTGGTGGGCCGTCAGGTTGTCTCAACCACCTGGCCAACCCTCCCAACTGTAAACAGCCACCTCCACCCCAGCACTACTGTTGTCAGTTCATTTTCCCCCATTACCAGCAATGAGTAAAGTTTTTACACAAAACACAACCTATTTAAAAAAATCAGAGGCTATAGACCGATGTTACGGAGACTTCAGAATATGTCGTCTTTGCGGTCAGGCAAATCAGCTTAGTTGGTTACACAAGTATGGGAAAAAAAACTAATAGAAAACAAACTGGTATTTAAAAATTCCTTGCAAATAGTGCTACATTCATAAAATGGCAATGATTGGAAGAGATTCTTGTGAGCTGTCATACAGACACTGAAATAAATGGTTATCCTCCTCCCCCTAGAAAAACAAAGGCCTGTATTCTTGCAGTTATTGTGTGTTTGGGTGCATGGGCATTGTTCATAGTGTTTCATTGTTAACAACTCGTAGTCAAGTTTTGCTCCTGTTACCACTAAAATATACTACAGTCACATCCCTTGTTTTAAAGTAGATGACTGATTTGTTAGTTTTTAAATTCTATTAAGTGTTAGCTAATACTCATTTATTTTAAAAATAACAAAAGTTGAGTGGACTGAACAGGAAAAACCAATCTTACTATTATTAGTATTGCATTTACAACCATATATTTGTTATTTAACTATACATGCTACAATTTATTTTCAAATAATTTACATCATTTATTATATGATAATAATAATATGATGATTAACATTTAGCTTCTAAACTCTTAAGCTAAATATAAGGTTTAAACCAGCATTTCTCAAAGTTGGCTGCAGTATATATTTGTGTGGGGCCACACAAAGCATTCAGGGCATAAGGGGCCCACATGAACCCTTACTGTCAGAAGTATGATCTTTTTTGATATTGTAAACATTAGCACATTTTCAAACTAACTGACAGTTAATAGCAGGCCCCTGTTTAATTCTTTGGCTGGTTTCTGATGAGTTACCACATTTTTTTGTGGTAAGCAACCACCTTCCTGGACCTTGAATCGACCAAAGTATATATACATAAGGTATATCAAAGTTTGGCAGGGCCCCAATTAAGGGTCATACCATATCTCTTATTTAGACTTTAGAGGGGCCATGATGGTAAGGTTTGAGAAACCCTGGTTTAAACTACCAAAGTATATATAAGGTTCAAACTAGAAACATTCATTTTAAAATTACTTAGTTTTCTTCACTCCTAGAATTACATTACAGATGAACTGATTCAGTTTGTTTTTATCTTCAAAGACTGCATTGCTACATTACACAGACATTTGCATGAAAACTGACAGAGATATTAATATTACTTTCCAAAAATCAGACTTCTATCAAGAGAAAGATAGATATACTACAATTATTTTAAAAAATCTTATATATTAAACATTTTTGAGGTGGCTTTTATCATCACTTAGATAAGAATGTAAATAGATTTTTTGATATTTCATTAAACTTTTGTTTTCATGTGGCAGAATCTCAAAGAAGTCTACAATATTAGTTATATCCATAAACTACTTCATAAAATCATTTGAGTATCTTAAAAAAATAAAATGAATTGGAACTGGTACATTTAAATTCTCAATCACCTGTAAATGCCTTAAGACTATAGTGGAGAAAGTGTAGTAATAGAGTTTAATTACTAAACTGCTAAGCTTGGAGGCTTGAGTTCAAACCCTGATTGGAGCCATACCTTTCTTCTTGCTCTCCACCAGCTGACCAGAGTTTTCACCATGCTCTCTAGTTTCCTCCTACATCTGAGAATGAGAGTTCTAGTAAGAATTTTCTGTGTACTTGCAGGAGTTTCTGCAAGAAATTCCTGATTATCTTGCACCTTGACTGCCACTCAAGAGGTGCCCAAATGTACCCAGGTAACTTGTTTGGCCACCAAGGAAAATGCCCTACACTTTGCCTTCTAGCTCCCTGCTATGAGGCATCTTTAGACCTCAAAGTCAAGATTGGTTCACAAAACAAACACATACCAAAGTATTTTTGAGGTTATCATCTGAAAAACTGCTTGAATTTCTTTTGAAAATAATATTACTACTAACAATAGTAGTAAGAGATCTTTGATAATTTTTTAAATAGCTCATCAAAGAGAGGTTAAGAAAATTTCAAGTTAATGTATTTTAACTCTAATATTTAACAAGAATTTACTTATTTTGTCCTCAGTTCATTTTTGTGATTCAGTAATTTAAATTTTTTTATTACTCACTGTTTTCTTTAGAGTATTTCATATTTAAAAAATTAAAAACAACAAAATTCAGCCCTGTTGTAAACTGCAGGTTGGAAGCTAAGTGCCCACTACACCACCATCGTTGTGTAAAGTTCTCTTACCTTCTGACCTCAGTTAAATACATACAAAAAAAATTATTTTTTAAATAATATTAGTAATAAAGAAATGTATCAAGTTTTAAATTACCATCACTGTCTAGATTTTCTTCAATTAAGTTTTCTGCATTGGCTTTATTTCTAACTATTACCTGTACTATATTTTCACCAGAGAGAAATTAACTATTTTTAAAAATCACTTCACTTTTGTTGTTCAAAATACAGAAGCAGACTCACCAGTCTGCATTTATTACATTACTTATTAGTCTGATTTCATTAGATAAGTCAAAATACCATAGTTACAATAAAAAATTACACTTAATTTTCTTCATGGGTAATAAAATGAATAAAAAGCAAACAAGTAGAAAACATATAAACAGAATATTTTGAGTAATATCTTAGTTCTTTGTAAAATGGATCTGGTTTTGAACAAGCAGTCGTTTACCTCTATTCCAAATTGCATATTCTCCCACTTTAAAAGCAGGTTTTTCATATATTTGGTATACTTTCTTTGTGCCCAAATCAGTTTATCATGTCCCCCCCAGCTGACACTGAACCAAGGGTATAGTTTATGAAACACTCTCTTATACTAATGTTAATTACCCCTATTTTGGTCTTTGTTAAACTTTAAAGCTTCCACTAAGAATGTCAAACTCTATCTAAACTGGCTACAATAGATGACTGACTACTCACCTCAGCCTCCCTTGCTTACTAGATACTGGAGAATAACAGTGTATAGTTTCACATACACATGGAAGTCAGCAAGCTGGAGGAGTTCCAAAGATTTATGGAAAACATTTTTTAAAAAGGGCTTTTGTTTACCCTGTTCACAAAGGCACTTCCAAACAAAGCTAAGACATTGAAAATTTCTACACAGTACAGCAGTTTCTAGTCTCATATAAATATCAAAGCACACCTTGAACTCAAATCATGCAAACATAATAATTAAATAACTTATTTATAATAATATCCAATCCTATGATATGATGATGCATTGGAGTTTTATTAAATGCATTTCTGTTAATAAGTGGGTAACATATGAAAGCCAAGTGATAGAATCACTACCGTTGTATGTATACATTTACTAGGGACATTCAAATGAAACTTGGTCGGATACCATTAGGGTAATGTTATTTCATCCTGTGTATGTGTGTGTGTGATTGAGAGCAGTTATCTAATTACCAACTGGAAATTGTCAGAGTAGACAGATTTACAACTTATCTTAGTTTATTGGATTTGGGCAATAAAAAAATATAAAAACAACTTAAAAAAAAAAAAATTTTTTTTAAGTTCTAGATGATTGACAGGTGTGCATTTGAGCTATCCTCCAGTGTTGTACATGGTCCTGGCAATATAAACAGAAAGTATGAAAGTTAGATGAAACACAAAATGCATTATAAGTTCTTCGTAAACTCAATCTATTAGAGGCAACAATCAAATGCTGATAACTTTTCTTTTGTATTCTGTCTCCAGCGAGCCTGGGATTAAATAGATCTGTTTACCCAAATCCTAGCATTAAACAAGCCATGTTTTAATAATTTCAGCAAACAGATGTTTGAAATGATAAGCTAGCAGTCTCTAAAGACCAACTGTCCATGTATTGGACTTAGTAGGCTCAGCTGAGAACCGGATATCTTTTAAACTCTTCCCCCATTTTTTTTATACTATCTGAGTTTTTCTGCTTCAAACAAATGAGGCTGATACCTGAAAAAGCATCAGTTTATCTTTAAAATGCAGTTCACTGATGATTTACACATTAAGTTTTTTGGAAACATCAACAGGTCAATAAGAGAAAGCAGAAGACCTGACCATGAAAGTAAAGTACAGTGTGATGTTCTATACTGAACTGTTTCTGGAGTGAAAAAGGGAAAAAAATCTTTTAAGGTATCAGTAAGAGTTTGTGCAAAAAAATCTCTACTCAATCATGACCAGTATTTTTATAAATACTCTTATTTACAATCAAATCTTATTCTAAACTGTTTAGGTAAATTTAAACTTGAAATTACTAATTTTTCTAACTTTAAAAATAACAAAATAATAATCAGGGTTGACTACAATAATGAATACAAAGTTCAGAATCCCATTTTGACAAATTTCTAATATAGGAAGTAATTTGGGGGGGGGTGTTGTTATTGCTTTTTTGGGAGAAAGGGTTAAGTTCTTCTCTCACCCCCCCCAAGGCTGTTATTCTTAAATAAAAGCCTAACAAACCTGAGCCACAAGACATTTCATTTCCTTAAAAAATGCCAGATTAACACAGTAATTAGCAAGTGCTTGAAGCTATATCTATTTTCACTCTTTTCCCCAAACTCTTCTTTAGTTCAATAACACATTACCACAGGAACAGAGTAAAAAAAAATTGGAAAGAAAAAACTATATATATAATAAATACAACAAGTTTTCTAGTAATAGTTCCTGACACGCTGGTTTTGTTAAAATAGACATTTTAAATGTAATGAAATGGGATGATAAAAATGAAATCATGTATTGTATAAAAATGTTTTAAGTTTTGTTGTTTTTTTTTCCTTTTTATTTATTTTTTTTTTTCATTTTAGTTAGTTTTGTGATCTGATATTCAGTATGGCATGGTCTATTTAACTTTGTTTTTGCTTTCTTATTTCATGAATTACAGAAACTTCCATAGACAAGTAATGACTATTCTTTCAAGTTAGCACCATCATAACCTACACAAACAGAACAGAAGAGGTATAAAAGCACCTATTGCAACAAATACTGGTAGAAGCATTGTGCTTGTGTCGTCAGCAGCATAAGGATCTTGTACTTTTGGACCTGATGGGCGTCGAGATTTTGAGGGCTTGCGTTCAACTGGCTCTTCCTCATCCTCCTCTTCCTCTTCCCTGTGGGGTTCAGCTCCAGGCAATGGTGGCAGCTTGGGGACGTCTAAAACAACGTAACAGTGAGTATTCTGTTAATACTTTGACAAAAATGTGCATAACACCACCAACACACATTGCTGTTCACGCATTAATCAGCCTCTGCATGAGGAATGCCAAAGGTCTCAAGTAAAGTAATGCTGAAATGAATACCTAAACTCAGTATTTAACAGAACCATAACAAGGTAGTTGTCTTACAGCTAAGGTTTTTTTAATCTTCTCACAAGAGTGATTGCATGAACTTGAAGAAAGTTGCTGCCACCAAACAAACTTAGCATAATTAAGTCTACTAGCTGCGACATTCTCAACTCTAAAATGGTGATGGATGCCTTATTACTGTGCATAGATACCACACTGATTATATAGATTCTTTGATTCGTGTTATTGTTATCACCAACACCACCAGTTACCTACCTTGAACCTTCAGGGTAACAAGCTATGTTTGCAATATCTTTACCAAAAGTTTTTGTTTAAAGTAGAAACAAGCATTTTAGAGTATGCACTGTATAGTAATATACATTTACAATAATAATTAAGACAATTACTAAGTGACCTTTTTTAATAATTTATTAATGTTTGGTAGTTTTAATTAATAATTATATTGATATAGTTAAAATAATCCTTAAAGTCACCATATCTGCTTTTTTTTTTAATAAACAGTTTTCAAGAATTTTTTTAACTCTGAACACTAAGAAAATTAAATGTTTCCCCCTCACACAAATGAATTACTTTATTAGTCACAATGTAAAACTAATATTTTCTGTTATGATTTTAAAAAAAATTAAATCTGAGAAGATACATTTGACATTCAGTTTTCACCAACTGCTCTGCTATAAACTTTTTGTCACTAAGGCCATTTTGAAACAAAGCTACAAGTCTTTCACAACTAAAATCTTTTCAAAACCCCAATCTTAATAGTAATAATACAAACTTAATTCATGCCATTATAAAATCTGATCGCAAAAGTGTTTTTGATCTGTCAAATCAACTAATGTCTGCATATTTCTCTAACATTTCTAATCTGGCTCAATTTTCCATGTGTATGAAATGAAATACCTGAAAATACTTTGGATCAACTCTCATTAATGAGGGAATCACAGCCCCTTTCAGGGGGGTTCAACTTTGAAAAATGTGTTATGCCCACTTTAAAAAATAATTAAAATATATCCATCAAATCTGGTTTCTAAAGTGAACTTTTCCTATGGGGTCCAAGAATGGCATAAAATACTTCACAAATTACCCTAAGTAGAAAAAAAAAAAAGAACCAGACTTTGGACTCTTGGAATTCCATTGTCAGAGGTACTACAGAACTCAAACTCTGGCACTGTATTCAGCAATACCACAGGTATCTCTGAACCAAAAATGGTGTTCAGCCTAATAAAAGAGAAATGGCTTTTTAGATTAAAGTCAGTCAGTCGTGCAACTAGTTATGCACATTAAGTGTGTACATAATGTACTATCATTGTGTATATATCCAAAAAATGTGCTAACTGGCAATGCATGTACACATTGATGATACGACAATGGCATTATCACATTTACCTCAACTAATTCCAGAACTTCCAATTTTATAGTGAACTTGTTCTTGAGTTCATATTCATAAACACAGACAGAGCACATACCAGGTGTAGTGTCAAACACCATTTTGGCTATAAGAAACAAAATTTTGAAAACACAAATTCCACCTGCTTAGTAATGGAATTTAAAAAGCAGTATATTATTTAAAATTAACAATAAATGAGACAAATATGCAAGAACTTGTCATCCTAAAAGAAATTAACAATTTTCTTCTTGATTCTGTGGGCAACCCCCCCTGCCATTTCTGAAAAGGATCAGAAAATATACCACCACTGTTTCGTAGCTTTCTTGCCATGTTACTCCAAAGTCTCTGGAAGCCTTTTCAACTATCCATATTGTAGTTAAACCAGTGAGTAGTTGTATTTTCTGCCTCCCAGGTAAAACTTCATGAGTGTATTTAACTCTTCACAACCTTTGTATGAATTTCACTCATGTTGCTAATTGGGAAAGCATTTCTTTGGCACTTTTAGAATTTTAGCAAGCCAATCTTTATTTTTTAGTCGTCTTGCCAAGTTTGCAGTTTGCACTATGCAAGTAAAGCTTTCAAGCAGTTCATCTTTCTCCTGACAGAACGCGCATATTAATGGTGCATGTCATCTACTCTTACTTGGCTACCTTCAAGCTTTTATTTGAGTTTATTTTTAGGCAGTTTAGCCGGTTTTTTTGCATAATAAGCATATTTTTGTTCTTGCCAAGATGATACAAATTGATTTTTTTCCTAGAGAAGCTTTGCAAAATTCTCTTGTATTGGTCTCAAACCACCTAAAACAAAATTACAAATGTTAAATATTCACCACAGAAGCTGATTTGGCCAGATGACAAGGTTACACTGGAACCAGGTGAGCACCTGCATTAGCCAGTGTCATGATGCTCCATTGTTTTCTCCCAACACAATTTCTAAAGCTAGACTTTAACTTTGCAAAATATTCCCAACTCAACCCTCTCTCCTACACCCTGAAATTTATGGTAATATTCTTGATTTTAAATGTAAATAAATAGCATTTTTCTTACCTTTTACACCATTCTTGTGAATTTCAAATGGACTATAACATATTCTCTGTAGGTCATCAAATTTTGACTAAAAACTTCATGATGGTGCAGGCCCACTGTTGGACATCCAAAACCATCTATCTCCTCCTGAGGGATGCCACACTGCACTTGTAAAATGCTGGACCTGTCAGCCTCTGAGATGCCATTTAAATTTAGCAATTCCTTTCTACCATGTGAGTATAAAACAGTGACAATCAAGTTCAGATATGGTACCTATGTTACATTTTAGTACACTTGATTTGATGTTGCTTGTTATATAGCTATCATATTGGCTGAAACAATCAGAATTATATCATAGCTAAAGTCCATTAATAATGTCATCAACTACTTCTGTGATCATCATGTAATATGCTATATAGGAAAAAAACTGGTGTACATAAGTATTTATGTACTTGCAATATATGCATTAATGGTCATGTTACCAACTTCCATCTTAAAAGCCATTTCACTCTTATTAGGCTAAAAACCTTCACTATTATTGGTCCAGAGTTTCCTGTGTTTTTTCTGAATGCAATACCAAAGTTTGGATTCTGAAGAACCTGTGCTAATGGAATTCCAAGGTTCCAAAATAGAAGGAAAAAAATTAGAATTATCTATGGCTACTTGTGAAGTATTTATATGTCATCTTTATGCCATTTTCAGATATCATGGGAAAATTTCACTGTATAAACCAAATTTGAAGTCTATATTTTAATTAGTTTATGAGTTATAGGCATAAAAGTGTTTTTAAAAGTGGGCATAGCACACATCCTTTGGGATTGATGCCCTGATAAAAAAAGGACCATAGGTTCTTTATTGATGAAAGCTGACAAAATCATCAGTTCTTTCATTTGATACATGTACCATCTGACACTTATTGAATTTACATGGAAAATCTTTCAATATTTGAGGGTTTTTTTTTTTTAATGGAAATAACTCAGCATTATATTCCAGCTACAAAATTTGAAAATTTCTATAAATTCCTGTGTAGAAGTACACAAACACTTGTACATACCATCAACTGTTCCTTTCATAAAGTAAATAGCATTAATTTTTGGATTGTCAGCATCACCCTGTAAAACACAAAAACAGTGTTAACATTATCCACTAAAGCTTAAAGCTATCACCCCTCTATTCCTTTTAGGAATAAGAGATAAATTATACCATTATTTCCAAAATACAAAAAGTATTTCTGTATTTCTACAAAAAATGCTTTACAAAATGTTTCACAAATGCTTTGTGGATAATTAAATGCCTTTTTTTGTGGGGAGGTTATCATTTTTCTCTTCCAAATAGTTGGCCTTTGATTTTATTTGAGAAAAAATGTCAAGGATTTATGAGTGAAACATTTATAACAATCTGACTCAAGTCACCATGATCCACAGCAATTAATACTGACTATATCAAGCTGCTAAAGCAGCCCAGAAGAACTTGGTAATGGTTTCTGTTGTCAATAACAGTACAGATAAATATTCCATCTATTAATAGTGTGCACAGAGCATTTCATTTGTTTAACAAGTTTTTTTGTTTTGTTTTACTTTTTAAATCAAATATCAACCTGAATAATATTTTTAAAATACTACATCTTACCTGTATTAACTCGAATTTTATTTAGCATCTCCCCATTTTCATAATGATCAAAGAAATTAAGGAGAATTCTGAAGTCCCCAAAGCCATTTTTACCAGAATTTAACTGCAGTCCCCCCCACCATTATACTATAAAAAATAGTATACTTACACACATACCATATTTAATGTAGTCTCTACGGTAAAAGATGTTTAAGAAATTACCTTTATAAATTCTATTGTCACTTTCCCATCAATCTGTGAAGTTTCTCCATTAACTTTCAATCTGCCATTCTTTACAGAAAAAGGTATTATTTCATCATGGGCCACTCCTCTGCCAACTTTAGCAAAAATGTCCAGTTCATCAACAACGGTATGCTCTCCATTCAACACCACATCAAAAACCTGCGAGTAGTATGTACGTTTAGCATAAACTATCCAGTCTGAAACCTCATCGCAACATAAAACAACGAAACAAGAAATCCTATTTTTGTTTCAGTAAGTACATAAATTTCCTTACAAATGAAACCTATTGGACATCAGAAATTTTCAGAAAGAAATGTTCTCATGTACTAAGGCTGCACGGTTGCATCACAAGTAATAATCTAAGGAAAAACAGAAACACTTTTAAAAAATATTAGCAAAAGTGTCTGCCACAGTATCTTAAAAGGCAGAAGAAAAATACATCACATGCAAGTTATACTTTTTAAAAAAATTGTTGAACCTCTGATGAATGTTAAAATGTATCAGATTACTATTTAACCAAATTCCATACTAATAATTACAGTGTAGAATACAAACTAAAAAAGTCAAATCAATTTCAATTAGTAATTATTATTGTATAAATAAAAAATAGCTAGATCTCATCAAGAGCCATACTAAAATAAAGGCTAATTTATTAAGCTTATAATACCCAAATTTGCACAGACACAAAATCACTAATAAGATTTTATTCAGTTTTGTATCGGTAGGATACTAGATAATAGTTCCAAAAGAAAACCAATGGCACAGAAAATAAATCAGTACCAATACCAACAGAAAAAATCTTTAATTTAGTTTATAGAAATTCAAACAATTGTTACATCTGCCCAAGTACCATTATTCTTGTCAAACCTGAGATGTCACTACAACAATTATTATACAGATTTAATGTTAATAAATCAGTTTTTGACTATTATTTTTGCAAACTTAAAAAAACATCCAGGCAGATTAAAGCAACATAACAATTTCAAAGTAGTGACTGACCTACAACTTTCTAATAATCTTCTAGGTATTTCATGTCCAAAAAAGAGTATTTTTTTCAAGAAAAGCAAGAAAAAAAATCAAATGAAAAAAAAAACATCAGATTATAAATATGATAAACAATGCTTTGTGGCTACACAATTCAAAAGCTAGTTTTCTGTGAATCTAGGAAGAAAAAATATTTAGTTTTTGATAATAATCTACAGCTCTTTATGCTCCCATAGCTACTATCCTTAGGAATTCACTTTGACACAGTTCATTTCTAAGTTTAGCACTTGTCAACCAAATCCTCTAATGACAGTCATTAGAAGCCTGCATATCTTTCTTTCATTATTCTGCCTCAACAAACACTAAATTAATTAATTCTTTTTTATACGTATAGTATGCCCATTTGTTGCAGATGACAGTTCATAAGAAATATGAACACCTTGACATAAAAGATGAAAGTTGCCTCACAACCTGTTACTCTTCTTCCTCCCAAACGAGCGTGTGTGAAACATTCAATTCTACAAAAATGTTGAGAGATGTTGCTAAGCAAAAGGATGAGAAATCACCGCCCAATAGGTTTTACGCTTCACTGAACACACTAAATGCTCAAAAGACAATTTGTAGTAGTTTTTCTATTTATGTAAATATTTTATTTTTTTAAAAAGACAAAAACTGCTGCACCCTGACATGAAAAAAACAAACTTTTTTTTTTCCCCATAGGTTTTCCTCAACAGCTAAGTACAGTTTGAATTGGTTACATCAAAAATGAGAGATACCATGGCCTGGACGAAACACCGAAGATGTGATATACATATAGTAAACTGAGCTAATGAAAAGTGTGTGGAGCATTAGTTGTGATCACGAGGAGGAATAATTTTACATTTGACATGCAGCCAGGCTTTAGCACTGGCCTACAAAATTAATCTCAAAACGTTTACATAAATAAGACCATAATATCTCTCACAAACAACTCAGTACATCAAAGACTTCTTCAATACTTGGAAAAAGCATCTGTTTCTCTCACTGCTCTTCATTTTCTTTTTCCTTCTGGTTGTGACAATATAAGTAATTCTATTTCAGGATGGTGGAGACATTAAAAAGTTATAATGGAATGAAAAAAAAAAAACCATTACAATTTAAAGGGTCCTGAAATTTTATCCACCATATGTATGGCCAGGTTCAAGTTAACTATGTTAATGAACAAGATATGATCATGAATAAAACTGGTGTCATATTATAATATTTGTAAATATAATCAATGTTTTCACAAACACTTTTTAATGTAAAAAAATGAACATTATTTGCATAACCTAGAAGAATGTTATGCTACTACTAAACAATAGTACCACCCTGGCAAGAACAATAGCAGTTTCCTGGTTAATACATTTAGCAGAAATGGTAAGGTCTGTAGTTCTTTCCTGTTTTACTTGGCTCGTTTTAAATATCTGGTGTAATCCAGATTCGTAAAGAATTATATCACATAAAGCAATGTCACTTTATTTATTTAAGATACAAATTTTTAATTTCTTCAATTCTTCATTACAAAATAATAACCTACTATTATTCTTATCAAAAAATCCCAATAATAAACAAAATTTAATTAGTAAAGGGCATTAAATCAAATGTTCTGCTAGATTTATTTTATTGTGCAATATCACAGACTCTTTTCTGTCTTTCTGTGTGTATATTCAGATTAGAACAGGTTCAAGTTACTGTGTACCAAAGGCACTTAAATAAAATACCTGACAATGGTGGTATTGTAGCTATCCTTTAGCAAGCAGGAGCTTCATAATGCTAAGCCCAACAAAGGTGTAATGCGAGAAACAAAAACAATTGGTTTTGTATCACAAATGTGGTGCAAAACACCATTTGACACCAACCTGGAAAGTAACTGTTTTTTGCTGTTGTTTTGTTTCTTTTGGGTAAATGAAATGACTGTTAATCATTTGATCACAGGGTTACACAGCTATTAATCATCTTCTATTCCATCCCTCGCAATGCTCTGCGCAACTATGTATGATGTATTCCAACTTCAGCAGATATAATGAAGAACCTACTAGAGTACCAGGAGAAAACTGGAGTACCTGCGTGGAAGAACCATGCCATCGAGTAGATACACTGACCTGCCACCCAAACATCCAACATGCTTTTCCTAAAGCAGTTGATACTGCATAACTGCATATTGAGTACTGTCAACTAAAAAACCAAAAACATGCAGGTACAAAATGCTGTCTAGAGAAAATGTGCAATCAAGATCAGTATTCTTTTGTGAAAGTTTTCAGATAGAAACACTTGATTTTTGGTGAAAGGGGAAATATAGTTTTTATGTTTTTGCATTTTTAATATCTTCTAGATGAATAATAACTAATAGATCAACAAATAATAATTAAACCAGTAGATGAAACATTCCTGATCACCTAAAATTTTATACTCACCTGACTCAAAGCCAGAAATGTAGCATAAACACAATATTATTTTTTTAAGAAAAGAAGCATAATATATCTGATGGAACTCTGTAATTAATTCTTTATAACACAAATGATTTGCCCACAGCTATCTGATCACAAGTTGTAATAAGCCAGCAGTCATCATTAACCCCTCACTACAATTAATATATAAAACAATTAAATATTTAAAACAGGGAACCACCAGCCTCCATGTTACACCTGTGCTCAGAAAAGAAACATTGCAATAACTGAACGCTAAAATAGATCACACAATACCTAGATGAAATGAAGATAAAATTTATATTTACGAATGTTAACAAAAAATATACATGAGTATGTAATGCACAGTAAAAAACAAATACTATATCTGCATGCACAGAAACCAAACAAAAATCAGTACAAAATACAAATAATATAAAGTGCAGAGACTCCCTGACTTATGTAAAAGTTACATTCCTGAGTCCCTTATGTAAGTTGATTTTCACACCATAAATACCATAATAGTACTGTACACTTGCATAACATATGCAGATTAAAAATACTGCAACACTTTAGTCACCTGAATTTTAAAAAAGGATTAGATACAGTAATTGGACATTTTTTTTCCCCTTATTCGTAGAGTTGGCTTGCTTACATGAATGAACTTTGAGGTTGCAGAGATAGTGCCTCCATTGCATTGGAGTGGTGGAAGGAGAAGGAAGTGGGAAGGGTTTCAAGCTTCCAAAGGGTCATTAGACTCAGGAATTATGGGCTAAGATATGAGAGGTGCTGATGATCCAGGTGGTGGTGGCAAGGCTAAGAGGTTGGAGTGGCAGAGGTTGACACTTCAGGTACTTCAGAAGAAATACTATGAGGTTTATCTGCCTTGTTAAAGATGATGTTGAAGGTTGATTGAACAGCTGCTCACTTCTTTTCTTCATAAATGATTTTGTAGCAGGATAATCCATCTTGAATTATCCTACTAACTTTACCAAGTCTTTCCACATTCAGATCCATCTCCTCGAGAGCAGCCAGTCCAGCATCAAACAACCTCAAAGTTTCAGCTAACCCCTTCGTTGTAGATTTCTTTCGATGTTCTCCATTGGCAGGGTCTTCTTCACAGCGTTCCTTCTTGGCCTCCAACTTCATCAAGTCTTCATTAAAGAACTCCTGTGAATGGCTCTTGAGTAACATGGCACATCAGCCTCTGCCTCCAGCTGGAGTTGACAAGCCAAGTCACTGACGTTTTTGGACACTTTGTCAAAAGTGTCCATAAACTCTAAACTGAGGGCAGAGTTTCTTCCAGACCCAATTCATGTTGCCTTGATCTAATCCCACACTGCTGCAATGTTCCTGATGGTGTAAAAGATATTGTAGCCTCTCCAGAACACCCTCAGTGTCTTCCCCTCCTCATCGGTAGCCTTGATAGCCTGGGCAAACGTGCAGTGGAGGTAGTAGACCTTAAATGTTAAGATGACCTCCATGGTCCAACAGATGCAAAATGAAAGTGGTGCTTGCCAGCATGTACACCACCTTGATGTCCAGATGGTAATGGTTGAGGGTTGGTGGATGACCAGGGGCATTATTGAGGATGAGCAATATCTTGAAGGGAATGTTCTTTTCCCTGCAATATTCCTTTAACTCAGGAATCAGGGGATCACAGAACCACTCCTTGAAAGTGTGGCTTTTCACCCAGACACTGTTATTGGATTTCCAAATCACAGGAAGGGAACCTTTACAGATGCCCTTGAAAGGCCATAGATTCTCGGCATGGCACACTAGCAGAGGTTTGAGCTTGAGATCCCCCACCACATTGCCCCCAAGCATCAACGTAAGGTGTTCTTTTGCCACCTTAAAACCAGACATTGTCTTCTCTCCAGGCATAATAATTTTACACTTCTTCAATGCACTATCACCTTTCTTGTTACTTGTACACTTGCTCATGATTGCAATGGCAAAGTTACGCAAAAAGCTTATGCAAAATGGATGCTTACAGACCACCAACCCTTGAGATACAGATAAACACGAGACACAAAGATGATGCAGTGCAAGAGGGATGCAGGGGCCATGTAGCACATGCCACCAATGCACAACTACAAGTAGTATCTGAATTTGTCTGTACATAAAGAATTTGCATAGCTAGATTTTTTAGGCATTTTTCAATGGGCTTGAACATATCCTCGAATTTACGTATGTTAAGCATTACATAACCCGAAGACTTGCTGTAAACAAAAAGCATGATCCATGAAAGCCACCCAAAGGATTATTCAATTCCAAGGCACTTTTACCATAATGTTAAATATTCACTGCACAATAAGTACATACAGTAGTTAATCCAAAATCACAACTATTCATTTAACAAATTGACTTGGCTTGATAGAAAAACTACATGAACAAAAATGTAAATAATAATCCAAATCATGTAATCAAGCTAAACCCACCTATTGCACTGCACAGGTACCAGATCATGCATGTGTGAAAAGTCCAAGACAATTCAAATAAACTCTAAGAAATGTGAACAAACATGGACTCCCAAAAAACACAAACTAGGTGACAATGAAGTAAAAAAAAAAAAAGTTATTTAATCAAAGAATTCGTTATTCTCAAACACAAACATAATTATGACTTTAAATAACTAGCTTTTCAAGAATAAGAAAATGAACTCTAAAACAACAATAAAAATAGTACGGTCCAGTAATGTTTACAAATTCACTTTGATTTGTATCTACATCATCTGAGCAATAATTAAAGTTAATTAATTTCTATTAAATACTACAATTATTTAAGTATGGCAGAAAAATTTGAAAAAATTAAAAATCACATGACATTCCAATTCATTTTTCCTCTTAAATTCTATGAGTAAAAAAAAACATTTTCCTTTCTTTTTATTCCTTGAATTGGTGTGCAGCAAAAAGCTTTAAACTAATATTGTTCTAAAAATTCCTGGTGTTCATTAATTAAACAGAATTTTTATTCTTCTTTGGTTAATCCTTTCATGGGCAGTTAAACTACTGCTTGTTACTAATTTTCTATATGACAATAACTATATGAACTGGCAATGTCTATAAATGGTGAAATTATATAAACAAGACATGACCATTCATGGTGACCAAAGTGATAAGAGAATTGATGCACCAATGCTAACCAATGTTATTCATGCTAAAAGATTGATTCTAGAGGGCAGACAAGCAAGACACCAGCAGATATCTGCAGTTATAAGGATAGTGCTGAAGTTGTTCATTCAAAAACACTTTCTTCTTCCACAAATATCACGAGGCTGCCTAGCACCATGATTACTTTACTGCTAAAAAGCGTTGCCATTCCTGCAGCTCACTAGGCCTGGTATTTCCAACGCCAAGATTCAATAAACCAGGCATTAAAAACTCTAGGAAGTGTTGACAAAAATGTTGCACTTTAGCAGAACAATGGACAAATACATGGTAGGCATATTTGAAAGCAATGAGGCTTTGAGAATAGTGATGTATTTTGGTTTATGCACTAAGCAAAAGATTCTTAGATTGCTAGTATATGGAAACTTGAGGACCATTAAGATCAGTTTGTTTCAGTAAAAGAAAACAGAAATAATCTGTATTTTAAATAAATGCAATTAAAACCTGAAAAATTACATTTGTATTTTTACTTTCTTGTTGTATTTCCTTCTTTTTATTTCACAGGCTTCTTGAGAAAACCTGAAATATCTGACTACCTTTAAGAAAGCATGGGTTCCCACTAATTTTAAGAGCTAGTCTAATAAAAATTCAATCAATGATATTCTTTAGATTACACAGAATTACTAATGTGAAATCTATAAGCAATCAGAATTCCTCTCTCAAGATAGCCAGTACCTGACAAAATTGGTACTCTAATTAGAAAATCTGTGATACACTCACTTAATCTGATTCTAATCTCAAACTTTCTTCAAGATAATTATCAGTAACTTAGACAAAAGTGGCAATGATTGTTCTTTATCTTAATCTTCACAAAGCATCTGATGCAGTTCCAAACATATCTGAGAAATATAAAAGCTATAGTAAAGATGGTACATTTTTACTGGGTACCTCAACATTCAGTTCATGGGCCTACACTTTTTCTAATACGTATATATTACAAATCTAAAATACAATAATATTATTTAAAAATTGGTTAAAACTGGTTGCTGTTATGAATATGCAACATGATTTAAACTATTTAACAGTGACTGAACAAATGTCAAATAAAATTTAACATTTCCAAATGTAGCCATCTTTGTTCTGAATTGATCGAAATGAATTGCAAATACAAACTAGACTTTGCTACAATAAAACAATGATAGAAAAAGAATTTAATAATGATAATAGATAAAACTTTAAAACCTGTATGTCTCAAAACCATTTAGTTATCCTAAATTTCCTTAATAAATAGCAAAACTTCATCAAATCTACTTTCCTGGTGTTTATCTTTTGTTAAGCTCCATTTTGACTATGAGATTTAGACATGGAGTCTATATTCTACAGCAACTGAGGCTTCCCTCACCTAGTTTGGCCTACAAATGATGCATTGACATTTTTAAGTTTTCAGATGTTTCTAGGAAAAATTCATAAAGAATGTTTTTATACCAGTGATACATTACATACAACAACATAATAAAAATCAGCTTCCATTAGCAGAAACCATTTATTTCATACTGGTTTTCACAAGAAAATCCAGTCATTACTAATATTCTGTGTAAGACAAAAAAAAAAAAAAAAAAACATTCTAGATTACAGTAATAGTTCTCTATTTTCTTTAGTTATCTTGTAGTATCTGCCTGATGCTTTGCCTAACCAGGTAGTGGAAGCAGAAAATGTAAATAACTTTTTATTAAAAAATAGACAAGGCACCATTTTTGACCCCTCAAACTGTCCATATTTATTGAGATCTTTATTTCGTATCAAGTCAATAGATGTGTTTTAAATACAAAAATCTCCACACCAAAGTCTCACTGTGTAAGAGTCAGTAAACCATCAACTGAAATCCTTTGATATACAGCTCATGGATGATACTAGATATTACACAGAAAACCTCTGGGCAAGGACTTAACAAAAAATAACCTGCTTTGACTAAAAGCCAGTTTCTATTAGGTTTATAAACCTAATCAGCTCAACCATCATCACTAATATCATCTTCCAGAAACCATGCCAATTCATTGATTCACACACCAAAAACTAGATAGATGTTTTCTTTTTATAATAAATCTAAGATTTTAAGAACGGGTCTTTGGTGAAAATAATGTGGCATATTCTTCTTAATTGAATAAGTATCTAACAATCTCTTTTTAAATTAATCTACAAAAGAAATGAACAAAAATTGCAGAAATTAAAATAGGCAAAGACTGATTTTAATAATCAAAATCTATTGCTAAAAAGGAAAAAAAAACCGAATTCAACATTTTAGGATTGCCAGAGAAATTAGTCTAAACATTTTTAGTAAATAGTGATATTTTAAATCATCTTCAGGAAATCTCTAAAATTAAATATTTTTTTATTAGCTTTAAAAAAAGATCTCACAGCAGGTCTAATTAAAGTTTTAAGAAAAAAGATTTATCTTTGCAGATAAATTTAGTATTTATTCAAACTCACTAATCATTTATATTAGTCATGGCTATCTAATGAATTGTTTCTGCAAGTAAAAACTAATGTTTATTTTAATTACTAGACTTCTGTTGGTAATTTGTTGTTGAATAATTAATGTAATTTATACAAGGTCTGTCAAAAAAGTATCCGACTTTATTTTCTCCCGTGGGAAGTAATGACGTTAGGGAGGCAAAAGTGTGCATAGTGGAGCCGCATGCCCTCATGTGCATGTGGTTTTTGGCGGGCTTGCTGGATGCGTCAGTTGCTGTCAGGTAGCCAGCGTGTGAGGTGCCGTACTACTTACTCGTCGCATTTTCATTTCGCCCATGATGACAGAACGTATGGAGCAACGATCTTGCATCAAGTTTCGCCAAAAGCTTGGAGATAACCAAGTGGAAACAATTCGCAAAATTCAACAGGCTTGCCATGGGTGTTATCCAAATTAAAGAATGGTACAACAGGTTCAAAGATGGCCGCACCGGTGGAGAGTGACCAGCGTTCCAGGAGGCCGTCAACAAGTCGCAATGCAGTTATCAAGAAAGTTCAGACCTTGATAATGGAGGATCGTCATTTGACAGTGCAGGAAATTGGTGATGAGGTTGAGATCAGTAAAGATTCTGCATGTGCAATTTTAAAGGAGGATTTTGGTTTGCGTAGAGTGGCAGCGAAATTTGTGCCCAAGCTGCTTTCTCAGGAACAACAACTTCGTCTAGAGGTTGGGCAGGACCTGCTGGATACTGCCAACAGGGATCCTGAGTTCCAGAATACTGTGATAACTGGAGATGAGACGTGGGTGTACAGGTACGACCCGGAAACCAAAGCTCAGTCATCACAGTGGAAGCACACAACGTCGCCAAGGCCCAAAAAAGCATGTCAGGTTTGGAGCAAAATCAAAGTGATGCTGACTGTTTTCTTCGACTACTGAGGCATTGTGCATCACGAATACGCACCAGAAGGACAGAGTTACAAAGGAGTACTATCAAGAAGTCCTCCAATGTCTTCATGATGCAGTTTGGCACGAGACTGGATCTGTGGGCCTCGCAAAACTGGCAGCTGATCCAAGGTTTCTTGGCAAAGAAAGGCATTTTGCTCATTCGCCAGGCTCCCTACTCTCCAGACAAGGCTCCTTCTCTTCTGCTTGTTCCAAAAAATGAAGATGCCACTGAAAGGCTCCCGCTTTGAGAGCCGAGGGGACATCATGCGGAATGCGATGGCGGAGCTGAGAGCCATTCCAGATGTGCTTCGAACAGTGGAAGGATCGCTGGGCTAAGTGTGTGGAGGCACAAGGGGCCTACTTTGAAGGGGATTAGCAATTGAACCCCACCAAGTACATAATTTTTTTTTCCCAGCCTAAGGTCGGATACTTTTTCGACAGACTTCATGTGTGTTAATTTTTTTTTTATTTTCCAATTAATGGTTTGTTCAGAGAGATGATGCTAATGTCTTATGTAGAACAGGTTATATTTATTCCAATGCTGGTTCAAAGTTTTCACTGTTAAAGGATTCCACTATAGAAAAAGCATCAAAGAGAAACATCTGTCAACAGAAAAATCTTCTACAAATAAAATGTTGGCTTCAGATTTTGCTTTGTAGTTTGTGCAAATGATCTGTAGAAATTGGTCAGTGCCAATTTATCAGATTTGTTTTTGAAGTATCAGTATTGTGAAGAAACATTATGAACTTTAGAAAATTGTAATTGTAGCTAATTCCACCAAAATCATCAACTGATACATTCCTTGACTTTCATCAAAATTCTAGTGTTTTGTTCAGCAAGCAGTCTGACCAGCAATTAGCTGATTGGTTTTCCAATATAGTACCTACATTTCTGGAAGTTTCTAAGTACCCATCAGAGATGTAAATCTGATACCACTATGCCACTACAGAATTACTGGTTCTTGCTTAGTTGTTGGTTATTCACTTATGACCCGGTTTAAATGTTCCATTAAAAAACTAAGGACATCTTCCATGTTGTCAGCAGGAATAGATATCAGGATTGTAAGCTTGCGAATTTTCTTGGCAAAACTGCCATTGTTTCAGTAAGGTACAGTGAGCTATTGCTGTTGAATATGCCCCTGGATGTTGTAAAAAAGTTGGAACTACCTAGATACCAAAATTCCATGTAATTCTTTAAGAAAAGTATGACTTACACTATGTGAAATCACCACTGACAATTTTTCTCTCTATAAGCTTATAGAGCTGCGAGAGTTTGCTTGCAATGATACCTTGTTTTGCTATTACAGAGGCATTTATCAACATATAGTGACACATTCTTGCCATCTAACATAGACATATTTGCGCATAGCTGTGTACCATGTGTTGTCAGTAACCTATTATTCAAAATAGTGCCAAACATTGTGAATACTTGCTGTGACAAATAAAGCCAGTTCAACCAAATGCTAACATTTTGTTTTAATAAATTGGTGTTGGTAATTCTTGCTAGCACGTGCATGCACAATCTCTCTCAGATCAGAAAAACTTATTTTTTTAAATTGACATGATAGTTTCAGCTTGACAGCAAAAGTGGCAGACCAACAAACCAGTGGCCAAATATGTTAACTCAGGGAGTGTTCCCTGTAATCCTCTATGTATGCACTCTTTCTTCCATTAGCATAAGTGTTACAGTTTGGAAATTATAAGCAATCAACTGCAAGAAGTAATTTTACAGTCACCTGGTATTTAAATATAAAATAATTATGAACATTATTCTTAAAAAGGGGTTCTTTTGGTTTGGGGGTGTTGTTTTGTTTTTTTTGCAATTGTTTGGTTAACATGCATGAAGATTTTTTTCTTTTGTCTAATTAAGTTTTTAATTCTTAGTGGCCCCTATCAGTATGGTCTCTTTGGGAGCTTTTAGTATAGCATCAATGAACACCAATACCATATGACTGAGGTTCATATGTTATGTCTATTATTCTTGAGTATTAATTGGTCAGCTCTTAGTCTCCAATTTGCATTTTTGTAATTCTATCTTAATTTTGGCTCCACCTCCATTCTAAGTTGGTTGTTCAGTTCCCTTGAGTTTTGAAATATCAGTAGAAAAGGCTAAACCTGGAGTAGGTGATATATACAGTTTTCTTGAGTAATGTTTTGAATCAGTTAACGAGAATTGGGAATTATTATATTCGCCATTTTTCCAATTCTACTATCAAATACTTCATAGCTCAAGCAGAGAGAGGCTGTTAAAGTCTCCTTTCACAATAAAGCTATTTTCTTAATGACAACAGATTGTACAGGAAAAACTGTTCTATGGGTAAAAGACATTGTACAAGCTGATTTCTAATCTTAGTATTTCAAATTTAACTTTCAAATCTTTAGTTAACTCCTTACCCCTATGGTTCTCCACCACTCTTATCTTCTACAACGACATGCTTCTTCCAAAGTGGGTTTCTAACATAAAAGCAATCTCTCTTCCTGGTGCTCCTTCAGATTAATTCTGAATTTCATTGAAGGATTTTTACACTTTTCTACTTAGCTGACATTCTCTACATTGGCCAGTGATATTTTTCTGTAATCCCCTGGCTCTTCAAGATCAAATCAAAAATTCCTTCTATAACTTTGGATGGCCCCCTACATAAAATTGAACTTGGTATCTCAGAACTCCATATCACCATGCTCTGTTTGGCAAAACATACTCAATGATACTCCAAAGTGATATGACTAATGCTAAAAAGTGTTCCCGATTCATGCCTGTTGTGGGAGTATATCTATCCATGCATCTTCAACAGAAAATTAATAGAAGATTACAGCTCATTAGATAAGATTTTCCTTTCATTCAGAAGACTTATTTTAAAACTAATATAAGAAAATAAAGTGGCCTACTCTTCAAGTTTGTTGGTTCTGTTTATTTTCTAAAATGATAAAAATCAATTGAACCACATTTTCTGCTTCAATATTTTAATTTTTCAGCAAAAGAATTACCATTATTACATCTAGTCCTTATCTGATGTATCTGAAAATTCATCCATAAAATCCAGCCGCATCAATCACACTTTTGAGCCTAGAAACCTGCTTCTATAGATGTTTTTTTTTTTTTAAGATAAACAAAAGGTGATGTGGGAACAATACCCCACAATATTCTTTCCAGAATGATGGCCAGCTAAGCTTTTCTGAATCACCTGCATTTACATGTTTAAACCAAAAAGAATACTTTTTACTGGATACATGCTGGGATTTAATTTTGGGTCAATGAAGACAATCTCTTTCACAAGTGACCCCCGCTTTAATGCTGAGAAGCTTAAAGTAGTAGGAATTTGCCTGCTTCAGCTAGTATGCACCAATAGTAAGTGGACAAAGTTTTTCTTTTGTAAGGTTCACAATGTCATGGGCAGAATCTTTTGTCTCGATCTCTACCAAAGTGACCTTTTCTTACTTCTCCTTTTGACTTAATGATCTTTTAGAACTTGTTTGCTCATTTTACAAGACCACACACATATATTGTTTCATTTGCAGAATTGTTGTTTGTAATTATGGGGTCATAACAGTTGCAAGGATCACAGACAATTCTAACAGTCACCTATGAATGGGACTTGCAAGTCTGAAATTGTCCAGAAATCCCTACTGTCTCAGAGCCATTGACAGCTTCCACCATCTTGATGGATTACTTTATTCAGTATGATGATGATGCTTAGCTTTTGAATACACAACACACTTTGTGAGATTGGTATCTGGTAACCTGATCTTTAACTTCAACACTTAAAGCCAGAGAACCCTGGATTATTGAAAGCAGTTCCTGATGTACCCTAGTCAGGTACACTACAGGGATCATTTGTTTCAATGGTTCCTATAGTAGAGTGCATGACTAGTAGAATGTTCTGAATAATAATAGGTACCGTTGATAGCACTTATCACAAATAACAGCATCAGTGGCAGATTCATACTCTGATTGTATGTTCAGGAAAAATAGTAGTTGACTGCTGCTTGGTCCAGAAATATGTCTTCTCACAATTGGTTCACATTTCAAGTGATAAAATATGCTCTTTTATTCCTTCAACATAATAAACAACGACTTAGATGAATATTGGTCTGTGATCAACCATCTCAATAGCCAGTTCATAGCTGAATCTAGAATATATATACATATGTATAGCTAAATGAAAAGTAACCATAAAAAATCAACATCATAAGAGTAATTAAGAACCATTTCTGAGAGTGCATCAAAAAAAAAAAAATTCATATGCGGTATTTTACATGTTAGTAATTTTTTTAAAGCACCTTTTTTTTTTTTTAGCCAACTTATATTAGTACTTGGTATTATTAAACAAACCATGCACCATTCCTTGTCTTCCTACCTTTTGGAAAACTCAATTTCTACAATATGTCCAGGTTCTCAACAGTGGTCACATATGGGTGCACTGCTGTCCAGCACAGGCATTTTATCAATGAAACTCTGCAAGCCACAACAAAATATGATGATCATGGCAAGCAGTCAATTTAGCCAAATGAACAGTCATAGCTGATGGTTTGCAAAGGAACCACAGTTTCTTCCTAATACATTAACATTTTTCAAGCTTTTCTATACCCACATTCATCTGGCCAATAATTGATCATTAACCACATTAAGCATATGGGCTATCCTTCACCAAATTCCTGTGAAAGTATGTCCCCCATCAACCCATATCTTTAGACTCCCTAATATTAATTGTGTGCCAAGAATGAGCTGCTATCCCACAGACCAAAATCGTTGGTCTAGTCCACATAATGTATAATCTCACTCATATTTGCCAGTGCTTTTAAAGGTCAAGACTAAACAGGTATTCTGTCTACCTTGGCTATCTATTTACTTAGGTCAAGCCTCTGTATATGTATTTATTTATTGTTACATACTCATATGCTTGTTGTGTGTATTATCAGTGTCAATGTCAGACTTGAACTAATGCTGGCACTTGAGCATTCCTTCCAAGCTAAAATAGGCAAATATCCCATCACAAAGGGAACAGATTTGACATTACCCTAACATGCAATACAAACAAGATATTAACTGAATCTTTAAACTTAACAATAAACAGGCAAAAGATACAAATATCTCAATAATATTCAGAACAAAGGCTTAACAAATGCCACTTCCCAGCCTGTTTTTGGCCAAACCAAAATCAGAGGTTAGTAACTAACAATTGTCATATGCTGAACTGAGTGCAAGCAGGGCTACAATTTTTTTTAAAATGTGGTAATTAGCAAAATTATTTAGTAGCCAGCTAAACAATAGTCACAATAAAGAGGACAAGTGAATTTTTTTTTAACCATCCAGGTGGCCTAAAGTTTGGTTAATTAACCAAATAACCAAAAATTGCCTTCTGTCACTCATTCTGGAGTTTATCATCATGTATTATTTTTTTTTTTTTTTTTGCATAAGTAAAGCCTTATGTATCATCTAAAAATGATTTCAGTTGAAGTGGATTTTCTATCCTCTAGAGCCCTGTGGCTATTCCAAGCTACCTAACAGGAAGTTCAAAAGACAATCCTCTTTTTTTTTTTTTTAATGAAAGGTGAATCAAAAGGCACACTGGTACAGATTGAGTCCATGCAGGCAATTTTCAACTGTCTGTTTCAAAAGTTGGACAAGGTCCCACAAGTCTTTATGCTGCAAGGGTCACTTTCTTTCTCTAATAAACTTTTCACTTCCTGTTTCACATTTACCCACATTCTTCCATGTTCTTATATTTTCCATGGTGCGCACACATTCACTTCTGCTTGTTAGTTGCCACTCCAATGTTCCTTAAAACTAGATGTAATGAGAGTCATAAAATTGTAGTTTTCACGCTGCTTTAAATTATAGATGAAGAGTATATCACTAGTTAATCATTTTATTGTCCTCAGAAATAATGGCCTGTACAGATCAACTCATGTCTGGCAGGACCGTCATATTAGCCTTGTCAAGGTTTTCAATATTAGTGGTTCAAGAAGATAATCACCAGCTAGATTTTTTTTTGGTCACCAATGGTGACCTAGAGACCATATTTTTTTTAGCCTTGAGCATAGATAAATATTAACACAGATTAATCAAATTGAAAAACATTGCTTTTTTCTTAAATAATTCACCTGATATTGTCTATCTTTAGATTGAGAAAGGTGTGCTTAGGAAATCTCACATAATAAAGAGGCTTTATTTCCAGCAGAAAAATCCATAATCACTGTTATTGATCAGACCTGATAAATTAATACCATTAACAAAAGATGCTATATGATAATTATTAAAATATTAACCAAATTATTATAAAATGTATTACAGTATAACAACTGGATACTCATCAATTCAAATAAAATAAATTTTTTGACAATTTTTTCCTGCACCCACCCCCCCAAGTCATCATGAATTACAAACACCCCCCAAATCAGCTAGAACATTAAAAAGAAAATTAAGTTTTTATAAGCCTTTTAAACATTATGTAATTATAAATTTTAAAATGAGGCCCTTGTTCAGATTTTTAAAAGTACTTTGACTCATGAGATTTACAAAAATAAAATTGTTAATTGTAAAATAAATTTTAAAACAAAATAAGTCAACATTTTATTTATAAAAATTAAATATTTTGGTCTAATCATTCATTCTCCTAAATTCACTGTTTGTTAAGCCTTAATCACCCATCCTTTCACTACTGTGGATTCCTGGGTTCTATCTTTGCACCTCATTACATTCATCACAGTGACTGTTTAGTGCATGTCCCCATGGTTTTCCTCTGGAAAGTAGGAATGACACATGTTAACAGTAGCCATGGTACTACGCAGTCAGATATAAGAACAGATGTAAGCAATGATCACAGATGGTCACATGCGTGGCTTTATTTGTGTACACACATTAGAATCCAATGTGTGATAAAAGCCACATTCAAAAAGACCCCATTACTAAGCTTTCAGATTAAAGGCAATTAATGCTGCCAACCAAAGCACAATATCAAATCAGTTTTGTTGTTGAGAATCCAATTCTGAATTTTTTAAAAATCCAAATGTTTTATATTACATTGTACCCAACTTACTAGTTTTTTATAATTATGTAGTAAGACTAATTTGCTTTTTCTACCAATAATTCAAGCCTAATCATAAATTTAATTAGCTATATTTTATCTCTTGCAATAAAACCTGACTAGTTACTACAAACGCTGCTATTTTTTTAAAGTAGAAATTCGCACTTCCATAGTCGATTACTATGTTGAGGAGGAGAAAAAAGCACACTATGGATGTGACATTCATGAAAGAATTAACTTTGAAGAAAATCGGTTTTTATGAAAATAATTGTCATCTTGTAAGAATAAAATTAGAGTGAAAACCAAAAAAACTTGATTAGTTTGTAAGTGTAGAGCAGCCTCAGATTTCATTACACATTTCTAAACTTGAGATCCACAAGACCTAAAAACATCTCAAAGTAATGGTCATTAGTTATACAAGAGCCGTTACCGTGGTCACACCAGATATTTTAAATATTGGTCATATAGATTCCAAATTTAAAAGAAAAACAGCTATCGCTACAGAGAAAATAACTGATATCTTTAATGGCCATTTTACTAGTATCCTTACTCAAGAAAGTTATGGACTTGTACTGGAAGCAGAAATCTTAAATGTAATTACCAACATCACCGATATCACCATAACAGAAAAAAATATATAAAAGTTGGTTCACCATCTTAGAATAAAGCAATGGAACCTGATATCATCCAACCCAGATTCAACTTCCCACTAAAGTAATTTTTTTTTTTAATTAGTATGTGAAAAGGTGCTATCTGCATGGAAACAACAACATACTCCAATATTTAAAAAGGGCACAATGTAAAACACAGTCACAAACCTGTCAATTTAACCTCAATTCTAGGTTAAATTGTTGAAAATATTGTTAAGAAAGATGTTGTTATTCATGTTTATAAATAGTCAGCATGGCCTCCATTCAGAAAGATCACAACCAACTTAAAACAAGAAAACAATAACAATATTGATGTTCTTTATCTTGACTTTAGTGAAACATTTGGTACAGTTCCAGCAACACATAAATCAAAACGTTTTTTTTTCTACTTGAAGTCAGTGGTTCCCGATCTTTTTGACAATGACCCCTTCCATTTTTTTACCGAAATAAATTTAACAGTTCAATTATTGAAAAATATGCATACAGACATTAATATTGTTTTATTTAATGGTTTCAAATTAGCAAAAAATAGTCAAATAATGCAAATGTTTTAATGAAAAGGATAATACTGTTTTTCTCTCACAAGCTGAGAAATTAGGTTTGAAGGCTGCACCAGTGATTTAAAATCCCCCATCTCCTCATGCCCTGCCTGGAATTCCCACAGGAATCACTGATTTAAGTAGTTTTGCCATAGTGACTGGGTCTAATATTTTCCTAATACACATATACATAATACTGATATCAGAATCTCCACAATTATACATTTTCAGATGAAGATAAATTATACAGCAGAGCTAAGAATAGTGATAATATAAAGTTTCTATAATCTGATTTGTAAAGTGGTTTAACAAATGACAAACTTTAATGCCTTCTACTGATTTAAACCCCATTTGTGTGAACTAAATTCTATTCAAATAACAAAGATAAAGGAGAAAACCATTTAGGTGTCAAAATGGATAATATGATAAAGTCTGATACAATGAAAAATCAGATTTACTACAAAGATTAATGGTATTCTACTCTACAGTCTACGGGCATTTTAATGATACGCTCAAAATATTTACGTTTTTTTTTTTTACTTTTTCAATACTAGTGGCATATCAAACATTACTAATGATCATAAGTATAAATTTAGAATTATTCTTGATTAGAGACTTGGAAATGGTGTAGTAGTAGTGTTGCACAGACGCTAACACTGTTGTAAGCTTATTAGATATTGTGCTTGATTTTCCACATAAGTCTTAAGAAATCAAATTCATCATCATTATTATTATTAAAAAAAAATTTTTTTTTCTCCCTTAAGTTATACCACAGGATATATTTCACCATCAGGTACCTTGGAAATACTCCCTTTCTTAAAAAATTGAGAGATCCTAGACACTGACTACTGGCCATTGATTTACTGGTCTAACTTTTCTTAAGTGCAAACCGAAAAGGAGAACTCCTTGCGACTTCTGCAAGAGACGAGTACACATTCTCCAGAAATCATAAACATGCCAAAATTTCTAACATTTTTGATAAAATTGCAGTTTTTTATGGCAATAAAAGGCATTCCAATTATAAATGTTCTGTCACTATCGTTAGCAAACTTAAAAAGTGCTAGTACATAAGAACACTTATTGTTAACTTATCAACAAGACAGGCATTGGATAAATTTGCTTTCACTTATATCGAAGAAATTTTATCGCGTGTCAGTAAAACCATGCACACTTATCTCTCTCTTATAAAATGTACCACTTCCTCTATTCTGAATCCAGTTTCATGAGACACCAATATATCTGACTAAATGATTTAAATGAATATTGAAAATGTGATGTTTTACTAAAGAGCATATTAATAACATTTTACTCTAAAAGTGACTTATAAAAACAGTAGTTTAGTCACTTATTGTATTTTGATAGTTCAGATAAGATATCACTTTGCTGGTACTATTTTCTTAGAAATAATGCAACATTAACTTTAAAAAAAAAAATTATTCCTTCCTTCCTAAACCCTTCTTTTATGTCAACATTCTTGCAAATTTTTAAAAACGGTTAAATAATTTGTGTGGATACAAAGAACAGTTCATTTATATTCAGTTTTAATTTCTGGACCAAGTAATTATGAAGAAATCTCTTTATTTAAGCTAATCAAGCTGGCACGATATTAGCAGTTATTTTCCTTTTTTTCATTTACAAAATGTAGAAGTACACAATACATGTTAACAAAAAATTCAATTTGTTCACATGAAGAGAGTCTGAGGATAGAAACTCTCAAATTTGTTTTGACAGCACATGCTGATAAAACGACTCTGATACCCTGGTCCATCATGCAAGGTGTCAATAGGCAACATACCGCTACCTGCTGAAACAACAACAAAATCTAAGCTTTCTTTATTGTGATTTATACTTCAATTCTGAATTAATCCCCACGACTGCCTTAATAGACAAGGTATTAGCGCCTATGTAGAAATCTGTCCACCATGGATGCTTTTGAAATAATATCAAGCAAACATTTTATAGTAAAAGTAAAATTATTAACAAACACTGATTAGTGGATTGCCACTTATTTACTAACAATACATTCTTTCCTAAAAGTTTTATTTTTTTAGCAGTACACATTAGCACTTTTATTTTTGCATGGAAATCTCTATTAAACATGACTAACATTTCCAAATGATCTTCCTTTTTTAATTAAATTGTCATTAACGTACACCATTTAGTTATCCTGATAGAAAAATTAACACCTGTGTTCTATATTTTAAAATAAGGTGCCACTTGTTTATATATTCCAACCGTATAACAAATATTAATGTACTTTCATTCTGTATTTTTTAAAAAAAATTTTTTTAATCTTTCAAATTCGTCTTTTATACAGGTTCAGCAAGTTTATATTTTTTTTATTCACATGAAGATTTATTGCAGAGATGGTGTTTTCAAATATGAACACTTAAAACGGTTTAGGTTGTAATGATTCATTCCATCACTGCTTTATGAACCAAACTGTCAATAAATTGTCTAACTTTTAAAAGAACAGCATTTGTTTTATCTTATTCTGTATTGTTAGCAAGGTAAAATCAGGTTAATGATCTGTCTCTTAAAAAGTACATTTCTGTTTTTTTAAATGTACTACTTCATATCTGTTGCTTTCAGATTACAGTTACACTACCTGTCAGAAACATTTTTTACAAACAAACAAACAAAAACCCCTAACTTAAAAGAGAAATAATCCAAGATGTAAATACAGATTTATAATCTTTTATTAAGTTTTGGTTCACCATCTATTTAGTTTTTATTTCTTATATAATTTACGCATTATTTTTTTCAAAATAAAAAAACATTCTTAAATGAAACTTCTATGAGTAAGACTAAATATGATAATGAAGCCAAATTTTAAACACAGAAATTTCCTTTTAAAATTGTTCAAGTTACAAAATGTCCACAAATGCTCCATTATATACCAACACACTAACTTGGCGCATCTTTAAACGGCTGTTTGTACTACAGTATAAACAACGGACACCTTCACTCCAAGTAGGTGTAGTTCACCATGGCCACACTGGCCTACAGATAATTTTAGAAATGGATTTCCAAATATTTTTTATTTAAAACTTTACATGTGTATAACCATACTACAGCAAAGAAATTTGGGGATAAATGTTTTAATTTAGTTTATCAAGTCATTTACCAGAAAAAAAAACATTTTAATTACCATAAAATAAAAAAACAAAACAAATGAAAAATGTGCTGAGTTTCTGAAGCTCAAACATAAAATTATAAATTGTAATTCAGACTTTTTAATTTAAAGTATTTATTTTTTAATTTTCCTACATTTCAGTTTTAACCCCATTTTATTTTATATACAAAGTTACTGTTAAACTATTTTATTATAACATCTAAATAATAAGAATTTTCTTTTTTTTTACCAGTGAATTTAACTACTAGTAGCAAGTATACAGGCTTCTAACTAACATATAACCTATTAAAATTTACTTACATATCATAATGTTAATTTTTATTGTTTGAAATTAATCAAATTAAGTAACTAATAGTAATAAGATCATGAAACCTTTCACATTACTAATAATAATGATCTACTGATCTTAAAGCCATAGTCATAAATATTGTACTTACCATGACAAATTGTCTGATCCTACTGCCTTGCTTGCTTTGAGAATTTTTTCTTTTGAATCACGCACCTCATTGCTGCTTCCACTATCTTCTCTTCTCATATGTATTTTTTATTAAACATGCAGCAAGTGAGATATCTATGACTGACGTCACTCAGCAACAAGTGAAAATTATGGCAGAAGTGATCACAAAATAAATAAGATTACACCCACTCAATTTGTTTTTTTTAAATCCTATGTAGATCAGTACAAAATTTAAAAAAAAAAAAAACACCTGAGTAGATCAAAGATGTCAGCAACTTTATTTATGATAAGACAAGATGGCAATGCTGGTGGGTCTCAACAGGAAGTGAACCAGAAGGAAACTGAAAGAGCTCCACAACCAGGCAACTCCTGTGTCTTATTACATAGTTGCCATGCCAATGTGCAACCTTATAGTTTTAGTTACAAGCCAATATGAATACTTGTGCTAAGGTGTTTAAATGTGTGGCCCACCAAAGATATTTGAAAGTCCTATTCAACCCTCAGTGAGAAAAAAGTTCCCCACTCCAGCCTTAGACATCTGGTTTAACAAGCCATTCAGGAAAAACAAAAATATGTCCAGTGATAGCATTGGACATGAACTCACACTAACAGGAAATTAAGTGTACAATATTAAGTGAAATAGTAAAATGGTTTGATGCTTGGAAAATTAAATTGGAAGTTGTGGTAAAGGCATTTAAAATATGCTGTACATCAGATTCTTTAGCTAGGACAAATGTTATAGTGATTTAAAAAGCAATAAGGAATCATCCAATTCAGATGATATTACTGTTAATGAAAGAGTCTGTTGTACCCAAAGTTCTCTTAACCTAGTGTGGTTGTATAAATCAAACAATTAAAAATCTTCCTATCAGACAAGAGTGGAGACTAGCTCTAGTCATTTAAATGTACTATATAAGAATTATTCGTAAGACATTCACAAGTAATAAGAACCAACAAACTGCAATTACATTTTTAAAACATTATAATAAATCAGCAAGTAAATATTAAATATGCTGAGAATTAAGGAAACATTCCCATAATATGCACTACAACAAAAGCTGATCCCCATCACCAAGAACTAAATATGGGCAAAATCCTGTCTTTCTGGGGTTTTTTTTTAAAAAATTGTAAATATTATTTTTGCTGTAGTCCAAGATCTGTATTATAAACTCTAGAGGGTTTTTGCCAATCACCGCTTAGCAAAGTCCTACTAAAGTAAAGCAGTGTTGGTTTTTTGTTTTTTAGCATTGCATTTTGGGAATGTTTTCTCAATTAATGGTGGTTTGAACTTGTTTCAAATAACATACATACTCCAACTTTAAAACTGAATTTAACAAATAAAAATTATTATAATACTGTTTATATAATAAATTTAAGTAATCATTTAACAAGAAAATTTAACAATAATCAACAATATAGATTTTTTCTTAAATATTTTTCTTAACCATGAACTAAGATGTGCTATATTTAAAACATTCCTTCATTCAAGATTTCTCTGATAGTATCACATGAAACAGTGAGATAAAATGTCATTAAATGTAGTATGTTCCTGGATTTTTTTTTTGGTTTTTAACATTAATCCTATTTCCTTTTCTTATGCTTTATCCAATAGTAACTTTATCATTCCTTGTCTAATCAACAATAAAAATGTCTGCATTTGCCCACTCTATCAAGGTATCACATCAGATGTGGTTATAGCAATTTCCTAATTACTAAGCAATTTGACTTAAAGAAAATGCTAAAAAAAAGATTTTCTGCAAACATTCAATGTTGCAGGAAATATCTGAAGACTACTTTGGTATATGTAATTGTTATTTTTAACTAAGAATCATCTCAAAGTGCATTTTCAGTTAGTTTTTTTATAAATTTAACTCACAGGCGTGTCATCTTCATTTTTTTTGTTTTGAACTCTGTTTTTAACACTCTTTTCAAGTTCTCAATTATACAAGGTGTCCATAAAGTCTCTTTACAATTTAGAAAATTTATTACAAAGGCAATTGATGAGATATCTTAATCAAATTTGTTGTATGTACTCAGTGGTTATCAAAGTTTTTAATCACATTACATTTGTGTGTTTCAGGTACCCTGCTGATGAAATAGGTAGTGTTAAATGAACCCCTATAAAAATGGCTACTCCTCAAGAGATGGCCCAATTCCCTGGCCACCTTGTTCACCAGATATCACTCCCCTGGACTTCTTTCTGTGGGGTTATGTTAAAGATATCGTGTATCGAACAAGATACGGGACATCATGACCTAAAGCAAAAGATCACTGATGCCATTGCAACCATTGATGAGGCTATGCTACAGCCAACATGGCAAGAAATCGAGTACCGTCTTGATGTGCTTCATGCAACTAATGGTGCCCATATAGAGGTGCATTAAATGAGGCAAAAAAACTTCAATATCTACTCCTCATTTTGTAATAATTTCCACATATTTGTATGTTAATTTGCTTTTGTAATAAATTTTTTTTAACTGTAAAGAGACTTTATGGACACCCTGTATATGTAAATAAATATTTAAATCCAAAGTTTCATAAGATGTAATTAAATATTATCTGTATTACATTTAATTAAGCCAAGTTGTCAACTTACTTGCATTTAACTACAAAGAAAACCAACTTAATAAACAAAATTTTACTTACCTTGTGACAAATTCTATATATCAAACATGATTAACTCTATCTTAACTGTAATTAATTTATTCTATCTGTAAAAAGGCAGACAGCAGCTGCTGTTCCTGAATTAATACACTTTAAAATCATGCTCTAGTTTTGTATTACTAATTATTGTAGTCAGTACATTAAAACAGAACGAGTGTTTCCAATCGGCAATCAACTGAATAAATTGTATCTAAACTATTATTTCTTATATGTCATTGATGTTACACTTAATTTACAAACTTGTGTGGATTTCCAGTTTCAGTTAAGCAGTTCACAATTGATGCAGGCAAGCACAGAAACTGAGCCATCAGCAGTTCAAGGCACTTTGTAATAAAAAGAATAATTATATAATTATGTACTCAATGAGTGGAATATAATTTCTGGTTTTAAAAGTTTATAAAATATGTTTAATGTTATTTTTATGATCACATTTATTTATCAACCATGAAGATGAAACCATTTTTTTAAAATATCAATCTGACTAGTAATAAGGAAGCAATAGGTGACTCGTGTAATGTAGTTTGTTGTTTTTTCAGTTCCTGATGAAGCTGAGTTCAATCATGTGCGCTCACTCTCATCCTCACATTTAAGAAATAGCATGCACAATAGGAAAATACAGATATAAAGATAAAAACAAAATAAACTTTACAAAAATAAATCACATATCAAAGAATTATATGAAATTTAATGTGCATAGTAGCAAAAATTAATATTTATATTACCATACAATTCCATAAAATGTATTCCAATTTGCACGTGTAACAAATTGTGGAATCCAGTGGAATTTTAAAAAAAATTAGCTGGTGAATTTTCATGTACTTGTGTTTTTAAGGATTTTTTTTCACAAGTTTTAGACTTTACACAGGTCTCAGTATCAAAATAAAGTTGAGGGAATAGCATTTAATAATTACTCTCAAACTTTAAATATCTTTAACAATTTCTTTACTCAGCAAGATTGATCATGATCTGTCAATAGGTTTACAACATTTAGAAGTTGAGTACAGCCAGTACAGACACACCTTGAAACTGTAATTACCTTTAAATAAAAACAGTGAAATTATATCTCAATTTAAGTTTTTTTTTATACGCAGAACTCGTGAGGAAATAAGCATGTAGAAGTCATTCAATATTACTTGGTTTGTTGTATTTAGAAAGCAGCAGTCCAGCCTGAATCGGAAACAGTTTCTTTTTAAATACTTGCATCATTTTACACTGGGCTCCTAATTATAACTCATACATCTACAAGTCTGTTCCTAGCAGCTGCATGACGCACCAAAATATTTTTAAGAAATCACTTTACATTTTGTTAAGGTGTGTGTTTTTTTGTCAGTAATCGATTAATTAATTCACTCAACACATGGCATAAGCAAGCAAGTCTGCACAGCCTTTAATGACCATCTGGTCTAATGAAAGATTTATGTATTTTTTGTCTTAGGACAGCAGTTTCATCTCTTTTTTTCAGTAACCCATTAATACAGCAACCCCAACTTCCAGCATTAACAGATCCTGCTGGAAAGAGGTTCTTGAAAGAATTCATCCAGAATATTTTGTAAAAAACAAAGCTAATGCAATTCCTGCATTTTAGGCTACATAATAACTGCATCATGAGGGCTATATGAAGGTGTGAAATACAGTGATACAGATTGTACCAAGGAAAATAGATACATACTAAATTAATTATGGAAACAGGAAAACAATGAGTATAAAATGTAAATAACACGTGTAAAAATGAAATGCTCCATAGTACAGTCATGTGTTGATATAGTACGCTATGACTGGTTGCCATGCAAGCAATCAGAAAGAGCCAACCTGCAGGAGGGCTAAAAAAAGTATAGGCAATAATATTATTGTGATGTGGTGAATGTGTAGTGAATACTATAGCTTCTGGAAAAGAAATATCGCATGACAAACGTATAGAAATCAATCTTAGAGCTAGTGAAGGCTATTACATGCAAAAGATTACAGCCTGACTGTTTCAGGAGTTATATACAAGAGTCTAGAGAGGATACACAAAACTAGTACTGATGACAATAGACACAGTCAAGAAAGAAGTCCCAAACTCTCCAAAAGTAATGTTACATATCTTGGGCTATGTTCTCTGCATGACAGACAAGTCAGTATAGATATTAAATAACTAGCTGCAAGTACATATTAGCATTTCTTCAAGAATAATAAGATACACATTAGTGTAAAATGGTCTCAATGGATGTGTAGTTGCCAAAAAAGCCTTTGCTAAGTAAAGAATGAGAATGAGTGCAATGTTGAAGAAAAGGTGACAAAATGCTACTTGGAGAGTTTTTGGAAGAGCATCAATGTCTTGCATAATGGTGCCAAGATACCCATTGTTGTGGTACTAAAGTGGATACATGTGATAAATGCTGATCACTCCCAATCCAACTAAAGCCATTAATGAAGACATGAATATGGATCTGCTCTGCACAATGAAAGTTAATCCAGCCCCAACTAATATGGTGACAAAGCCAGTGAGAAAAGATAGCATTCCTGGGAAGTCTGAGCTGAGTAGTTTCTTGACAACCAATTGGCAAAGCTGAAATGGGCAGCAGACATGAAAAGCAGGATGACCAAACATGGAAGGTGCTCTTTACAGATGAGTCCAAGTTTGAACTGTTTAGCAATAATAAACGCCATTTTGTTCACTGGGGAACAGCATAACAGTCAGCGTACAACAGCAGTGGATCAATACAAGTGTGGAGCTGCATATCAATCAAGCATGTTGAAGATTTGCATAAAATCAAAGGTAAACTAACTGCCAACAGATACAAACAGGTTCTCATCTGTCATGCCATTACCTCAAAATGACATCTTACTGACAAGAATTTATCTTCTAACATGACAATGACCTCAAAAAGCATACAGCCTCTATGGTGAAAAGTATCTGGAAATTAAAAAGACTGATGGAACATTTACAAAGATGTTTTAACCTGCACAAAGTACTGATGAATATCACTGAGGCTATATGGCTACTGAGAAAGTCAAACAGCTACCAAAAAAGAATAGAGCTACAGGATATTCAGAACATTCCAGTCATATATTGATAACCTGTAAGGGAACATGAAAAAGGTATTATACTCTATATACTTGTACAACATATTGATTTTGTTTTTGTATATTTTCTGTAATAATGCAGTATGTATTAGTATATTTATCTCAGTTTTAATTACTCATTAGTTGCATATATCGTGCATGTTTCCATTTAATGATTTCCAATACTGCATGCATACCAACAGCAGTCAAAATGTTAAATGTCATATAAATAATCGTGTTACTAGCCAACTTTACGACCATTCCTTCTTGTTCTGGCTCCTATTTTGGCAGAAACTGAACTGCTATCTTAGAAATAGCAACATACCTAAAATCAAAACAAGATTTAGAAACTTTTCAAAGAATATTATCCATGTAGGACTCAAGTGGACAAACTATCATCATCATCACCATCAGTAGTCTTATAATATTTATTATTTCAAACAACTAGCTTTATGCAACCAATAATGTAAAAAAAATTTAGCACTCATCCTTATTCTTCTTTCTATCAGAACTGAGAAACAATTTGCAGTAAAACATGTTAAAATTTCCTCCATCTAATTACTAACCCAACTATCATGCTTACTTGGAAACTGCGATTGCTCTTTATACTCCAACTAGACGCCATAGTTACTTCTAGTGGGTGTTGCCATTTTTACAACTCTTGGGTTCCAGCACTTCCATCTCAAGACCCTGCCAGAATCCCTCTGTTTAATTGTACAAGGAACCCATGCCAATGATACAGGTGGTTTGCCAAACCAAGTGTCCAACAGCGATCAAGCTAAGGCCCTGTGCCAAAACAAGCTGGATCCACCACCTGACATCAGCAACAACAGCTGGGTTTCTGACATTCAGTGACCACTTTCATCTTGCTCTCTACAACTTAAGTTAATAGTCATTTAGTCCATGGTGCATCAGATACAGCAATGGTGGCTTTATCCAGTGTTCCGGAGATTCCAATAAATGACTGCATATTGGGGGAAAGGAATTAACATTCCGTCACCAATTAATTGTGTAATTTTAATTTCTGTAATTCCTCACCCTCATATCAGAAGTAGACATGGAAATACATAAATGGAAATGGATGCTTATTTCATTAGTAAATAAAGTTATCACTTCATTATCGAAAAACTGATATAAGTACAAAGTCTGATTTAAACCTTAGAATTAGATTTAAAACAGAATAATGATAGTTTATGGAAGCAAAAGTCTGGGGGGGGGAGCCCCACGGTACTGAAGGGGAAATCGGTGCAAGTGTAACTCTGCAAGACCGTCAACATCACCAGGAATCCAATGTCTCTCGGCTTCAGCGTTTCGTGATTTAGTCGGACTAGTCACTTAATTACATATATATATATATACATGTGTGTATGTATATGTGTATGTATACATGTGTGTGTGTTGTGTGTGTGTGTGTGTGTGTGTAATTTTAAGCAGCGAATCACCGTTAATAACGGCCGGGGCCTTCTACAAGTTTGAGAGAGACAGGAACGGTCTCATTTTTCTTCACTGGACCCTAAAACAAGAAAGAGGATAATCCGGGCGAAACGTTTGTTTCAATTGTTCCAGGCCGAGAGGACGAGGCGGTTTCCAATCGATGCAGCCGGAACACCGTCAGAGGCGAACGAACACCGACCCGACCGATGCAGGTGAGAACGCGGCGGCGGCCGGCCGGCCCCGGGGGGGGGGGCCCGGCTTACTTACCTTTTGGTTCGGCGACGTGAACCAGACCTCAGAAAACTTCAGCACCAGCACGTAGTCCCCATCCTCCTTGACGGGGATCTCGTAGCCGAAGGTGGACGTATGGTACCTCTCGGTCTGGTAGAGGATGTGGTCCTGCGGCACAATTCGTTGGATCATCAGATTCTTGCCATAATCAGACGCTATCCCGGTCCTCAGAGCGTCGGCCTGGTAGCGAATCCCGTGGATGTCGGTGTGCGCCCCGCCGCCGCTGTTCACGGCCCACACGATTTCCCCGAGACCCACGCACTGCGTGATGAGCGCAAGGCTGCATGCGACGATGAGAGCCAGGCGCCTTCTTGAAAACAGGAACAATATCCCCTGCACCAACACAGAAAACATGTTGCAGCCACGCCAACCAACCAAAGCTTCCTTCAGGAAGTGACAGGGCACGCCGTTCAACAAGTCCGCCGCCGCCGCCAGGGGAGAGAACTCGAGAGGCCCCTCACTGACACGTCCCGCTCTCTGTCAGTCGCTTTAAGCACCACACGGTTTCAGCTTAATTTCTTTTTAAAGTGATAGCTGTTATCGTCGTTTACTAATTTTAAAATTATAATTTATTTTCCATGTGAGTGTGCGCAGGTTTTTGGGTTTAATTGTAACTTTAAATTTCTTCTTTTTTTAATCTTTATTTCTGTGGATTAAATACACTACTTCAGATTCCAGTAAATGCTATTATCCAAGAGATGAAATCCACTGGTCAAAATTTAAAAGCAATTTGAATATTTACTTTTAGAAGTTATTCATAATCGAAACAAACTGTGACAATGCTAGATTTTTTCAATTATTTTTTAAATATATTTTTCCTTTAAGAAAATTTTAATCAATCAGCACAGGTTGTGTGATACACCAACCATTACCTTGGAGACTACCCTAGTAAGGAGCAGTGCCTATCCTGCAATACAAGGAGCCTGGCACTTCCAACTTCAGCAGGGAAATCCCTACAAGAAATCCTGACTTTTAGACATGAAAAAAAATCCATGCAACCAGTTGAAGAAGAAAAACCATTCCAAGGAAGTATGCTAAACTAAGCCTGTTCTGACTGGAAATCAAGCTTGGGCCCCTCTGCCTTGGTAGTCCAGTAGTCTACTAACCATTGAGCATTTCTTTGTCACTTATCTTCAATCCCTTGTCCAGACATTAATTAAGGGCATCTTATAGCAGATAACTAGTAGGGTCAAGGTGTAGCACATCAGGCTTGGTGAAAAAACAAGTTATTTGGAAGCAGTTGAGAGCTCTTGAGCAAGCAGTGGTCAAAATGAAAGCCAATCAAGGTGTTCTTCAGCCTCTAGAAGGAACTCCTCTATTTAGGCATGGGACTTGTACAGAAGCACAAAAAGCCATACTGCCAGTTGCCAACCTGACAGGAATTGTACCTGAAACCTCATCCATGACCATCCACCACTTTTGAAATTAATGCTATATTGACATAATAACCAGCTCTTAATAAAAATCAGTAATACCTTGACATTTTACTGAATGACCCCCATCTCTAGTTTAAGAACTAGAACATGGAGAACATCAAAATTCCACAATGTAACTACAAGTAACAACATGAATAAAAAACAGCTGCAATAAGACTGTTTTATACATTTTGATGCATCTATAATGTTCAGATTTGAAAATTTGTAAAATGCATAGTCCCAAATTGTGCTTAAATAGAATTAAATTTTAAAGGCTAAGCTTGTCAGAGAAAATTTCTTTTATATTTTTCTCGAAAAACTATTTTGAAATAAGCAGAGTTGATAGCAATAACATATAAGGTTCATAACATTTTCTCAAATTGTCTTCCACTTAATGTTCATCCATGGGAGGTAACAAGTTTAAAATAAAACAAAATTTGTTAGTCATTAAAATTTTGGTAATATTTAAATCTGTATTTCTAATTTTTGAGTGAAAAAATTTCAAGAAACTGGTTTCCTTCTATTTTATTACAGTCACATTTATTTTTGTTAACCTGTGAGAATTTCTTTATGTACTCCACACAAAAAATAAGCAGAGTTCTTTCCAAGCCTGCAGTGCTTATATGGTACTTTGTTCAAATGTGTTCTTATTCTGGTTGAAAAGGACCTGCATATCAAGGAATGTAATGTTAATAGTATTCTTCTCCAGAACTGAGTGATCTTGGAAACTCATGTGCAGATTAATTCTCAATCTGCATGCATCTTTATACACAACCTCTACAAACTGACCACACTTCTGAAGTCAGTTTAGGAGTGAATGTCTAGGTGTCATTTAACACCACTTCCCATTACAATGTTCACTGCAGTAACAAGATACTGTCAGACCGGCCAGTTCATGTAGACTTTCAGATCACCCAATGGTTACAACCATAAAGAATGTTATTTTGTCAACCTTGCCAGAAATGATCTTCAATAATGGAACTTCAACAGCCTTCTTGCTACTGGTATACAGTCAGAAATATTATGTATCTCTCTAACATAGCTTCATTAACAGTTACTCATTCAATAGCTGGAACAACATTGAAAATGAGAGCTAAGTGTTAGTACCATGTTTTTATCAACCAGCAAGTCCACAGATTTTGTTAAAACATCACCAATTCATGGGCTTAAGTCTAAAGACAAGATTGGAGAATCATTTGCTGCACTCTTAACAAACATGATCAATTTGATTGATGGCAGCAGCCTTATGGTATGGACTGACATTTAAGTTGGTTTTGTCATCAAGCATCATGACCAGATGAGATCATTACATTTGCAGTCATCCTTCTGGCCCTAAGTCAACATCCCAGCTTTATCTTTATAGAAACAATGCCTGTCTACACTGTATGTTGTCAATTCTTCACTTCAGATCCATAACATAATTTGCACAGTGTGGCTGACTCATACTCAATTGAATGTGATTAACTGAAGTAGCCTATCAAAGAATGGCACATCCTACAATGGCTGGATTGTCTAATTTGCCAGATACCAAGCTTATGTTGGAAGTCAATTGTGGTCACATTATTAGCCTTTTCTGCCAATGTCAACATGTCTAAAACCATTTTTAGATTATTTTTTTTCATGCTTATTTCAGAGACATTTTGTTTTTGCCCAACAACTCAACTGTTTGTACTGACATTTTTTTGATTGAGTTTAGATCAATGTTTTTTTTTCTTAGTACAGATGACTCATAGTAATAACATTCTGATGAAAGATGTTAACACTTTTGCAAATGGAAGTTCAGGTGTGTACAATATATAGCATCTTACAATGGAATTCCTGTAGTAACAGAATATGGAAATAGTCATAAAACAAGCAATTAAATCTTTTTTGAAACTTGTTCAATTTGTGCTAGTTCATGTTTAATACGACATCAGTAATTCTATATTTCCCAGTGTGTCTATCCTTTTTTTTTTTTTTTTTTACTATACGTGTTTTATTTGTGTTCACAAAAATATAAGGTTAAAGTTACAATTTCCATATATTCTTTGTCATCAAATTCTCTCCCCAGTTAGTCTTTATCAGTTTGTTAACACCCTCTAGGGTAGAAAACACCTCATAAATATCCTAGTACTCCAATCTATAAAAGTCCTAGCTCATTATAAAAAGTCACAAATACTTACTCATTTACACAGAATGTTGTTGCATTCCTTACAGGAGTTGAAAGATGATTGCATACAGACTGGATTACTTCACTTGCCAAAAACTTAAAATATAGTTTTGGTAGTGGAATTAGTTAGATAAGTAACAAGACACAATGAAAGATGCCATTGCAAACATAAAACAAAATCATTTAATACCATATCCTTTAACTATAAATTTTGCAGATAAAAATTAGTTATTTTAGAAAGCAAGACTTATTAAACTTGTTTGCTAGAAAATACCACTGAATTTCTCTTTCAAATGTTTTCAAGTTTAAAGATGCAAAATGTCTTGATCAGAAAATCTTTATATTGCACAACTGGTAAATTTCCTGTATACTTTTGAAATTTTCTCATTTAACCCCCCTGCATTACCCAACAAAACAAAGGGTTATACAACAGCAATTCAGAAACTCTAAGTTGCAAAGCCAGCCAGGATCATGATTTTCATGTTTTACTGCTGTTGGTACATACACCCTACTTTCCACATAATTCACTCCAGTGTATTGCCCTCACAACCTCCTCCCACCAGCAACTCACGATGCAGTTACTTTGTGGGTTAATATGGAGGATTTGCATTATTTTCTCCTATTTATTTCAGATTATACCAATAGTGATAGAAATTGGGATCATTAAAAAGATTGGGAACCACTACTGGAGTTTTTTTTTTTTTTTAATTTTAGAACTTTTGATGATAACCTGCCACTGACCAAAACACAAATTAGTTTACAAGTCATTTCAAGGCTTGTTCAGCCATCCAGACAGGTAGTATAGTATCTCATGATAGGTTCTTCACTGACATTCACCTTGCAACAATCTTTTGACTAAAAACTTAATAATACTGGTTAGCACACTTCAAAAAAAAGTAGAAACAAACTGTACAAATGTTACTGGAACAGCCAAGAGCATTCAACTATATTTGGATTTGATGGGCAATTCATCATGGTCAGCTACATCCCCAAGAAAGGCAAAACTGTAATACTTCTTTTTGGATAATGAAGCACTTTGTTGTCATTTGACTAAATATACAGTCGCTTCAACACAAATACTAATGCTTCTAGGCTACAGTGCAGATGCATCCCAGATGATACAAGTAAAATTGACTTAGTATGAAAATAAAATAGATAGCCATGTAGAACCTAAGAGTAAAATTTTAAAGCTCCAAAATAAACTTGTAATTTTACTTTCATCACATCAATTCTAATTTATCAAACAAATATAATGAACTGAAATTTATAGCATTCAAAACTGTTTATCTTTACAGTTACTGTAAAGAGCATTCTATGGTAGTTTAAATAAACATTAAGTCAGTTTCCTAGTGCTCAGATGACCTAGAACATAGCAAAGAAATTTACTTGAATGAATGCAAGCCTGCCTAAAATAAACTATTTAATGAAACCCTTTAAAACTACCAGAGTTTAACCATGAGTCATCAATATTCATATTTACTAAATAACATTTTTTTAAAAATCTATAAGTCACATCTAAACATTACATAGTAACAAACAAATCCTAGAATAGTTAATGTTTTGATGTTTCAGTTGTGTTGCATCCATTGATGCTATTACTGAAAGTTATGAACTGTTACTAGTAATCAAATAATCAAATGAAGACCTATGCAAAACCAGAGATATAGTGGAATCAATTCCCTTTGCAGTCTGTTCCTTATGACTACTGCAGGAAAGCCTATTCAAGATCACAGTAAAAACTTTCTTTACTGCATGCTCAGACTAGAAAACAAAATGCAAAAGTTCTACATGTTCAGTGATGAGTTTTTTTCTTTCAGGTTTCAAACCATTGAAGCAGCACATTTAAATTGTTTATGGGTAATTTAGGTGCAATTTTTGCTTCAAACTTGTTTCACCAAGAATGCATTTTAAGAGTCCAAGAACAAAAATGTTATTTTTCCTTTCTTCTTGGAAACACAATCTACTTAACCAAGAAGTTAAAATATTTCTAATTTTGGGAGGGTATTTTCAAATATGCAACATTCAAATTTTTCAATTTTAGATCTTGGATACCTTAAATATACTTCAGATTATTTAAAATCTTTTCACATTTTAAACTTCCATGTTTCATTACTACATTTATTGGGCATGAGAATAATTTTAATTCCATTAAAAGCACTTTGATAAGAGTGGCTTTAAATACTAATCCAAATTAAATGTTTTGCTGAACACTAAACTAGAAAAGTGTTTACATTTGAAACAGTCTCTCACTAGTAAATTCTAACCTAAGCTCAGAGGAAAAAAAAAGTTATATTGTGGTTGTAAGAAAGGTTACATGTAGCCAGGTATCCAATACACTTGTATTATTTCAGGGTATTTTTTCATTAAGCAGCTTTTGTTTTGTTTTTCTTTAATACATTTATATATTTCATGTTTTTATTTTTCTTTTATAAACAAGTATATCTTTTTAAAAATAAAATGACTAAACAAAACCACCATCCAACACTTTTTACTTGTTTTGGAGACCCCACCCCAATCTTTTTCCAAAGTCAAGCCTTCAAATGAACAACACCAGCCAGTTTCTACCAAATGTATCACTAATTCTTTCCAAATGCTCAATGGAAATAAAATATTCACAAAATATTAATGGATAAAATTTTTAACTGGACTAAACTTATTTATTACTAATAAAAATGGAATGAAATGATATTCAAAAACTTGTTCTGAAATTTTTAGCTACTTGATAACAGTAAAATATTTGTATTCTTAAAAAAAAAAAAGGAAAATGTTGACATGACAATGTTTTTAATGATTCTTCCACTAACAGATAAAAGGATCAATCAAACAATCCAAATCCCATGTCTTCATCAGATTCTGACTCTGACTCTTCTTTCTTTTCTTCTTTTTTTGCTGAAAAAAAAATTAGGGTAGAGGCAGATGCATATACCAACAATTATTTATGTTAGAAAAAGACTAGATTTATGTTAGCAATTTATACAAACATTTTTGATCAATGAGATCATCATTAGGCATGGACAGTGAGAGAAACTTTGGTCTAGGTGTGTGGGATATAACAGCAGATGGAAAATTTAGACTTGTTTGAGGTTAGGACAGGACTTAGCAATCTAGAAAACTCTATTCTTATAATTTTCCAAGTGAAGGAATATCCAGGATTGGGTGTTGTCGTTGTCTCACTAAGTAGAACTGATTACATGTACAAGTGCCTTCATAAACCTTTCACATGCTGTCTGTCATGTATCTTTGTCCTTTAGAAGAAACAATGACTGGGTTTTCTTTGTGTTCCAACTAAGAAAAATTAAATTAACAGTGTGAATTTGTCAAATTTCTTTATTTTTGAAATCCTTTATCAAGTAATTCATTTTCTGAATTAAGAAAGAAATGTCCAGACAGAGTAAGCAATATTTTGAATATCCAGTGAATGATGATATTATGCATAAAAACATTTTGGTGTACTAGTCCTCTTCTCATTACTATTAACAGCACATAACTGAGGGACTAACTATGTGTGCAGTGCCTGCAATACATGCAAAAAAAAAAACTGTTTATCAATTCTCCTTTAAAGAATTTTTCCAGAAACAATTTATCATTAAGACAAATCAAATTTAAACTAATCTAGAAACTTCAAAAACTAACTAACTTAAGTTGAGAAATGACACAGGCAACAAATTTGAGGAAACATTGTAAACCATGAAGACAGGTATTTTGACCAGACTACAAATCATCAGTACATTTCAAGCGGGTGCTGTACTTCTTGCATATTCTGCAAATATGAACTAAAATCATATTGTTGTCTAGAACAATAACATAACTGTAATAAATGTTTTAAAATCTGCCTTTTTAAAAATGTAAACTACTGTTATTTTTGGCTTTTGAAATTCCCTACATAATTTACACACCCAGAATTTCTACAGTAAAATCTCTAAAAAAAAAAAAAAGTGCATAAATTACACAAATAAATACAGCATATATTTTTTTTAAAAAAAAAACCCACTAATTTCTGCTCCACAAACCTAAATTCAGATGTTCCTCACAATTTTTGTATAATAATATACAACGTTAATTAACAGAGAATGAAATTCTTACCTGCAGCAGCAGTAGTAGAAGCAGCAGCAGCAGCTGCCTTCTCAGGTGCTGCTGATGCAGCAGTGCTGGTGCCACTAGCAGTCACTGCAGTGCCAACACCTGGCACAGAAGCAAGTTTCTTTTGACCTTTAATATAAAAAATGACATTTACCAATTTTGCAAGTAGACAGCATAGTGCTAAAAAATGTATATAATACCTTACAAATCTTGGCCTATGTGAAAACTACATTAGAATCTATGAATGCAAATAACCTACCCTCAGAAATCACTTCATGAATGTTCTTCCCTTTCAGTTCACTGACAACTTTTTTTACCTTATCAGCTTCAGCCTCAATACCAACACTACTTAAGATCTTCTCAATATCTTCAGATGATGGTGACTTGGATCCTCCAAGAGTAGCTAGAAGGTAAGCAGCCACGTAACGCATTCTAGAAAAAGAATGTTTATAACAAGTTTTGAGTCCAATAAGTTATGAAAATATAGTCTTTTTGACTGGAAAATACATGCAGTCAATCTATCTAAATAAAAAAACCTGCAAAGCTTCCAGCTGATCAAACCACATGCAATTAAATCAACAATAAATCTTGATGTAGTTAAGGAGAAAGTACTCCACAAACTGTCATTTAAAATGTTAAATGAGGTTGAGAAAGTGCATTTAGATAGGTTTTTCAAATAATCCTTATAAAAGATACCTTAAAAATAGCAACTGGTAATCAGTATTACAGACAGCTTTTTCATGCCCATTCAAAACTTCTCCTGACCACGTTAAAGTATAACATCTGAATGGCATATATAAACTAGTTACTATCCCTATGCTTTTAGCAAAGGGGTCACCAGTTCAGTTTGACGTAAATGAGGTGTTTGCAAGTCTTTTTGTGATGGGGTAGATGATATGTGACAAGGCTGCGAGAAGTTTGTAATAGTGCTCATTTCCATCTACATCTGCTGCTGTTGGTGTTGTTGAGCGAGTTGGACTTCCGAACAAGGCTCTTTCAATGGCATTGCATCCCGTAAAGACAAGTGGCCTGTTCTCTGTCGACTCCTCCTCATGATTGAGAGACGTTCGTCGAGCCGACAAGCGGCCCGGTCCACCCGACACCAGGGGCCCCCAACAAGGACCCGGGAGGTCGCTCTCTCCCTTCTGGCTTGCTGCATGACTGACTATACTAATGAGGCGTACTGTTCAATCATCGGTGTTTCTAATAGACCGTTGCAAGGGAAAACCGACAAATTTCAAACGAGGACATGCATAGCGCTCTCACGTATTTGGTACCACCAGAGCAAGAGGGGGCAGAACTAAAGCTGTGACACACAAGAAGCACAAACTTGCACCGTTGAAAGAAAAACAACAAAAACTCAAGACTTCCTGGCTGGAACTGTTAATAAACGGTGTTGGGAGGCGTAGTCAAATAGCTCGATTTCATCAAGCAGACGACAGAAAGCAGCCTCACGTCTTTCATATGGCACAGATCCGACACTTAACACCCGACTGGACGAGCGAAAGTTCTAATTCGTGCAGAACACAGGGAGGGGGAGAGAAAATCGAACTCGTGGATTAAGACTTTCTAAATCCTTAATTAACCTTGAAGACTCCAGTAAACACCCGTAAGAGTACTCAGAACCGACTCCTCTGTGTTCGATCAAAAACCCGAATTTTCATTTAGCAAAGCACGAGGTTGCTGCTACCCTAACTTCAGTACAGAACGTTTTCGGAATAAAACTAGGGTAATGATCGTGTGATCCGCACGTAAGTAATTAGCCATGTCTTCTGGTAGCAGAATGTTAGAAAATATAATGAATTTTCATACTTTAAGTCTTAGTGTAGACACGAAACGAGAACGACTGCTCACATACAAATATCCAAAATGGCGAAAAAGACCGAAAAAAAAAAAAAAAAAAAAAAAAGGTTTTCCGGACGCGACTTCACACGTGGTATTCAGTACGAGGGGATGGTGGGATTTTTTTTTAATTTTTAAAAAATATATATTAATAAATAATTAAAAATAATTTAATTTGTATCACAATATAATTATTAACATGTAAAACTAAAAAACAGAAAATATTTATTTGCATGGGGTGGGGGGGGTCGGGTTGACGGGATATGCCGAAGTCAACGAAAAATTCCCGAAATGCAAGAATGAGCGAGTAAAAATGGCTGATCGTTTAACGCAGTTGCAAGATGCTGTAAACCAGGCGAGGGCATTTTATCTTTCCTTTTTTCTTTCTCTATCCAAGTCTCATTTTTTGTTTAGCATACATAATGCAGGCATTCACCTTGTCTATTGTTTTTCTGCGCTATCCAGGCTTTAATTAAGTGAGACTGTTGTTAGTACTGATGTTTATGTTCTTGTTCGGTTGATGATGATGATGATGATGATGATGATAATAAAATTGAAAGATAAATTAAATTAATTGTTAGTCTTCAGTAAATAATGTTTTCTTTCATTTGTTTATAGACCACATTGTACTGACACTTGTAAGGAGTATGGATGGATTGTTGCTTTACCTATAGCAGTTACCGATTTATTAATAAAGTTTGTTGTTAAATGCTTGGGTAGAAAACTATGCACATTTCTGGACTATGCGACTTGAACTGCCAATAATTAATGTTTCTTAATTTTATCTATGAATTATGTTTCCAATTCTATCAAAAACATTCAATTAGAGTAAGGTTGTTGTTTGTTTGTTTTTTTAATTTTGTTTTAAATTTATCTTCGTACTGTTGTTATTTCGATCAGGTGTAAGCAGAAAAATGTAGCAATATATCATACTTGGAATCCAGTTTTGTTCTCCTTTACTGTTCATCTTGTAGTTTAAATTCCACTTTGAAAATAATATTTTCTTTATTTTTTTAAAAATTTTTGTTTACAGCTTGCTGACCACTTCTGTAACAGTGTAGGAATTATTCAGCAATGTGCCCAGCCTAGTCCATTCACTGGATTTGAGAGAATGGGAAGCAAATCTCCATCTGAAACTACTCAAGAGGGTAAATTTTTTATTTATGTTACAAACAAAAGCAGCATATTGTTATTATTATCATTATGTTCTTCTAAGTTAAAAAAAAAAAACTTTTTTAAAATACTGTGTGGGAGCAATGCACAATGGTGTGGGCTGGAATAATTTGACACCTTCAATTCTTTTCACTATTGCAACAGATATAAAATTCTTATATGATTTCCTCTTACAGTTAAACCACTACCTTAAGCTTAATTCAACATTTATTACAATTGAATTTCAGTAAAATGAAACCTTCAATAGATTTCAACCATGTATGGGTGAAAAATGCCATAGCTCTTTTTCCAAGAGCACAAACAACATTGTGTACATATTACATATTTAAAATAGAGTTGTGTAGGATCACTACCTTTTCACCTCTTTAAAAGACCTGTTTGGGGGGGGTGGTGACAGTTTCCATATATTTATTTTGATTAGTGATGTTAATATTAAAAGTAAATAATATATACTTGTAATTTTTAAGCCTTGTATTTTTTAACATTACATAGCTGTCAGTGCATTAAAAATATTTTGATCTTGCTATAAATGCCAAAGTAGCTGAAAAATTGTCTTGGCTACAGCTTTTAAAACATATTTTTCAAATAGTGATAAAAGTGATAATAATCTCTGTGTAATTACAATTTTTTTTGGTGGTATTTAAATTTTATATAATTTGAACCTTTTACTCATTTGTTAGGAAGTTACTTAGAAAAAACAAAAGCATCAGTATTGAAAGAAGTTATTATAAAACTGATCATAGTGTAATGAATATTAAAAATAATTTCGTATTAAAACGTATGACCATATATCACTGGTAGAGGCTAATATGCAATTATTGTGCAAAACCATTTTTTTAAAATTAAATGTAACCTAAAATACCTCTCTGAAAACCAGTTATCTCCCTTACTTAAAAAACTGTCATCCTTCTAAACTCTAAAGGGCCATATAATAAACTAATTTATTTCAGTGTTTTAAAAAAAAAAAAAGTAAAGCATATGCAGACTGGTCAGTAACTAGTTTAAAAAATTAACAATTGATTTAAAAAGAGATTCAAATCTGCCACGGTTCTTTATAATTTTTCTCATATTACAGAAACAATTATTTGTTTTACTTTTTAATAATGTTATAAATGTGATCTGTAAATAATAAGTTAACTTTTCCCCCATTTTGTGTATCAGAGCTGTCAGAAATAACGAACAAAATGTTTTTGGAAAATTAAATCTGAAGTATCTTGCTTAACTGAAAAATAATTATTCTTAGTGTGTTTTGTTTTTTTATTTTATCATCAAATAGGAAAGACTAATTTTTTTGTGATACTTGATACATTTGACTTCATTTTTATATTTTTATTTAATACTATGGTATTGTTCACTTTAACAAAAAAAAAAAACAACAGCAATATAACATTTGAACTTTTCTCCAATGTATAGAATACAGCTGGTACTTTTTTTCCTTTGTACCTAAGTAGGTTATGTTTGGTTCTTAAAATATTCCTAGCTTTGTGTTCTGTTTGTTGTTGTTGTTGTTTTTTGAGCTTTCTAAAATTGTTTGACATTGTTTCCTGTTTATTTACTTTAATACAAATAAAGATAAACAGATTTTATTCAGCATAATAAATAAACTCTAGTTAAAGAAGAATATAGAGAAGCATCACCCTTGTGAATAAAGTATTTGCTAAAAAAAATTATTAGCTTCTAATTCACTGATGAAATAAGCTATTCTACTGTAATTAATTTTACAATAATTTGTGATTCATTCTCTCTTCAGATTATGCAGTTCTTTTTTCAAAACTAATTGCAAGAACAGCCAAAGATATAGATGTAGTAATCGATTCATTACCTAGTGAAGAATCTTCATTAGAATTGCAGGTTAGTACATACATCTTTTTATTTGTGATGTTTCTTTTTTGCCAGACTTCATGAACATATTTATTGCTACTTTTGGAAATTCTTTTTAACAGAACTTTTGAATATAAAGAGGAAATAACTATTTAGGAATTGCATAGTTTTCTCTAGAAAATTTTCCCAAACTTGCATAAGTATGATACCATATTTAGTAGCATAAATTTCCCATGATCTTTAGTGGGTGCATTGTCAGTTGGGTGGACCTGGGCATTGATGATAATGAATCAGTGGATGGTGGACCAACAGTGAGAGATTGGTTATCTTCTATTCTAGATATTTTCTTTGCAAAATCAAGAATCAATGATTGCCATTTTAATTTTAAAGGCAATGTAAATGATGCACATAAACACTTGTAGATAGCTGTATGAGTGTGATGTGTCTCACCCATGAATTTATAAAAACTGATCATTCTGATTGGATAGAACTTAGCAATTCAGAATGACAAATGATTACTGGGGACTCCATGATTCTAGTTTAAACTATTCATTCTCAATGGGAAGCTTCATTCTAGGACCAAAAAAAAAAAAAAAACTATCGGATGGATTTGTAAGTTGCTTTCTCAAAACTCTCAGCATGGTGCTGTGTGTCGAAGCAGTGTGGTGGTGCCATGCTGTAACGCTTTAAGGAGAACGCTGAATGGTAGTAATTTTTCTTTTTGATAAGAATCTGTAATTTCATAAGTTACCTTATGCAGAGACTTTCCCTAACTTACATTAATCATTATTGTCCAGTTAGAGTAACTCCTCAACAACATTTTAAAAAAAGTGTTCTGTATACATCAGAAGGAGATAACATTTTTAACAATATGCTTAGAGTTTTAGTTTACTTATGATATCTGGTCTCAACTCTGACATTTTGAAATATGGGTTCACAGTAGTAACTAGAAAATATGAGTGAATCTTTCCCTGGCAGTAATTAAGGCAAAATCTGCTTGTGATATGTTTTGTAAAAAAAAATAAATAAATGTAAAACCATGATGCATTTTTGTAACAAATCGATAAATTTAGGAAGTGGTGGTGTTTCAAGGAATTGACTTTGTGTTGTGGTGCTGGTTATTTTTTAAAACATGACAACATTTGCTTGATAAAAAATTTTTTTTTTCAATTTTCAGCTCTCTAGTTTGCGAGTGCTTGAGAGTGAAAACCAAGAGGCAGCAAGAAAGTTGGAAGAGGTGGTGCATATGGGCGAGATCCTCTTGGAGCACATACAGCAGGCACTTCACAATATTGCACAATCCCAGCTTCAGAGTCAGGCTCTGGAAAGCATGCTTCTCAACTGACTTGTAGATAATCTGAGGCTGTACAGAGCATTGGGCTAACGAATTCCTTTGTATCAAAGAAGTTCTTTACTGACATTTTGGTGGAACAAAATTTTTTAAGGGAACTGATGTCCACAACATTTCCTTATGCAATTTCAGAGTTTGTTTTACTTTAATTACTATAATAAATTGTTTTTCTTCTTAATTTAATTTTATTATTAAAGTTAATAACAATAAAATACACTTTAGAATGGTCTTTAAAAGACAAATTTGATGATTATATATATATATAATTTAGTGTTTTGAAATAGTATGAAAATCCTTTTTTGTCCCCAAGTCACCTGATTTTCACTATTGCATCTTGTCTATTAAAAGATATTCCCAATCAGTTATAGTTTAATTTATTAATTTTTCAAAAATTATTACTAAATATTGGCTGTTAATTTAACTTCAGTCTCAAATTTGACCTATACAGAAAAGATTGAATTTTTGTAAAAAAAAAAATGAAAAAAAAAATTTGTGAAGATTTGTATTTATACAGACTAAAATTAATTTCTTTTTAAAGAATTATTTTAGTCTGATTAATATTAGGTTGTTTTTTTTACTTTGGAGAATTACTTCAAATATACATCAAAAAGGTTTGGTTTTTTTTGTTTGTTTGTTAGAATAAACTTCAGCTATTTATGAACCAATCTTTACATCATAAAAAGTCTTTTAGTTTAGAAATAAAGAAAATCAACTAAACAGGATTTAAGCTGATAAATTAAGCAGACGCATCAGCAATTAATACTCTTAGATTTTTTGTTTACCACTTGCCAGTTTTCATAAATTGTCTAATGCATAATACATACTGTTCTCGACTGCCATGCAATAATTTAAAACTTTGGCAAATTATACAATTAAATGACAATTCAAGACTGCAGTTGTAGCTTTCATAACCACAATCATTAATACCCATGTTGAAAGCTGATTTGCTATTAACTCTTGGCTTTGTCTTTTATTTTTAAATTCTATAAAGTAGAAAAATTGCAAATTCAAATGAACCAGGTGCATCTACTATTTTTTGTTACACTTGCTGAGGCAATGATGAGCAGCATATTAGAGCACTCAGCCAATCAGTACTTAGCTACTTAAACATACATGTGCACACTTTACCTTGCATTTGCTTTATTCATCATTTTTTTAGAACATTTGTGTGTTATCTATACCCATAATATCTGGAAAAGGGGCTGCAAGTGATAGAGCTGGAAATAAATTGAAGGTGATGAGAAAAAGTATTACTTTGGAGGTGAAAATGGAAGTGTTAAAGAGACTGGAAGCATGTGAATCGTAACCATTACCTATCACTGACTCAATGCACCTACCTATGCTATTGCTGCTCATGAGGGTTAGCGCTTAACACAAAAACTGTCTCTTCAGCACTTAATAAATTATATTGCAGTGTATTGTGTGTTTGCATATACCCTGGTTTATTCTTTAATCAATTGTCTATGTGTAGCAGTAGCCAAAAAGCCACCATGTATCACATTCCTAAGTGTTATTTTTACCTATGAGTATCTCCATATCAAGTATGTTATGATGACTCCATTGAAAGCTCTTTCCTCCAGGAACACATACTGAGCTTTAAATGGGGTATTGCTGTAGCTTGGCAGTCCCCCCTCTCTCTAACATATATATATACATTGTAATCCTCTCTTTGGCCAGCATTTTGCCATGTTTGTAAAGCCATACAACAGGTACTGAAGTTTTTTATTAATATATTGCAGTATTAATACTGATAGTGAGTCAGTATCCTGAAAGCACACTTTTCAACAAAATACACTACCAGAACGTGTGAATATACTTCAATGTTTGTGAATGCTCAAGCAAATTCAAATCAGTTATTCTTCAATGTATCTTTAATTATTCCCAACAACAATCAATCAATTCTTATACATTTTTGTATGCTTTTTACACAAACAGTATCCTTTGGTGCCAGTGTGCAAACCAACTGCCATTTTTGTACAAAGTCAGGTGGCTGGTTTAGCACTTAAACCCTCACCAGTGAAGACTAAGAAAGAGACCAGCTACTACACCTAAGTGTAAGAAACGCAGGGTGCTTTTAGAGAATCCATGCAACTGGATTGGTACATAAAAGCAAGGAAAAAAAAGTTTGATCATGACTTCAAATCCAGGTTCTTGGCTGTCCACCACCTGTATATTCCTGTTATGTTCACTGAATAGCCTATGTTGGCTGCCTCATATCTGTGGAATGTTTTATAACAGTAACATTATCCAGCTGATGACTTCACAGACCAAATAGGTGAAGACACCTGATAATGCATTGAATGGTTGCTGTCATAGCTAAAAAATAGTATTTTTACACTCAGTTTTCATATTAATTTTTAATGTTAAAAAAACACACTACTATGCAAGTGATGTGCAGTTAGCTATGCTTGAGAGAGCTAAAATATGGTTTTGAAGTACTATTTTTTTTTTCCTTTTTTAACCCAGCTAAAATTGCATTTCCATTATGATAACTGGCCCAGTTTCATTTAAATGTCCCAAGTATAAAATGATTACTAAAGGAATCAATTGTATTCTTAAAATAATAGCTTCACTTCACAAAAGATCTGGCAGTCATGAATCAATTTGGATTAATCAATTTACAAAGCCACACGAATAGTCATGGCCAAAAGTTTTGCATTACCCTAAAATTTTTATAATTTTGCTTGATAAAGTCTAAACCTGAATTTTCATAATAATATTATGTTAATGTACTGAAGTATGTAGCACTTTGTAGTTTATTATACTTAATGTGAAAATGTGATCATTTGAAATTTAACATGCATATAAATGATTTATGAAAATACCTTATAAATCCTGACGTATTTAAAAACGCACAGAAGTGGTCATGTCATGGGTACAGTGTCAAGCTATGAGAGCAGGATTTGAAGAGATATTTTTTATTGTTAAAAACTTTTGGCTATGGTTGTATATACAGTAACAAAGAATCATTAAAGCCATCAAAAGAAACTTTCCAAACTACAAACTATAATTGCTTCAAGAACACTTGTCATCAATTTCCCTACAAAGGAAATCTTTAGTAATTGCTTACTATTCTGCAGGCCCATCAATAATTACTTTGTAATAGACTTCTGTCATCAGTTGCCATTCATCTCAGGAAGTTCATAACAACAAAGCAGGAAGATGCAGTAATAGAAGCTAGAAACATGTTTATAGTTGAAATATTATTTTAAAAATTAAGTCATGAACTGGACAACTTTTCTGGTAAAAATATTCAAGAATTTTAAGGACAGATAAATATAGAGATCAGACCTTAATAGTTCACAAGAACAAATTAAAAACAATGATAGGGATTTTAATGTATCTTCACCTGCTGGTCATGGGACAACTACCACTGATTAAAGTAATGTTGAACATTTTCATGTCACCAAATTCTTTAAGCATGAAAATGAAACAAATTTCTAGACTGAAGATAGAAAATTTAATCTTTTTATCAATTTTTAAACTTGTGAAACAAAATTTTTTTTAAAAAAGTCAGTGTATTTTTTTAAAAGAACGTCTGAAAATAATTCATTGTTCATTTCACATCTACATTTGATCCTCATTGACCAAGATTGCAATGATGGATTTTCATCTTGATGTTCAATTCTAGGAAATGTTGCAGCAGGAAAAACACCGCTTGTTCTGCATTTTACCTTCTTGATCATTTAAATTGCAATTGTATCTTATATCATTTAGGATGTCAGTTGTCTTGCCCATCCTGGTCTTTAAATTCTCTATTGTATATAACTTAGTCTGCAGTTATCTAATAATGCTAGAGATCATCCCAAGATAACTTCATTATGTCAACAATGCCAATTAAGATTTATCATCAGTTACATGCAGAACAAATCTAACCTGAAATCTCTTTTCATGCTGTCTAGCTTAATTTACGTTTTATTTTGTGGCAGTATGATGCTTAGCTGAAACCCTGTTTACTAGAATTGGTTTAACATTTGTTTTGATGTTTTTCATAAAAATCTCAGATTAAAATTTATCTCTCATTGATAGTTTAAAGTCTTAGTGGTTGTAGTAGAATTCATCATGGTTTACTTTTGAAGGCATGTCATTTAAGTAACCAGAGTATAGCTAATTTAAATAATGACAATCAATGCACATTTTAATTTCTTGTTACTGCTTTCTTTGATTGTTTTATATTTTAATTTAAGGGTTAAGTTACTTTCAGATTTTGAAAAGGTATTATTAAGATTAGATTAATAGACTGACTTATTAGGAAGGAAATTTCTAGTCCATTGTCAGGTAGTTGACCTTTTTTATTTACTATTTTAGGTTTGATTTAGCCTTATTGTGAGTATTTATAGGTTGTTTGCTAGCTTTTATCACCATAGCTACAGATAGCCTGACCATCTTTTCATAATGTAAATGCTTAATCATCATATCCCTATTTTTTAATGGGATGGGTCTTTTAAGTCAACTGTCACATCAACTAAGACAGCAATTTAGAAATATTAATGGTTCTCACAGAGGACACAAAGCTATCTAGAAGGTTTGTTGAATAAAGAGAGTCTTGATAATTAGATGTGAAAATAAAGGATACAGGAGTGTCATCCAACAAAGGGTCACTTAGTACAGAGGTGATTGTAATACATGGACAATGAGTGCTTAGGAAAAATTCAGTTTTTAATTCTGATATAGAATACAGTGCCCACTGCTGATTTTAAGAGTTTAAACATTTAACAGATTTTCTACTTTTATTTTTCTTTTACTTTAGCCAGTATGAGGTCATTTAAAATCTATAAATACAGTTACTATTAATATCATTCTTTATACCTGTTAAAAGGGGGGGGTATGAAAATTGTTAACAAGCAGAATAGTAAATACAATAGGTTCTAAATTTAATGTGGAATTGCTTGCTTAAAGTAGAAAATGTATGCAATATCTAATTGAATAGAAAAACAAATACTTTGGACTTTCAGAGGCATACTGATAAATGTTTAGTAAAATAAGACCAGGAAGCCTATGATTTATACAATTTCAAACAAATAAAAGCATCTGTCAGGAGCATTCTAGAAGTTAAACTTATTTATGGAACCAGATCCCAACCTGTTCTGGAAACTTCTACATACTTTACAAAGGAGCATTTACTTTAATAATCCAAATATGTACTGTAAGCAGGCCAGTTCCTGTCAAACAGTCTTAAAAAATATCATTTCTGGTGTTGCTATGGTTAACAGCAGCAACGATGTCATGCTTTCCTCCCATGTTACTTGTTATGTCTGCTTGTGAGCTTTTATTCTGTGAAGACTATGATGAAGAAAAGACCATCGAAATAAAGTGGTTTGTTGCCCTACTGCCAAATAACCCTTATTAGGGATCATCCATATATCTCATGATCAGCCTAACATATATGGTGGCAACCTGAAAAATCATGCAAGTTCATATACATCCCATAGAGATTTACAAAATGGTCCTGAGATCATGTCTAAATGTTCAACTGATGGCCTCCTGATTGCAGGATTTCCCAAACAAAAAATGTATCACATGCATTTCTTTATTGGTGTTCCACATAGCTGATTTTACCATCATGGCATGAACTTCATTTAAACCAGTTTTTTAACCTGTCAGGAACATAAGCCATTATGTGACCATGTAGTAGTAAAAATCTGAAATGTGCACCTGGCATTTCCATTAGCCTGAACAGTCTTGGTATAATTTTTTGTTATATGTATCAAAATTTTCAGACACACCTTGGCTAAATCAATGATCATTTGATCCACAGTTGATGATCATGGACATGGTTGTGTGATATTACATGGTGGGTAAAAAATTGGCTATTTTTTTATCACAAGATATATGGTTCACCCATTGCCAGAAAATCCAACGTCTTCTCTATACATCTGTATTATTACCGGCCCCATAGAATTCTTAACTAGCACCATGATAACAACAACAATTTAAAGTTTTTTAAATATATAAAATGATCAGTCTAAGTGACAGGCAGAGAGAAGGATGAAGTTGACTTTATGCCCACTTTGCCTGAAATGATCCAAATCTGCATTTTCAGGATTTTCATCCTTCCAACAGATCCTCCCACAAAGAACTTGATGCCTTGGCGCAACAAAGTGAGATTTAATAACCATCAGAATTCTTCTCTTTTCCAATCACTTGCTTTACCTCTCAACACTTTTACAGATCCCATCAATTTACACTGGTTAACCAACCAGCGAAATGAGACTTTTCAAAAGTCGAACAATTTCAAAGTATGGAATTTTCTAAAATTCATAAAATTGCTAGTTTCTCCATATATCCTGTTTAATAAATACATTATTATTATTATTATTATTATTATTATTCCCTTTTCTTTCCTTTTTTTTAAAATAAAAATATACAAAAATTAGATGCATCGTTGAGTCCAAGTGATCTGAGGGATTTTACTGACAGGTTTTGGCTTCAATGGCACATGTGGCTGCTTTTTTATTAGAGAGAGGAGCGCATTACTACACACCTTGTGCAGGTAGGGAAGGTGAAAGAAAAACGGAAACCCTAAAGGGGTTTGTTTTACTTATTTACTGTTTTTTTGATACAGCATCAACTGTGAATCGAATGACACTGGCCACCAGTTCTGCTTTGTCTGTCTGACTCTCTGGACTTTTGTTGTTGTTGTTGTTGTTACTTTAGACAGTTAAAACTACGTTAAAAAAAAAAAAAGCTATTCTTTAGTCAAGTGGCCGACATTCCTGATACATCACAAAAGAAAATAAGACATCCGAAAGCAGCTTTATGGCCATTTATACGCGCAAGGGAGAGAGAGAGAGAGAGAGAGAGACGGGGGGGGGGGAGGTCCTAGGACAGAAGGGAACGTGAGGGAATTCTAACTCCACGTACCGCCGCCGCCACTGGTATCGACGCAGAACATGTACCTCTCTAAGTATTGGTAACAGAGTTCTCCTCCTCCTCCTTATCGGAAAGAATAGGATCTCTCGGGTCATTTAAAAAATTTTTTTAAAAAAAACGGTTAAAAACTCGACTAGAATCCGACATTAACCGTCACGAGCGGCGTCTCCCCCCCCCCAACTCGTAAAGGGTAACATACAAAACCAGATTTTTTTTTTTCCTTCTCTCTCTCTCTCTTAAAAAGAAAACGACGATAAACGTAATCTATTCACAAAACAGACGGCTGTAATGTTAGTTTTTTTAAGAAAATACTCCATCAGATATCACATTATTCAGTAGCGGAATCAGCAAATAAGGTAGCAGTAAATACCGCCGCGTTTCGTTTCGTTTCGCTCCGCTCCGCTCCATTTCTATTCCGCATTTTGAATCAAACCTACCGGCAAACAACTTTCCCTTTGTTTTTTTTTAACTCGTGCTATACAACAACAACAGATTTCCCGGATTTCCCTTTTTTTTTTTTAAATAATGAGGTACAACGACGAGAAGTAACTGCCCAATATCCGAATCGTTGCTGCGGATTGGTGTTTTATTGTTTATTTGTGTGAGGGGGGGGGTAGGACGAACTGAGATAAGCAAACGAAACGTGACTGACTGCCTGACAGATGTGTCAGCTAGCAAATAAATACGCGTAGTATATTATTATTATTATTATTATTTACGAAAACCAAATAAATTTATCTATAACAACAACAACAACAACTGATCGGTACAAATGGAAAAAAAAAACAAAACGAAGACCCTGATGTTATTTTTCGCTAATACACAATAGAGAGGGGGGGAGGAAGGGAGGTAATTCGAAAAAAAAAAAAGATTAAAAAGATGTTATGTCCTCTCCACCATCGTACTACAAACATATCAGTGCCCCCTGAATTATTTATTTTCCTGCCATATTTATTTACGATGCAGAGATATATATATGTATGTGTGTGTGTGTGTGTGCATACCCATGCATCTACTTTAAATAACAATCTAACTGTTCAACCCTCCTTTCAAGTAACAAGCAATAATTATGCATGGCCATTTTTACTTGATTCACCTCAATTAGCTGTTGATTAGGGAATATTGCCGAGGCAAGATGCAATTGATGTGGTTCTTAGAGAAAATGTTAAGAAACTTGAATTTTATCATATGATTTGACAGGGCAGGCAGACGCTACGATTTACTGGAGCTAAGCTGTGGAGTAGACCTCCTCCAAACACGCACAAATGTTATTTTGAGACATCTATGAACAAATCAGTAATCAATCAGATAATAAAAATATTTCCGAACATTCCTTAAATACGAAACTCACCTTTTACCATCAGTTAGTGCTACATCAGCCAGCAGACCATTCACGTGACCTTCACATTGTCAGTGCTCTTGCCCGTCGTCCCGCAGATAATCTGTGTTCGTTGACAGTCTGCTAACATGAAGCATGATACAGTTTACTTTCCAAACCCGAGTAGAAGGGTGACAGCATCGGCGACTGTATAGTTTTTTTTTACATTCGGTCATTGGAATGGACTCGGAAAATTTGTTTCAAAAAAGAAGAAATAAACAGGTACAGTACACCGATAAATCGCGCACGAAACCGCTTACAAACTGGTCTAAACTCAACAGCCATAGTTAAAAAAAAGAGAGAGAGAGAGATGGAGACTGGTGGATGAAAAACAAATGTAATTACACCCAATTGACATATGAGTGGACACGTTCCGATCACCAGTCCATTGTTTCTGCTGGTAGTGCAAGTCAACTTTGTCGATTGCAGAAGTCTTCTTGCGATATCTGGCCTTTGCAGCACCATCCAGCACATCACACGGTAATTCTCTATATCATCTCGACCATCAAAAAACGCCTTTACAGAAATCTAAAGAAATTGCAGCAACAGATTCTATGTTGCCTGCTCCCTTTATGTCTCCATCAAGATAACAGCCTCGCAGTGCATTGAGGAAAAATAAGAGCCTTCGAAAACCATCAACACCGCAGAATTATATATTACTGTTGTCGTTAGTAGTGTTATTGTTGTCATCGTCGTTTTTTAATGGGCTTGGAATCTTATCGGAGTGTAACGCAAGATAGGTTATCTTATTTTGATATATAAGATCGCAGAACAATGTATTAAAGTCCAAAGTTGTACCGTTTCGTTCTCTTCTCTTTTAAAACTATACGTATCACGTTAAGTATCGCGACGATAACCGTCTTAAACTTTAATCAACAGAGAAAAAATCGTACAGGGACTAATCAAAGGCTAGGACTCGCCATCGAAGATCATTTGCGAAACGTTTTTTGCCTTTTTTACTACATTGTAATTGTTAGCGGATATGTTTCAAAAAGAGTTCCTCCCAGGAAAAGATAATTGCTAAAGTTAATCAAAATCAGATTTAATGTTTGTTGTGTATAGCAGTATCTCACTATACATTACAGACATGTCAAGTCTCGCGCAATTAACCCAAGTGTCCTGATCTCGCATCTCCGATCCCAGAACCTCATTTCTCGAGCATGAAGTCGTCACACATACGTGTGTAGCTAATCGCTATTTATGATGCACCTTCCGACAGATTCAGTTTCAACTTCAAGATAGCGACGACAGATTTCTATTCAGATGATTCTAGAAGCGGAAGTGTCTCTGTAGCTCCTGCTTCGAAAAAGTCGAATTTTCCTGACGCTGCAAAATGTTACAGTAGATTTCGACAGAAATGGATTTCAAGGTATCCATTCTTTAGTTCAGTTATCACAGACCGCTTTCATATTTGCAGCATAACCTTGTCTTGTGCACATTAGGGTGAAGTGTCAGATCGCCACTGGCAGCGATATCCATTCTCGGCTGTCGAATAAAAATTGGCCTAAGATTCCTTACCCCTTATAGCGTCTTAAGGACACACAGAGAGAAAACTCTGTTCTAGAGGGTTCAGCCTGGATAAACCTACCTCTCCTGAGCGTATTAGATTACGAAGGAGTTGGGTAGCCCGCTGCTCTCGCTAGGATGAGGTACACTAATACTAAAAAATAATACAGGTCAAAATAAGACCTCACTTATAAACGGCTGAGGCGACCGGTCGTGGAACCGACCCAGCTCCCACCAAACACCTGCAACTTCACACACAAGCCCCAAAAATTGTACCACCCCCCCAAAAAAAATTCCTGTATGCTTGTAACTTTGGCAGAATTGTTTTATTTTGAATGTCAGTAAATTAACTGTTAAAATAAACTAAAGGGGCATAACTCTTGAAAAATTGAGTCAGATGACAAAATATTTAAATATTTAATAAAACCAATAAAGTTTTGACTTTGCATGATACACCATAAAGTAATTTGTTCCGGCTTTGTTGCGGACAACACTAATTTTAATATGGGAAGCAAAAATTCAACCAGGATTAAGGTTACAGAGGGAAAAAAATGCAGCCGGTTATTTTACGGACTGCTTATATCATCTTGTACACTATCCTGCCTGCAAAGCCTCTGTGCTTTTACTGAAATACCTGCTTTTGGTATAGAAGACGTGTGTACTGACGTGTTCTACTACACTGACAAAAGTACAAGATGGAAATCGGCACTGGTTGGGTTTGCTGGTGATCGGACATGTTAGCACTTGCTGGCTAGGTAGTGGAAGCTGTGAGGATTTTAGAGATACATATCCACCACTGAAGGTTTACTTTTTTATTTATTTCTGAAGGTATCCTTCGTTTGAGGGCTTACTTCAAGGATCCTATTATGAAGATAAGGCGCTTTATTATATCAGTCAGTTTTGCCAACATTCACCACGCTCATCCCGATATTTTCAGAGGGCAGATCCATGCATTTATCCGGCTTGTGACCCGAATTAATGGTTTCTTAAAGCTCCCTTTTGAGAAATTTGTTTTTTAGAAGACATCAAAGCAGCAGAAACTATCAAAGATGTGAAGTTTTGAAGGGAAAGGGTTAGTCAGCTGCTTTAACACCAGACTGAAAATAGTAAAGTTGGTAGATGAAGGGGAAACAGAATTTAAACAAAAGACTGAATCTTTGTAAAGGCAGTCAGGGATTTTACGAAATTGCAGCTAGAGAAGCCATCGAGAAACTCCCACTTTAACAGGCCAGGTTTTGGACTTTCATCAGAACGACTAAATGTCATTTCGCTGATGTTGAATTCGTTACTGGGAAGTACACCGACATTCCTTCATTTACACCTAGACAGACAAAGAAACTACAGGGAAAGTTTTCTCCAGTACCAGCTACTAAAAAAGACTGATATCCCAGATGAGGTTTGGAATGATGGTAAGATAAAGCTACCATCTGAAGATGAAGACAAAACATCTTTCTTCAGAATTGATGCTGTTTGGGGTTACTTATCATCTTTGACATTAACAGATGGCAGTTAAAAGTTTGGAAAAATTAGTACGTAGTTGCAAAAATAATACTTATTTTTCCGCACTCAACTCAAACGCGGGTGAAGAACGTGTTATTTTTTTCAATAGCACGAAAGAACAAGACTCAATTCAAAGCATCGCTACAGGTTGATAGCAGGCTGGCGTCTCTGATTACCGTAAAGGTGGCTAACCCCAGATCCATGCCATCTGTTTGAGCCTTAAAAGACATTACTGGGAATGAAAATAAAGCCGCGTGTTTCTATGATAACTTTAAAAGTGTTCATAAAAATATCTTGACATAGACATTATGGTTATTACCCACGCCACGGACATTAGTTTATGTCCAAGACCTGCTTACACCTTCTCACTTTTTCACACAAATGAAACTTAAGAACTCTGTATACAGTCTGCTTTTTTCTCTCTCTCTCTCTCGCCGAAATAAACATGAGAAAATCTCCTAAACTTATATTATATTTCTCGTCTATTCTAAAATGATAACCGTCTACGGAACAGGATATAAACTTTTTAAAAGGACATTTCTTCTAATTTCATTAATTTTTTTCCCTCGTTGGCAGAATCATAAAGACCTAAAAACAGATTTGCTTAATTATATATAAAGGAAGATTAAAAGGGAGTAACAATGATTTATTTGACTTCCTAGTTTCCCAATTCTGATACGAGCATATATATCTTATCAAGCTTCAAGCAGCGTCTCTAGTGTGGACGTTGATTCTGGTTCCCAAAGTCGGGTTAGTTGTTATCAGGAGACATTAATTATCGGTAGGTCTACGGTTCTCCGTCGTGACTGACACAGCGGCTCATCGTACAAGTGTCTCCTTAAAGACTGTTACGGAAATTGTGCTCTTGCTGACGCTGCAAGAAATATGAGACCTGAAAGCTGTCGAATTATCTCAAGCATGTCGAATAAAGATAACCGCTCCGTATCGAATATATACCTACATATAACGCAAATAACAAGCGTGTGTGTCCGTCTTGCTGTTTGTAATTGTTTATTTCGTGGAGGAGAGGGTTCGGATAAACAGGATGGTATGGGGTTAAATTCAAGCGAAACCCTACGTTTTGTTGGTTTATTTAGCTGCTGGACAATAAGACCCTAGAATAACACCGTAGACGGTTGGGGGAGGGGCTCGCGAGATAGGGGTGAGTTGTTAGCAATGGCTCCACTAAGGGTTCATTTCTAGCATCTGGCGACTGGTACGTGATGATTCGATCGTCTCGCATCATCTACCCCGATTTCCTCGGCTGTTGATTTATTTTTTCTCGCATGAATGCTGAAAAAAGCGTATGTTTACTGACCCTTCTGGCTTGTGTGTGTGTGTGTGTGTGTGTGTGTGTGTGTGTGTTTGCGAGTGTGTGCTTCAATCTCTTTGAACTCAAAGCTCGATCTTTATTCTATTTTAAGTAGGCTTGCTCCCGAATGTTGATTTTATTTATCTACACACCCTTTCCTCTCACGTAGCTCACAGACAAATTTTAAAGATTTTCCGATGATAGCCTCCCACACCCCAGAAAAGTCGGCAGGAGAAATGTGGCAGGCCTCGAGAAACGTGACTCATAACAAGAAACTGACGAACTGTGATAAACAATGGAGCAACGTTTTGAGAATAATTAATCTCTCTCTCTCTCTCTCCTCTCTCTCTCTCTCTCTCTCTCTCTCTCTCTGATAATCAGCAAAAAATTGCAGTGTTTGTTTGCCCTTTTTTGTGAGTGGGGGTGCGGCGCTTGCTAAAATGCAAGTCTCATTTCGTTAAACCCCACAAATCAATTTAGGCCCGCTCACCTTTTCCGCACAGCATCCGTGCACTCTAGGCAGCAGACCGAGCAGATCCTGCCAGTTGCACCCCCGCTCAGCCTCTCTCATTCTCCACACGTAGCGACTGCTCCGAGTGAAGATCCAACAACCTACTCTATGCTAACTTGGCGGCAGGCGAACCGTTAGCGTTATCGCCCGGCCCACATTTACTTTAGATCTCCAGCACAGAAGAAGGAAGCCTGGGTAGAGAACAGCTAAGTCGTTCGTAATTCTCGTCTTTGAATGGTTGGTGCATCCTTAGCCTTTTCTCTAGCGCGTGGCATTTACGTCAATGATTACATCTCTGGCTTCAAGGGAGTGGTGTTTCTAATGGTATCGTAAAAGGGAAGAAGTTCAATTATATATTACAAAATTAGAAAACCTTTTGTCACTATTTTAACATCTCCGGAATGTATTCTATATTTTTAATGGATTAAAGAACTTGTAGACTAATGTTTACGCACGCAGTCACGCATATCAATAGAATAAACGGTATTTTGTTTTGTTTTTCGACTGCCGTCAGATAAAGTAATCCGTGAAAGAGTCAGTTAAACGGAATTTTAGCTGCCACAATAACTTACCTGCATAAAAATGAGGCGTTGAGATGTAATTTGACAAAAACACAACAAGAGAAAGATTTTCATATAGCACCGGTTTAAGCTCGGAAACATTACAGACTTCTAATAAGAAGAGCATTCGCTACACGGCCCACCATCGCTATCCTCACCGAAATCGGAAGGTTCGCCGCCGTCTTTCCTGGAGAAACACGTATTTTGTATAAGCTTTTATTATTTTATCAATATTATTAATATTAGCTCGTTTATTAGCGATGAGAGCAGACCTTGATAGGAGTCGCATTATTTTCGTTGTAGTAAATTGTATGCAGCTGTGTATTTTTACGACCAATTGTCTCACTTGTTTTATATGACAATCTTTTGTCGTTTGAATGCAAAAAGAATTTGTTCTCATCTCTTCAAGCCATATACGGCGAGGGTTCCTGGTTTTAGACGTTATGACGGAATGTGTTTTGCCACAGACGGTGGAAGTACCCATATAGCTACTGCTCATTGCCATCATACAAAGACTTTTAATCGATCTTGAATTTTAATCAATTGTCAATTTATTTATACTTATTTCACTGTATTTTGGCGTAGTGCACAAATCTCATGATCTGGGTATGACAGAATCTTTATTTATTTGTGTGTGTGTGTGGTTGTTTAAAGTTGGTTTGCTTTGTTTCTTGTTTTGTTTAAGGTTTTAAATTAACTGTTTAGTTCGAAAATTTTCTTTTTGTGCCCTATATGATTAAATTGATTACACGAAGCCTGCTTGCGAAAAATTTAATTCTCGATTATTTAAACGTGTGAATAAATTAATTCTTTAAATGAGCGAGTTTACAAAATAATTGATACATAACAAATGGTGAGTGACGTGTCTCGTGTTTGTTTGATTTCCATCCCTAAAGAGGTCGTTTAAAACAATTTCCAAATCTCTGCATAAATAAAATAATCACAGCAGTTTCTGAGTTGTTTTTTTTTTTTTTTTGTATATTTTAACTATATATAATAAATGCTTGTGGTACTATATACCTGGTGGAGGAGAACCATGTTTGCGCTATTTGTTTCTCTGTAGGTTCTTTACTGATCTGGCTCGCAATCGGACATTTAAAATCTTCCAGCCTAACTATGCAAAATCGTACTAGAGGTGTGCCTCGGGCTCGATTTTTACTCCGCGTTTTGCTTTTGCTCTTTATTAACGATATCAGCAAAGAATCTACATCCGTTATCAAAGCTTGTACTGATAACTGATAATACAAAGAGGCGTAATGGCGAGGATTCAAGAATTATTCAAAATCTCTCCTACATTTCTGAGACACGACATCAGCGAGGGAAAGTACTGAATATATGATAATGTAATTCCTGAAACACATGGAAAGGCTTATCTGGACATGGTGTAGCTTATTCAGATTTAAAATGGAATCGATATTGTCATGCAGCTGCTGCTAAGAAAACGAGCGCGAACTTAATGATGTTGAATAGGAAGGCATGCAAAGAAAGAAATAACGGTTCTATATCTAGATGAGAGATGAGATCAAATTTGAAATGTGTAGTGTAGGCATGGCATTCGTGCTTGCAAAATGATATGAACAATTTGGACTATGAAGTAGTTAATTCAGAAGATGATGATGAATGTGGAACATTTGACATACGGCTGAAAATGCTGAGGTTGCCGAGGCAGTTATACAGAAGACTGGGGGGGGGAGGTTTTAATTGAAGAATATACAACGTTTAACTTTTTTTTAAACATGCAAATTTCGGAAGATCGTTTTATGTCAGCCACTACCGCTGGTAGGAGTGGTCGGGGATTCACGTAGACTGAGCATTCGCATAGGGTCGTCAACGTATGGAAGAGTCTTTCGTAATAGGTTATAGAGGTCTGCTGGCCCAGTAAATACGTGCAGGGTTTGACTTGACGTCCTTGGATTTACATGACGCGTGCATAAGTCACAGTCCCCCCCTTCCCTCTTTGCTTACTGTGCCGTGCCGTACCATACTTCCAGCGGTGTAAATACATCGCGGAAAGTTGTCTGGGTTTGAATGCGTCAGCGTTGATGTTCGCGCCTTATCGGCTGTTGAGCTGCTGGCTGCGCCGATTCTGTTTGATTAATTGTGAAGCGTGGGCCACGTATTGATTTTCCCAGAGGGGAAACAAAGATTCTGGGATGGACGGCAGAGATAAGTCTCTCCCTTACAGACGTGCTGCTGCCGCTCTTTCTTTGCGTGGCTTGGACTGTGACGGCCATTCCATCACGCATCACGGGGAATTGGTCTCTCTCTCTCTCTCTCTCTCTCTCTCTCACCCGAACGCTATGGCGACCACTGGTAACGTGTTAGTTTTGTGATTCTTTTTATAATTTTTTTTCTGATCCCTCTTAGTAAGATTCTCGGCCATTTTAATGTTTGAATCCCCGACGATTCAAGGACCGGGCCGCTTGTCGGCTCGACGACGAACGTCTCTGGACTCGACAGAGAACAACAGGCCACTTGTCTTTACGGGATGCGATGCCATTGAAAGAGCCTCGTTCGGAAGTCCAACTCGCCCAACAACAGCAGCAGCAGCAGCAGCAATGGCTAAAGTGACGGGAGGCTTTACTCGGACGTGCAGACACGTGGTGCACGAGAAAAAGCTCGGACCAGTCCACGGATGGCGTTAAGTTGGGGGGGTCCTCTCCCCTTTGCGTTTTGTTGGGTTTTTAGCGCAGAACAAATGATGCGGTGACAAACTAAAAAATCTTCTTGGCTAATTGTTAGGTCGAAAGTCATTTATATCAGGACCTTTTGATTGGCAAACCTCTCTGTTTCTGATGTACATTGGCGGGCCGCTTTATTAGGACCTGTGTAACCTTTCCAGACTTGACCCTGACCTGAGCTGCAAACACGAATTAGGTCAGCCACGTCATGTGACCGGTGATCCATGCCAGATATATACTCGGACAAACATTTTCGGTCAGTCTAACAGATATGGGGAAAGGTAAAGCCATTACAGCGTTCAAAAGAGGCGGGATTGTGTGCGGGGGGGGGGACGACACGTCTGGCGGGTGCCACAATAGCGAAGACAGTTTTGTTGGTGGGCTGCTGCAAGACATCCGTCATTCCGGTTTATCAGCGATGGCGAAAAGGCTAGAAGATGTTCGCTGCGAGGGGGAATTCTGGTCGAAAACACGTAGTGAGAGAGAAATGAACGCTGCCAGGAATGGACTATGGAAGTAGGAGACCTTTGCGTAAACCACTGATCGCAGTTACCAATATGGAAGGATGTCTCGTGTGGCGTTGGTGTAAGGAGCGCAGACTAAGGAAGAGTGATGTGGCTCGATCGCTCGCGCTTCACACAGATGGTAGAATACAAATTTGGAGAAAGCCAGACAAATCACCCATCTCTGTCACGTGGTCCAAAATCCGGTGGTGATGCCGTGGCTTGGGGAGCGTGTTTTGCTAGCCTACCTGAATCCTCTTTGTTTTCTCAGAAGGAAGAATGAAAGTGAAAGATTATCTCCGATCAAATGTATCCGGAGATGTTTCACGTGCACACTAATAGGGACGACTGGTTCATAATGCTCTCAATCTCTGGTGTCCACATTGTGCGCCTTTGATTTAAAGAACAGATTTTAGGCTTCTATCATAGCCAGCACAAACCCTGAATCTCAATCTAATTATCATCTGTGGGATAAACTTGAAGGATGCATTCCACATCATAATTCTCCTTTTACACTCTTGCATGCAAATATTAACAACTAAATGGAGAAATATCCCTCAGGAAAATATCCAGTATCTTGTGGATTTTAATCTACGTTGTGTCGAAGCTGTTAATGGTGGCCAAATCTGTTATTATGTATTGTTCCTAATAAAATGGCGTATTTCTCTCTCTCCCGCAATCATCGTCGTCTACAACTGTAAACATGGCCGATAAGGTTGTATTGCGCCATGGTTACATTGCCGCTTCTTTGCAGCGTGGAGCCAAGCACTTCCGTCTTCAGAAGGAAATAGAAAGTCCTTACTATAGATTCTCTGTTTAATGGATGCAGACGAACGAGTACAGAAAGTAAGAAGAAACTATTTCACGGGAGGTCCGCTAAACCAAGTCGGCCTTCAAAGGGGAGTCAACTCAAACCCCTAGCCACCGCCATCCCACTCGTCTGACCCGTTAAGCAAATTCTGGTACAATGTTAAGTTTGTTTGGCAAAGTTTTCTTACGGATCCCAATACGATATCTAGAAGCAAACCCGGGTTTGAAATTATTAGTCAGCATTACTAACGAATGGGGTGGTAAGCCAGTTTTCACTCCGGGCAGAAGGTAAAGTACCGCCCTCCCCACGTCAATTCCAATAAATGAAATGACTCTGCTTCTAAAGAGTAAAGATTACAGAGAATAAAGAATGCAATTGTTTAACAGAAATAACATTTTATTGAGCCTTCAAATAATCATACGAAGCATAAATTAAACTGATAAAAAAACACAATGCAACAGAGAGTCTGCGGGCATTGAAATTTATATCGTCACCAGTTTGTCAACGTAAGTCAGGCCCAATGTTTCAGAAGAACAGGTCTCAGCAGATGAGTACTTTCGTGACCTTCAGTGCGGCAGAGTCGTAAATTATGTCCTCATAGTTGATATTATCCATAAATCTCCTTTCAAAAGAAAAGAGTGGCCAGTATGCTGAGCCAAGAATAATTCATGGTGGACTTTAAGTAAGTTTTAATGAGTTTACGCCGAGGAATGCTTCGCGCGCAGCTAGCTGTGGACAGATTTCGAAGCATATATGCAAAAAAAAAAAAATTGTCAAGGATTCATTATTGATCTACTTCAATAAATCCAACGTTTACCGATCCGTTACATCATTCCTTGCGATGTTCTTGAAGCTTTTGATACCACGGTGGGGTCGCTGGATCCCTTTCGGGAAGCTGGTGGCATGCGATTCTGTGTAGGAACGAATTTTGCTGTTGATTTGTTGATTTCAACGTTCAAGAGATATTGCAAGTTAAGAAATTCGAATTCAGATGTCACGACCTTCTGTCTATTTCACTTTTAACTCGGTCATTAACCTCCAACTGCTCTCTTCTGGCGTCCTCTTGCAGTTTCAGACCATGGTCATTCGACTCTTCTCCAGGCATTTTCCGCTTCGTCTTCGATCTGCGCTTAGTTGAGTTGTTCATTGCAGAAAACAACTCAACGGCTTTGGTTTGAGTTTGAGTAACCATGGTGTTCCTTTCTTCACCAAAGAATAAGAAGGTATTCATTTTTTTTCCGCACAATTATCCAACCCAAGACCACGTTTTCGTAGACGTTTTTGGGCGTCAGTGATTTTCTTCACGACAGACCTAAAAAGAATGCAAATATGCAATAAAACTTTAAGACATAATGCGGTTAAGAAAAGTTCCAGCATCGCCTTTGGTATCCAAATTTTAATGACTTCATCTCCGCGTACTTGAAGCTTGTCAATAAAGTCTTCTAGAATGAACTTGATGGCAGAAACGGCATCATGTTTTGGACGTTATTGTGTATCAAACATTTTTCGAGATTCTCTGTTGTACGTCCCTTAAGTATGTCCCGTCTACGGGTAGAAGACCAGAAGGAAAAAAAAAAAGCAGATTTCCTCTACCGCTCCAAAGATTTTGTAGTGTTTGGGCTGCCACTGCAGTAAGCAAAACCGCCAGGTTCAAATAATGGTTGTTGCAAGGAACAAAAGCAACATTCGGACCGACGTTCAGAATTCGCTGCTATACCCCAGCCATCATAGTTGTGTTATGATGACACTGGCCATGCGGTTGTGTAGGTAGGTCTAAGCCACCTTTTCCAAACTTGTTGATTGCTTGATTAGTTATTGATTCTGTAGTCTTTCCGCTGATTCAATGAAGTCGTTAAACAACTTTTTCACTTCTACTTTACCGCCATAGTCAAACTTCCCATTACTGAACATCTTTGGGACCGACCAAAAAGGTTCACTAATTGGAGGTGTTCACTAATCAGAAATTATGTTGAAAGATAATAAAACATCAAAATATGTATGAAATTAATCACAGATTTATTGTTAAGGACATGAAATAAAATTTTTATCAGAAAAAAATATGTACACAATCTTTATACACATGAAAAAGTGTAAAATAAAAATTTTCATTGTGTATTATTCATTGTTTGTTGCATTGTGAATCGGAACTCTTGAAAGGGACCAGGTGCTGGAGGTGAAAAATATCTTTTTGTTAAATTACAAATAGAGGGCTGTGGTTTCTTATTGTGTGATATGGCTTTAATGAGACAATTTCCTGATGACTGAGTATGGCTGATATGGCTGTAGTGATATGGCTGAGTGAACAAAATGTATGTTCACTAAATAGAATGTCATTTGTATTAAAATTTGATATTTGGGACCAAGAAAAATGTTCACTGTTCACAGTAGAGAGTGGTTCACTAATCAGGAAAAAGCCTAAAATTTGCAATGTTAAAAGATAGGCGAAATTTTGGACCAGGAAAAAACGTTCACTAACTGGAGGTATTCACTATTCGGAGGTGTTCACTAACGGGGGTTTGACTGTATAACGGATTATCTGGGACCTCTGATCGACACGCCATACACCTGGTGTACTGTCGAACACGGTGGCAAATTATTTAGCTGCACGGATTTCGTTGATGCTGTGGATTGCACGAGCACCCAAGTAGAATGATGGATTCATTTTGCACTTGTGGGAAATGGCCTTTGATTTTTCGACAGTTTGACTTTCCGAAGTGTTCCCGAATAACTGGGTCGCACTTCCCCAAAAGCTTTACCAGTTCAATATAGTCGAGATGATGTCATCAACTATATCTTTTATTATATGTTCAATGAATTAGTGTTTTGTTTTGAAACATAACACGCGCATAGATTCGCCCGAGAATATCTTTCCACTGTCCTGCATTTTAATCAATTGGCTGTTGAAGTCTAACGTTGCTCCTCTCTGAAGTCGGAAAGAGATTCTTCCGTAGATTAAAAGCGCAGGCATGAGTATGGTTAGTTTAGGGTTCTCCAATGCGTGGGTTTAACTTACGCCAAGTTTCGATCCCTTCTTTCTTTCCAAAGGCACTATTTCCATTATTAAAGAGCCTACAACAGAAATAGAAAAGAGCTTTCAACGGAGAAAATAACAATCAAGATCTAAAGAGTTCTTCACCATTTTTCAGCTTCTTGAAGAGCCAATCCTTTGCCATAGATCGTTTCTCATTGTCAAGAGGAAATTGTCCATCTTGATTCTGTAGGGCTGCCAGACCGCGCTTAACCAGTTTAATCCTTAATCTACCACGAATCGGGTGAAGCCAAATGCTCGCATCACAGAAGACATTTGGTCCCTAAATCATCATTTCCCTCAATCTGAGTGCTCACGTTGGAAACACTGGAAATATTAGCCAACTAGCTTCTAGATACATCTGCAGTCCCAAAGATTGATGGTTCTGGATGCGGAGTCATGCCTCTTTCCTGATGAGGAAATGGAACTATTAGCCGCGAGTTTGTTTGACCAGGATGTGATGGCGTAGATTTACAACGAAAGACAATGGACAATAGGGAATAAATTCAACGTAACATATTTGATTAGCAAAAAATTCTCAATGCTATTTCCCCGGTGCGTTTCCCACTAGGTCTGTATTCCATTTGCCTTATCACATAAAACGAGGATGAGGTGCACATTGTTTACGCCGATACCGTTCGGACATCCCGGTGCAGGACAGCGGGCAGAACATAGAGGTCGTAACACTCAACCTCATCTTTTGTGTCACCCCTGAGATGCACTGTAACCTTTTGACTGATGTTTTCCGCTGTCCGCCTTTAACCCCCTGACGACCTCTCCCAAAGGTAGATTTAGAAGCCTTTACCATTCGCCCACCAGTACACTGACAAAATATTACAGTCTGTACTTGCAGGTAACTTACCCATCGAACACGGAAATGGTTTTAACCGAGCGAGGAAAAGAGAAACTAATAGCGGACGGTTGTTCCTACGTTTTTGATAGAACGGGTGGCGACGAAGTACAGACGTTCCAGGGTTGTGAAGTAGGAAGGAGGTGCGAAACGAGAATCCACACAGGTAATGAAACTTGGCATACATCCCCTTGGTGCTTCGGCTGCAAAGATAGGGGACGTTGAACGTTGAAAGTGGTGACGAAAATGAAGCGGCGACTAGCAGAAACCGAGGAACCTAGGCCCAAGTCATTAATGAGGGCGCAGTTAGTTTGTGCCAAGCTGCTCAGGTAACTCTGCCCATTTTTTTTGCAGCAATACAAAAATGGTGAGGAGGCAAAGAAATTAAGTCGATGCAGTTCCACCGCTCCCGGATAATCTCGAAACTCTTCTTATACCGGAAGATTACGAGACCTATGAACCGTGGCATGGTGTAGTTGAAAACGTTTTGATCGTTGATAGTGGCCCAGTCAACACAGAATACTAATTTTTGGCAGCCAACGGAGTCTGCTTATATCAAAGGAACCGAAAACCTGGTCTGCTGACGGAACATTTCGACCCGCGCCACTATTTTTACATCAGACCTGCAGAGAGATTATGTGGAGTTCACCCAATATTTTATGCTTTGCTACCTAACAAGCAAAGGAATTCATATGAAAGACTCTTCCAAATTCTTAAACAGCTGAATCTGAAGTTTCCCTGGAAGCGTTTTCGTGTTATTTTGAAAATGCGGCATTCACTGCAATAACGATTACCTTTCCTGATGTGCATCTCAGCGGACACTTTTTTTTCATTTTAATCAAAACTTGAAGGAAAAAAACACATTTCTGCGAATTGCAGCTGTTCCACAGGTATAGCGATGATGCTAGTTTTGCGTTGAGTTCAAAAATGACCGCTGGCACGCGCATTTGCACCTATCGCAGACGTGGACGAGGCGACAGACGGACCGGCGGAGAACTTCTAGAAGAACTCCAGCCACCGCTGGCTCGGTTTGAGGATTGAGGGAACGGAAGACGTCTGGCGATGTTTCCCCCAGAACTGTAGTCATTGTACAACAGGGTCTCCAACAAAGAAAACACGACCACGTGGGGGCTACACATCAAAGGATGCAGGCCGAATATGAGAAAGCCATGGTAGCCTTGTGCATCATGGACCAGGTCTCACAACCCACCACAAAAAACTGAAAAGAAATATCGTGAGCAGAGGAGCGGATATTCAAACCTACTACAGATTATAACAGCAGGGACATTCTAACAGATCTTCGAGGATTAACAAGCGATTATATATAGTATGGAGCGACATCTGCCACTTAAGTGTTCTATATTAAATTGTTGTATTGACAAATCCGTTTAAAATTAATTTTAAAAATAAATAAATTCGGTCATTTTGAAATTAATTTTATTTATTTAAATTCAAATATATTTCCACTATTTTAAAATGATTCTAGAAGCGATGCTCGGCACTGGCACAACACGTGTATGTAATAGCAGCCCTCGCGGCGGATAGTCCCATTCCCAGTCGAACGCAGTAGCAGACGATCATGCACTCTAATGAAAACCGTAACCACAGTGATGGTGGAACTAACGTAATAAGATACCCGACTGATAGTTATATACAGATATTTAAAAAAAAAACAACAGGAAATCGTTTTAAAATCTATACTTAACCCCTTATGCAAATCAATTTTTTTTTTCTTTTTAAATCCAATTTCTGCCTAGACTACTGTAATCAGCAAAGCATTCTGGACAAAAATCTAATTAGGCAGAGCAACTGTTACACCATTGGAGTGCTATAGTTAAAGGCACGAGTTCGAATCCCTGCTTAGACCAACTCGGTTTGGCCATACCTTTGGCCTAGTTTCTTCTTCACCAACCGGCCGCGTGAGGTTTCTCCAGAAATTCTGTTTTCCTTCCACTCCTAGAAAAGACGACAACAAAGAGTTCCGGTAGGGCTTTCCCCGCCAAAGACAGGTGTGCCAGGCCTGTCTTGACGCAGGACCAGCAACGCCTGGCGGACAAGGTTTTCTCCATTGTAAGCATCGGCGTAAGACAGCAAAAAGCAACTGTTCTTTACCAGAAAAAGAAAAAAAAAAAACTTGCTCGGTACTTTGAGTTCAGCGTAACTTCTAACAAGTGGCAGGAAACCATCATAACTTAAACACGTGGCCCCCAGCGAAATACGATTTTTTAAATAACTTATACCATCGCTGCTGACAAACAATACCCAATTTGTTATTCTATTAATGAAATTGTTTTCCTAATACCTAGCCCTGATTAATTCTTTAACAAATTATGATCGTTACCCACATTATTACTAATTATAAAAACTTAACAAACTTGCTTATATCTACACTTTCAAAGCCCTTAATTATATTTCAAAAACCTGTATGGAATCTTCTCTTAAACCTTTAAGACACAAAACCGAATATCAGTATATTCCAAATCTGAAAAACCTGGAGATACTTCCACGAATCTATTCTGAATTTTTTTCTAATAATTTCACGGATTTTTTAAAAGAAACACTCTATGTCTTTACAGCATGTTTAATATCTGAGTCAGCTAGGGACCTGCAAAATTTGACTAGAATTTCTTGTTTCGATTAATTCTAACAACCTCTCTGGTTTGTCAGCAGCTGAAGTGCATCAGTCTTCACATTTACAATGTTTCTTAATGATAACTTCCAGGCACTTTCCTAAAATTATTTTTCAATTTACTATTGACCAGTTAATAATAAATACAATTTATTTTATTTTCTGTTTGAATAATTTTACTTTTTTAAAAATATTAAATTCCATTTTTTTATTCCATTTTACTGACGTAATCCAACAAATTATTCAGTCAGCTGAAAATTATCTCCACACTCTTCCGTTTCAACTCTAGAAAAAAATTGTAATATCATCTAAAAACCTGTTAAATATTTACATCCTCTGCGCTTTCAGTATAATTGGTGTAAATTAGAAACAACAAAACCCCGTGGCCACACCATTGGAGACTCGTTGACCTGAAGATGGTACCGTTTATGATTATGCTTTGATGCCTATTTTACAATATAAAAAGTGTTTAATCAATAATATCACAAACACCTATTGATCCTTTATGCGGAACTGTATCAAAAGCTTTCTAAAGTCTAAATAAACAACATTTCAATCTTTATCGTCAATTAATTTAGTTATCTATCAAAAACTCTAGATTTTTTTAGCCGGAGAAAAAGCTGCTGCTGAGAATCGTTATACATCTATTTATTTATTTATTCAAATCAATAACTTTGCAGCCAGTTTAGGTTAAACTGGCTGCCCTACATTTACTACGATCTACTTTTATTACTAATTTTAAAAGTAGGTGTGTACTTTTTGCTGCTTTCCATTTATTTGAAAGAATGCTTCTTTTTTTGTTGTTGTTGTTGTCGCAAGAATCGATTAATTAAGATAGCTAAAGATCTGCAAACAATCTGAGATGTTTCTTTTGTTTTTTATTGGGAATTATTAGGACCTGGAGCTATACCAGGTTTAAGCGACTTTAGCTTATTCGTAGACATTTCCTGCAGTGTTTAATGTTCCTCACGACTTTGCTCTACTGTTAAGGTAAATCACTTCAAAAAATAATTGCTTAACAGTTTTGCTTTCTCTTGGTCATGAGTTTGTTTGTTTGTTTTTTTTACATTATTTAGATTTATTTTTCAGTCGGCCCAATTTCATCAAATTTATTTATCTATGGGTTAACATTCAGGTAAAAAGATCTACACTCACTTCTAATATTGCTCGCCAACTTTTTACCAAAGCTAATTTTTTTTTCAATTTTTATTGTTTTACTGCAAAAAAAAAACAAAAAACTATTGAATATTTTTGAGAGGTATTATATATTTTCTAAATGAGAACTTTGGGATTTTGTATACATTTCTCTTTTGTTTCGGTAGCTTATTAATTACACTGATCACTGATTTCAGCCTCTCAAGTCTTTTTCATAAATAAGACTACGAATACCACGAATTCTTCTCTGAAGTTTCTACAACTTTACTGCAATTGGGATCCTATAACTTGCCCGCATATTTCAAAAGAGATTTAACCAAAGACTCATAAAAAGGAGGGGGAAAAAAGAACGTCTGGAGTTTTATTCTTCATTAGAGTGCGATTTGTGAGGCTCTTAGCTTAAAGACATTCTCTCCAAAATAGCTTCATCTCTGTTTTCTTAGACCCGAAGACATCGAATTTCATTTGTCACATGATGGACCAATCCAATGAAAGATCTAACTGTAAACTTTTCGTATCACTTCTATTATTGGCCCTCTCATGTGACTTAACAGCATTTGAAAACTTCACAGTCTTAATAATGATTCCGGCATCAGAATCATTCGCGTATATTAGAAAGGGAATAGGCTTAAGAAGGCAGATCCGGTGTGTGCTGGAAACACTGCGGCCACCATTTTTTTGTCAACCAAGTTTTTATCGCCACCTTATTTTTGAATATTAAAAAAAAAAAAAAACGGCAACAAACATTCAATTTATGGTTACATTTGCATAAGTATAAGAATTATACTGCGTGAAGAAATCTCAAAGACGAAATTAAATGCTTTTACACTGCTCACATCACGATTCCTTGCCAGACATTCGGCTGCAGTAAAACAAGTTTCTGTTCAGCGATGGTTCGTGACGTCACACTGGACACGATTAATCTATTCCATTATAGGAATACAGTTTATAATCCTCTCTCATTGCCCAAATTTTCCTAGCATCCTTACTGCAAATATAAAACACCTATTTACAGGGTAAGTTTACTTAATATATACATATATTCGCGTCGCATCAGTAAAACACCAGCCTTACACGAAAATCTATTGTCTTCTTTTAAATAATTCGGTTTTCTACTTTATTACGAAAGTTCCAAGCAAATATAGGAATAAGAATGTGTTGTATTTTTGGTTTTTTATTCTTTTCTTTAAAAGAAGAAGAAAAAATAACATAATAATAATATTTAGTGGAGGGTGTGTTCAAAAGAATGCGGAGTGAATTATTGATTGTCGGTGCTTTAAGACTACATTATATAATCATTTGTTTGTCTATCTCTCAATTCGTCCACGGGACCAGCATAACGTAGTGGAAGGAATTATTTGTGCAAGCAGGTGCCATATATCCTCACCCGCCCCATCCACAATATTGCATGGACCCGTACTAAGTAATTATCTTCTAATCAAGAGTATATGCTCAAATGTTGTTGTTTTTTCTTTCTTTGTTGTTGTTGTTGTTCGGTGGGGACCAGAAGAGACTGCACAAATCAATGAACGTTTGATTTACACGTCCTTTTGTATTCGCGGATCACGAAAATCAAGACAGATGATAGAAGGAAGCATTACTTTTTGTTTGAGGAACGTGGAATATCGACTTGCTCTCGCCACACACACACACACACACACTAGTGCCAACACGCCACTATGAAGCTTCGCGGACTATTCTAGCGATTATAAGGTGGAAAAGTAGTTCGCAAATAAAACTAATTTGTTAATTTGCGTGCTGAAAGTACGCGCTCCGGATGCAAACTAATCCCGCAAAAAATGCAATTAGTAATTAGTTTTTCTGATGCTCGAGAATTATCTTCTCGAACATTATTATTTCTAAATTTAGATTCATGCTCATAGAGGTCGGTACTACTTTTTGTGTTATAATCGTCCGGTGGCCGCCATCTTAGCGCATACGGAAGCACGATCAGCGGGAGTAACGCCACCGGTTAAGTGTTCTGTGTGTTCGCTGCTAACATTTTTGTCTGGGCGCTGGGAATACTGACTATTTGTCGGATCGGAGAATGACGCAACTGCTTCCAATTCGGTTCCAGGAGCATTTACAGGTATGTGGTAGTGCGGGCTGTGCGAAGAAGGCGAAAACACGCCCCTTAAAATGGATGAATAATAGCGCAGGTGAACCTCCTCTTCGCAGAAGACTTCTTTCCACCTCCGGCTTTCGGTTATTACTATTGTTTCGTTGTTTTTTGTTTTGTTTTGTTTTGTTTTTTTCCCCTTCTCCGTCTGGTCTGGCGAGGCCGAATCGCGGCGGCGGCGGTGGAGCAGCTCGGGAGGGCCGAGCGGCGGCGGTGATGACTTGGCACGAGATGTCGTGTGACAAGCTGAACCGGAAGAGCTGCTAAAACAACTGCTGTAACTCGGACCCCTGCGAGGGGAACCGCCGCCGCCCCTTCTACGTGGGAAGCTTGTTGACCTCCGGCTGCAGCCTTGTGCCGGACGGCAAGACGAGGAGGAGGAGGAAGACAGAAGACCTCTCGCCGAATAAATCTGCTGCCTTAGAAACGCCCCTTCATGGTGGTGGTGTTGGCGGCGGTCACTAAGCTGCCACAGCCAGCATAAGATTGTCATGCCGTCGTTACGAATACCCACCACCCCATCGTTAATCATCTTCTTCTTCTTCCCATTTCTCAGTCACCATTTCTTTAATCAGAAATGTTACTTGCTTTAATTTCAGTGCATTTTTTTTTTTTTTTTTTTTGATTTCCAGCCGATCAATGTTGGAAAGTAGGGGAAAAAAAGGGGCTGGGTGGGTGGGTGAACCCGTTCTACTGAAAATAGGATCCGTACCACCGTAGACTAAAGTAATGATTGCATTCTTATGCTCGAAGAACAAAATTTGTGTAGTTGTGATCTCATTATTGCGATATCAGTTGAAGCTGCATTCCATCTACAGTAAGCGGCTCATTTTTTAAATAGGTCTAATTAATTAATACTAATAGTGTCCGTGATAACGCTTTCTAACACTGTAAAAGACTATCTTTCTTAGTCCTGTTGTTGTTGTTTTTGCACATTTAATGCGTACCCTTTTCCATAACAGATAAAATTGGTAAACTTGTTAGTTTTTTCACGCATCTTCATTCTAGTATATTAGGAACTGTTGGTAGCTTTGATTTAAAATTGCTTTTCATGTAAGAATCAGAAGTCAAATATAGTAAGTGTAGCAACAAACAAGATCAATGGGTATATCAAATTTTTGGCAGTTCAGTGTGATTTTAAAAATATATATATTAGCTCTATGCTAATTTCCAAATGCATAGAAATCACTTGGATAATTTCCCCATGGATGTTTGTAGTAATTTTTTAATTTTACAAAATTGACTCTGCTTAATGCATTATTTTTTTTTATACCTATTATAAAAACTTTTATGTGCACTTTCTAAGTTTTGGCAAATACATTATAGGAAGGATTGAAGTTATATAGAATTTTTCCATTCGTACTATGATTACAAGTTGTAATCTATCTTTTTAAACATCAATTATCAGTCTGGGTTTGATCTGTTTGATCATCCTTTATTGAGTACTAGAAGATGCTGTAAAATTTAAAATTTAAGTGGTAACTGAACAATTTGAAAAAAAGAAAAGTAGGTACCCCAAACAAAGCTTTAGTTATGTATTAATTGATGTTTAAAATTTTGTAAGCTTAGATACTGTTTGATACTTTGTTTTCTGACAACAAAAATAAGTAGATTTTAAGCATAAAAAAAACTATTAGTTTGGAACTGCAAGAAAGTTTGACTAATTTTTTTTATAAATTAGGACTATACAAACTACACTAAAAAAGTTTGCTAGCTACTAAAAGATGTTCAATATCTAAAGAAAGGTACACTATAACTTTGCTAAGATTCAAGGGAGAAGTGTTTGCAAACAAAGATATTAATGAGTTGCCCTAATCAGTCTTTAGCATGAATGACAACTTGGCATCAATGTCTCATGCTTTTGGTGAATTTGAATGTTGATTTGCACAAATTGTCCCAGGCTTCTTCAAGGTCTAGATATTGCAGGATGTCTTGCAAAAGAAATGTGAAACAGGTTTCATGTTTGATTTGTTTAAGATCTGAAGAACAATTGGACTATGCTATATGGACAGCCTTCTGCTCCAGGTACTGATTGACTACATTAGCACAATGTGGATGGGTGTTCTCATTTGTGAAAATGATGCCATCTCAGATAATACCAGAGTATGATCTCTCACAGTCATCAAAGATCTTACTTTTGTGCTTTTAACCTGTCAAAGTGCTGTTCTGAAATACATGAAGTCAGTCTTGCCAATGCAGCTAATCTCTATCAATAAGCCATTCACAGTAGTCATGTGCAGCAGCAGTGGCATCTCAGTATCTTTTCCTTTTGTCCACATGCTGGCACATCAGTCTTTAAACTTCAGACAATATCAGGATTAGATCTTGAAACATAAAGATTGTTAGTCTCTTATGGTTCATAGCACAGCCATACCATGTATTTCATTTTCTCATTAGTAGTTGAATACTTTTTTGACTGCAAACTATTAGCCTGAAGCAGATAATGTACAGTTCATATTGACACTTGTTTCATTTTAAAGTTTGGATTTCATTTGTTTGGAAATGGTTTCTTTTAAAAGGTGAACTTGATGAAGTGCTGACAACTTTGATTGGAGCCTTGTTATCTACCAGTGATTCCTTAAAGTTTGATGCCAAGTCCTATAAAAGATACTTTGGCTTACAAAGTTTACTTGTACATGATGTTCAGTAGTTTGTCTCCAGCATAGCAATTCATTGGGCAGGTTCTGTGACCACCAAATGCCATCTGCTGAAGTGGTCCTCATCTATATCAACCAGCATTAAAAATGGACCAATTTGGTAATGAAGCATATTGAAATTAACATAAAAATTGGGGGATTTCCATATTTACATACATTCTAAACCTTGATGTACTAAAGGAAATTCAGTCATACTTTGACCAGAGATCCATTATGCACCAAAAGTAAACTATAGTATCAGATGCTTATCAATATATATTTATAACAATAAATTCCTGAAACTGGACAAACAAAACAAAGATGGTTATCCAGAGAGCATATTTGTGATTTCTTTTCCATTCCATTGTCTGTCCTAAGAGTCGATTGGATGTATACCAAAGTATGGTGCTCCTGTTAATCATTTTAATACCTGCTGATGGTAATGAAAATCTATTACTGGTTACCTCTTCTAATAGAAGACTGAGATTGGGAACACAAGCATTTAGGCAAAGATGAAAGGTACTGATAATTACTAAACTGGGGTGGCAGATGATCCGAGTTTAATCTCTCTTGGGGACCAACTTAGTTTGGCAAACCTTCATAGCATGTTTTTTTGTTGTTCTATAAGTCTGCTGGCATCTAAACTTGTTAATATTAAGTATTATTTACAGGTTTTGTTTTGCTGTATTTTATTAATCATTAAATTCTCCCTCTCCAAATAACTTCTTCCAAATATGCTTTCTAATAGAATGTCTGGAACTTTGAGTGCTTGGAAGGTGTTAAGTCTTAAAAAACAAACAAACAAACAAAAAAACAGAAAAAAACATGCATGATTTTGCTGTCAAGTCAAAATAACTGCATACTATACAGTTATGAGCAAATCTCAATATAACAAAGGATTCAATTTCTTTAGGTTAACTTCAAAATTTTGGAGATTTCTTTGCAAAATGACCATAGGGACTGGTAAAGAAATTCAAAGTTACTGTATCAATTTTTTTCTAGTTTGGAAGGAGATAGATTATATATGTAACACTTATAGTTAACATTCAGCTTTAAAATTTCCAATTAGAGCAGCATATTTTAGTAGCTTAAAGAATTTCATCGCACACATGGACTAGAAATGTTTGTATTACCAAAAATGGCTGGTGATTTAATGGTATTTTTAAAATTCTGTATAATACAGAGGTTATTTTTCATTAATTCTACTATTGTACATGCATATAATAACATTTAGTCATAGATTCCACTTTTTTTAAAAAGCAGACAAAAAATTAAAATTTTGAATAAATTCTGAACTTCTTGCAAAACATTTGATTTTTTTTAAAAAATGGTGACTGGTCTTTGCACTGCCATCAAAATGTTGCTCATAGGATCTGATATATGCTAGACTTTAGGCTTAATCAGTTGTCTAATGTGCTGTATTTGGTTTTCTGATCAGCTACTTCATCCAGATAGCTTAACCTTTAAAAAAAAAAAAAATGCTTCAGGGCATAATAGGTGTCAACTTTGTGGTCCAACAGCAGCTAGTTATGGAGGATGGGGATTGAATGTAGACTTTCTTGGTGATTGAAATATGCTAAATCTGGATTAGTGAGTGTGGGAGCATGACATGGCTCTTTATCCTTCACAACAACAACCTAATCTTTAATAAATCTAGGGTTTATTAATACAGTAGAAATTCGCTTATCTGACTTAAACAGGATCAGTCCTATGTTGATTTGTGACCAAAGTATCTTCAACCACAAAAACCAGATTTTGAGCAGTCTTTGTTTAAAAACATGCCATCTGCACAGTAAAGTTCAAAATAGTTAAAATAAAGTGAAATTGTCCTATCTCTCTAGAGCCCCCAATTTGTGTCTGATGGATACAGTCATTTTTTTCTTTTTTAATTGCTCAAATTCTGTAAAAAGTTGAAATCATACTTTGGATGTTATCCCCCTTTTGTGAAGCTGAAATGGAATGACATTTGTATGTTTACACGAATGACGAAGGCCAGTCGGATAATTTGGAGTGTTGGAAAACAGTAGGATTGGATAAGTAAATTTCTATTGTACTATTCAGAATTTGGGGATTGCTCTTGTTCCATCAGTTAGGTTGTTTCATAGGAAGCCCAACTTTTTTTTTCTTTTAAAATCTCGTTCAGCTTATCTAGGATTAGCAAAAATACTATTACCAAACTCCGGTGAGATGAATTCTTCGCCACATTGATAGTTCTTGCTATCTATGCTTGTTAACATTTTTAAACATTGGTAGCCAATCTTTTTTGTTGTCTAAAATTTCTTTGTTATCAGTAATAAAGTTACTATTTGAATTAATTTTGCATAGTACTACATTTCTAAAGTATTGGTTTTATTAAATTAAAATATTTTATGTGAATGTTTTTTTTTCATTCTCTAGTGCTTCTTGCTTATACTTGCTTGAGTAATTTATTATTCTAATATTCGTATATATGCCAACCCTTGGAAGATAGTATACCCATTAATCTGATCTTCAGGACCCATAAGTTTTAATTCAAGTATTTCATAGGGGTTATGTGGTGCTATCATTAAACACGCAAATTAATGAGCATATTTTGACAATATCCCTATGTCATAGGTATCAGGAGATATCTAGTGTGAACAATAGTTTAATAATTGTTAGCTAAATGCTCATTTTTAGTAAGTCCTGAATATACCTTTTAGCCACTGGTACTTGATCATTTCACAATGCAGATGTCTATGCTTGCTTGCTTTTTTATACATAATGCTACCCACACCAATAAAATAGAAGTAACGGATAATGCCAACTGATTTGGCTAATCTTAATAAATTTAATTTCGTTGGTCAAGCTATTTATAAGCTGGAATAAGCTTCTATTCTGGGCTTTCATACATCTTGCCCAACTTACATTGATTTTAAAATGGATCCACTTCCAATGATGCATAAGATGCAAAAATCAGTAAGAAATGCTAATTATAGCCATAAGACTTTGAAATTAGCATAATTATAAGATTTGTGGGTAATTGGTAAGGTTAGGCAGGTAGGTATTTGTTCTAATTGGTAGTTATGTCTTTGTAATAAAATGAAGTAGGCAAGGAGACTAAACAAATTGTAAAGCTAATTTTTATGCTTCTACTGCCAGATTTCAAGCATATGCAGATATTGTTAGTTTTCCTTATATTGTCATAAAAGAATTAAAATTGTAAATAAAATGTAGTAATTTTATCATTTTATGAATGAAAAAAATTACAAAACTTTTTCTCAGAGAGAAGAAATATTTGTTTTTAATTTAGTGGTTCTTTTATAATTAGTGGTTTCATTACAGTGGTTGAACTGCTTGTTTTACCATATTTTTAAAAATAAGCCTATTTCAGATAGTGGAAAGATTTATACTTAAAACTGGTCTACTACAGCAGCAGCTAGTCATATGGTGGATTTCTTTACATTCGAAGATGAATTGTAAAGGAACTTTTGATAGGCCAGGCCAATCCAAGAATGAATTACTTAAACCTTTTACCAAGCACTGTTTTGGCCAAAGAGTTAAGCATTGGTGTCTAGGCAGAGTACTTTAATCTTCTTTTTAATTTTTAAGAAGCATTTATATGAGGATGTATTTTCAGTGTCTAAAAAATATGTATTATTTTCCAGAAATCCTTACAAGATAAGACAAGTTTAGTTTTCCACTAGTTTCTCCTAGTAAAATTTGTACACAAGTTTTTATACTAGAAGAAGTCTTTGGTGCTTTTCCCTGACTGCACTCCTAAATTTTTTTTCTATCATTGTTGAAGTGACTCTAATGTAAAGCTAGTTTAAGAGGTCCAACAGATGGGTCTAACTAAAATGGATAGTATATTCTATCCAAATTTTCTCAATAGCTTCATCATTGCATGTGCAATGTCTGGGTAACTGTTATCATACTAAAACACCATGGCTGACAGGTTGCAACAAATGTGTATCAGTTATTTTAGTTTTCCATAACATGTTTTAGATTATAGATTATTGAATGAAAAGTTCTTACACTTAACTACAGATGCTGGTACGCATATGGTTAATTCCTAACTTAACATCAGACTCAACCTATTAACATGAATGTTGCCACCTGGAATTAAAGCAGTGCAACTGGCCAAACCACTTTTGTTTTCATTGCAAGATTGCTCTTACCTATCAAAATTATAGCTGTTATGTGTTTCCACTTAAAACATTTACTGCTATTTGTTTGTACGTGATTAAGGCTGCTATTATCTGGTTGTGTGCATCTAGTAGTGGAAGTTGGGGAAACAGTATACATTAGTACCAAGGTATTGCCCCACATTTTGCTGAAATCATATTGAAAATAGCTGTGGAATTCTCTTATTGTACCTTCATATTTGTTAATCTACTTAATCCACAGCAGTTTTGTTTTAAGTAATTCCAGAAACTAACTTTTCTCTGACAAATCTTATGAAAGGGAGGGACATGAATTAATGGCATTAATTCATCTTTTATGTAAAAGATCAAGTTTTTTGTTTTTTCTTTAAATTTTATTGTAGGAATAGCATTTTAAATTTTGGATTAAAGTTGTGGCTTTGGTAAAAGTTTAAAACATTGAAAATTTTTTTATGATCCTTTATACCAGAATGCTCTTTGGTAAAAATTCTTTGTCATAAGCATACACAATGCAAAATAACATTTTAGAAGCTCTTATTCTTATGGGCTAGTTGACTAGTGTAGTGTATGCTTGTACAATGTTTAATCTTTTCCCATTCAAAATAGCTAAAACTGTGAGGACAAACCAGCTGAAAACAGTTGGGCATTGACGAGTCATTTAATGACCACTTCTGTCTATGCTATAGATAGTACTTACAGGTATGTGTGTGTGGCTATTTATACACTTCATTTTTCTGCAAAAGTGACACTTCTCAAGCTACTTGTTTGACCAGCTTGGATTATCTAGTGTGTTATCTACATAAGGGAATCTGATGTGCAATCTTTGGTAATATGGGTGGTCTCAAGTGTGCAGATTCTGGATTTCTCATTTAGTTGGTCAGGTAGCAATGGAGAGATATTGGATGCAGTAATTGAGTGGAGTTGTCATCTATGACCAATTAGCATGCCAGTGTTTTTGCAGTCTATCTGTGCCATGATGATGCTATGCACCACAGTCCAGGCAAGCAGTGCTGATCTCACCTGGATGGACATCATCACCAGAGAGATGAAGGTTGTTTACTGTCACACACACAAAAAAAAAAAAAAAATCAACCTTGGGTCTTGTGTTGCCCAGTGAGGATGTCGAAAGTAATGACAGTGAGAACCTTTCTGACAATACCCAGGTGATTTTACTCTATATCTGACTTTCTGGATTATAAATTGAATTTTCTTTTTCATTTTTTGGATTACTGAACTCTGTTAAGTCATCTGTGCTGACTTGATTTTAGTCAGGTAGGTATATTTTGTAACCATCTTATGCCATCTTTGTGCGTATTAAATATTGCTTTTTCTGAATGGAAAAAGATAACTTATTTTGTATATTTATTTAAAATGAGAAAATGAAGATATTGAAAACTAAGTGTCAGCTCACTTTTACTAAATTGTTTTTTTAATAAATGGACCTTGCAATGTGTTAAGTGGCTGTACAGTAAAATGCATAGTTAAAACAAGCAGTTTTTTGCTCTAATTGATACTGATAGTGGATAGCATGACTACATGTGAAAACACCCTCAGTTTTAATGTGATTTGTAATAACACTTCATATTTCAATACTTTTCTGTAGCAATCAGACCTTATTTAATTCTTGTCTTCCATTGAAATAACTTTAAAATCTCTTTTTATTTTTCCAGAAATCTCTAAAGATTGATTAGTAAAACAATACCCATCAGTATGTGGCCATGAAGTATTAGCTAGCTTGCACTTCTCTACAAATATTGATTATGATCATTCAGACAGGACAGGAGCCAACCCGTTTGTGATGTGGCTCTGATATATCATGAAGCTAGAAATTAGGTCATGTTGAGAGAATGCCAAACTGTTTTGTGAATAAGTTCAGTTGATGATTTCATAATAAAATGTTGAATGTAATTTTATGGATTCTTTGATTAACTTGTACATTGACTGAATTATCATATAGAAGGCAACTGTTAATTTTTAAGTATTCTTCTAAAATGTCAAGCATGCATAACAGAAATCCGAAAGCTGCTTTCTTTTTTGAAAAAAAATTTTAAATAGAAAATATGTAGTGATGTGATCATAACTTAAGATTTTCTGCAGTAACTAGTGTAAAGAAATCTACTAGACAAGAGATTTTCATTTTAGTGTTTTTCTATGTTTACCAAGCTTAAGAGATATGTTGAGAATGAGTTACAAAGTCCTGTAGACTGCTAATGGGATGATAGGGTGAGAAGGATATTAGAGGAAGTGTAAAAGTTGCAGCTTACATCTGTATAAATATTAGCCACTTTCTTTCACTTTTGTGCAGTGCCATATTTGATTAGTTCTAGTTTGATGCCACTGGGTACAAGTTAATGCGTGAAGTAAACAACTTGTAAGCAAAAGCAGCTGTCATCATTGCACGTGCATTCTTGTATAACTGAATTGTCAAAATGTTTCCAAAACCAATTTTTCAGAAGTGAACTTGCATGTTATTATCGAAACATGCATAAAGGGTGAGGAAATGATTTATATCTGTCAATACATGACTTTGGATCTTTTTTTGCCGGATTACCTGCTAAAGTTTTACTTTACTACCTAGTAAATGTTGTCCTTTTGGAAAAATTTGTTTATTTGATTGCATGTCTATGTGGTGATAAACTCAGTAATCTGAGGTGACTAGGTTTGCTAAACTATTGTAGGATTTCAGAACATTAGTGTTTAAAATATTCACTATTTTGAAATTTGAAATCTTATGTAAACAATAAAAAAGAATTTTTTTAAATTACTTTTCGGTCAATGCAAATTATTACTCGGGGTGAAGTATAACTGTTTAGACAAAAGCCAGAGGTTAATGATAAGATACGTAAAGAAACATTAGCAGTTAAAACAAAACTACTAAGTTTAAACTGCTTCAAGTAACTGGATGAAGTGAGGATCATTCTCTTAGACAAGCAAGCAGAGTTTAAAAAAAAAAAAAATCAGTGTAAAGATGTGATTACTTGTAAACTTAATTACTGATTCAACCTCTGGTTTGTTGCTGTTGGAGATTTTTATTAGTGTTATTTTTCTCAAAAAATTTTAAGTTTTTAATCTTTCTAGGCATTTATCATTCATCCTCATTGAAATTTGTAAGTTTTAAATTTTTTAACTTATGAATTGGCTGTTTACCTTTTTATTTCTTTATTTTAGCTCCAAAATGCTGGAATCAATGCATCAAATATCGGTTTCAGCACACTTACCATGGAATCAGATAAATACATATGTGTGCGAGAAAAAGTTGGTGACACGGCACAGGTGGTGATCATTGACCTAAATGATGTCAGCAACCCCATCAGACGTCCAATTTCAGCAGATTCTGCTATAATGAATCCAACAAGTAAAGTTATCGCCTTAAAAGGTAAAGCTTTTCAGAATTACAATGGTTTTAGTTCATTCAATGCATAAAGAACAATTTATAATGAAAAATAAAATAAAAATGAATTGGCCTTAAACAAGATAAGTGGAAAAAGATGCTAAATCCCTAACTTTGATATTACCATTTTAAAAAATGTTGAAGCATTTTAAACTTCATATGAATGCATTTGTATCATTTTCTGTTCATGTGATGGACTAGGTTTGATTTAATGGACTGTTAGATGTCATTAATCCTTGGTCCAAATATCTTTATCAAATCAGTCTGAACCTATGATATGTATTTCTTTGCAATTGGCCTGAATTTTTCTTTTTATCTCATTTCATTTAATCTCATTGTCTTATGGCTTTTCAATTCGCCATGTTTAAGAGGTTGGTTTTTTAATGTCAGGAAAAATTCTATTTGTCTTCCAGACTTCAAAATATTCCACTGTTTATCTAACTCTTGTTCCACTGTGCAAGACATTTTATTTAGTCTGCGTTTTTGAAAACTTAATTATTTTTGTTGTTTTGACTTTTAGAAAATGTTGGCTGGTGACCATTTCTTTAACAGTATCCATGCTTTAAAAGAAATTAGTACCAAACAAGTAGATTGCAGCACTGCTTGTTAATTATACAAACATTTAAAGAAATTTTATAAAATCAAATTCCTTTTTTAAAAAAAATGTTGAATGATTTTTGAGTTTGCACTTTATTTTTTTAATGAATTGGCATTTCTTCACTTTCTTTCAGATTAGATTCAGATTTTAAAATTAGTAAATAACACTTCTACATGACTTACCAATTTCACTAAAATAAAGCTTGCATCCCATGTTCTGATACAGATGATTCATTGTACCAAGTGTGCAATAAGTCAACTGAATCATGACTTCTGAAGTTTCCATTTGTTAATTTTCCCTCTTAGCTTCTGGATTATGGTTCACAGGCATCTTTTAGGTTACAGAAATGTTTGTCATTTAAACAATTAAATTGATTTATAAAAACTTGCATTCCAGACATTTATTCTTAAATCAATTTAGGCCTTTTTATTTGTTATCAAACTTTTCACCAGAAATCATTCTTTGTTGTGCATTTATTATGTTAGGTTTGGTTAGATTAGTACTCTGGCTGTCCAAATAAGTTTTACCTAAAAATTCTCCTCATTACATTTTGTGTATCTTTTCGCACTAGTCATACTTCTAATTACAAGTAACAAAAAAGGAAAAAAATAGTAATTTGAACTCTGTATTTATTTTATGCTGCAAACTAAACCCAGAAATTAGTTGACTTGATTCTTGTGCATCAGTTGGTTAGACTGTTAAAGGAAGTATAACTGATCAATCTTTCTCTTCAGATTTGTTTTTTTTTTACCCCTCTAAAATTTCAAATACTTAACCTATCTACAATATGCCACATAAGGAAATTTAATTTCTGTAATCCTTCGTATCCCAAATCATTTATGAACATGTTTTTGTATTCAACAGCTTTGCAGAAATGTTTCTAATCCATGTGTATTTAAGAGATTAAAAGAATACAGAAGTATTGTATATTTTGTATTTAATATTTACAACCAGCTCATTTTTAGCTAATGTTTTTGTTTGTTTGTTTTTTTTTTTTTAAATAATAAATTTCTGCACCCACTCATTCATTCTGCCCATATCTGCTATGTTACTTTTTTTTCAGAACCCAAACACTTTCATTTGTGGAGATATTTAAACTACAGATTTATAATTAACTTTCTAGAAATTTCTACAAAATATTTATATTTAAATGATTAACTTCCAACATTTTTATTAGAGTAGAGGCTTTGTTTTTACTATTCAATATATCTACAAAGCTTGGAATTTTTGCATTTTCATTACTTGAAAATGATTTTCTATCAATATTTCATTGAACTTTTTTGTGGTTTGCAAGATTTAACTACCACTATGATAAAGATGATCTCAACAGTCGGTAATCCAAAAAAATATTTTTAGATTGTGTTAGGTGAGAGTAGTGGTCCAGTGGTAGACTACTGGACTGCTAAAGTTGAGAGCCAGAGCTTCACTTGCCATACTTTTTTAGTATGTACTGACATTGGCCTTCAAGTTAGTAGTAGTACCAACATTTTGACTTTGAAGATGTATTAGATTGTGTGTGTATTCTGAAGATGAATATCATTGTTTACTGAGATGTTGATAAGTCTGAAAAATAATATCCAATACAGGAGTAGCACTGCCAGTAAAATATTGTAACTATCTTCTGGTATATTTATTAATGATTTAGTTGACTAATACCATAACTTTGTGTTTTCTTTCAGTTATTTGAAACATAGCTTTATTGCAGTAATATATATAGTTCTATCTTACATTGCAAAGAGTTATTGAATGATTATGGTGTGAAAGTTTTTTTTTTAAGTATGAAAAGAAAAAATTGGTACCCATAGCAGTGTCTAAGACTAATTTTCCATGTCAAAGTTCAAAGAAGAATGTATAAATTGAAGGACTAGTGAAATGGTTGTGCTTCCAGATTGGGAGTCTCTACATATGCCAGAAGTCAATGTTTCTAATGCTACCTCCTGAAGTTGTTTTTTTTTTTCCCTCTGAACAGTAAAATAACTTTAACAAATTCATATGCTGGTGTGGGCATTTTGAGTTAGTGCAATAGCATTTCTATCACATAGCATTAAGTAAAAAGTTCATAATTCCATTAAAACTTTAGTGATAAACTTTTCACCATCCCATACAAAGTCCCTATTGTGACATTTTAAAATTCTGATTGATTCAATGTTTTGAGTTGGTTTTGTTTTTACAGTATCTTTGATTTTCTTGCTCAGAATATTGTTTTAAAGCCACTAACCTAACATTCCAAGTGCTCTCTGGCTACATAATAATGTGAGCGAGGTTGTAATTGCTGTTGATCATTGCCAATTTGATCAACATTCGTTTCTAATTTTTTTCTCTGAAATAACTAGAAACCATGCTTAAAAAATAAATGAAAAAAATATTGCCTGTCAGGTTTGTTTTTTACATGACACCATGAATAATTTTAGTATCATTTGTCTATTGAAGCTGAACATATTGCAATATAGCTATCTATAAACTATAGCCTTTTTGAGTAAGTTTGGTTATTCATATAGGTTGGCTAGACAGTGAATAATTACTTTTTTGAAAATTGAATGGGATGGTTTTGTGTACATAATGCACTAAATTTAAATGACTATATTGGTTCACTAATTTAATTTTGTAATACAAAGTGTATTACTTGTATATAGTTAGTTTGAAATTTTTCAATCTTTGTGTGTAGAGACATCTCCATGTATTTGATTGCTTATTATTACTATTTCAGAATGATATAAACTCTAGAATTTTTCAAGGTTGAATAATATGCATCTTTTTAAACACCTGACAATATGCTTCTGAAAGCTAATACTAGATCATAATTTCTAACTTTTTCTAGCTGGCAAAACCTTACAGATTTTCAATATAGAGATGAAAAGCAAAATGAAAGCTCACACAATGACTGAGGATGTGACTTTTTGGAAGTGGATTTCGGTTAACACTGTTGCACTTGTTACAGATGCTGTTGTTTATCACTGGAGCATGGAAGGTAAGTGAACAACTGTCAATTTTATCCCTTTAAGCTTTGATACACCATGCCATAGCATAGTAATTCATTCAGCATATGAATTTCAGTCAGTACTAAAACCTTGTCATTAGTTGAATTTTAGTTAAACATGTTAATTTTAGATTTTTAAAATACTTCAAAATTAATGCTTAACATTTTCATTTGAGAAATTTTTTGATCAGATTGGGATTTGGTGGTTGGGAAATAGTTAATCTATAACAAAATTAGAGACAAGGAATAGGATGGGCTTTCAAAGCTCAACCTGGCACAGATTGACTGGAGATAAATGTATTATCCAGAGCTGAAAGTCTGTGTACACTATGGCACTGGGGAAATGAATGACTGAAATTTGTAAATATTTTAAATATGGAATGGAATATATATAGCTATATGTATGTATGTTAGTAGTGTAGTGAGAGCATTGACCTTTTTCATCAGGTTGTATTTAGGTAGGACATGAATAAGATTGAACTTAAAAGTTAGTTATACACAAACATTTTGGTGAACTGAAGAATTTTCTGAATATTGCATTGTATTTGGTGATTTTTTTAAAAAAATAATTTGTGTATGCTATGCTTCAATATCTATGATGATGCAAGGCCTATACAGAATTCTTTTTCTAATCAAATTTCTAAAATGCACATTGCAAAGATAGTTGAATGGTAGTCATGCACTATTTGCCTGCCAATGCTGCTTACAAGATTATCAGACCAGGATAAACTAGTATCACTTATATGCAACAAAAATTTTAGGGACTACACTTTTTTTATTGATGATAAAAGCAGTTTTGACAGCTTTTCGTTTAAAAAAAAAAAAAACATTAGATAACATTGTTAGTTGTTAATGCTTATAAGTGTCATGTCTATATTGCCTTTCACCAGTTTATTAATGGATTGGGCTACTGCTGAAACTAGCATTGGCTGTCAAATAGCATACATTGATTATCCTGGATCCAAGGATATTGCTGATTCCAGAATGGGGTTGATGGGTTATTTAGGTTGGGAAATATTCAGGCTTAATCAAGCATGCTCGCTCTCAAAGATCTATATATTGCTGCACTGTTGAAATATAGGAAAGAGAAAGTTCAAACTGGTCCACAGCACCATGCAATGAACATTTCATTCACAAGTTGGCTGAATCTAGAAAGTGGCATTCATTGAATTGCACACAAGGACATTGGTTGGTTCTCATTCAATGCAAAATTGGGACTTGTTAGAAATCATCTCATAGAACCATGGTTTCTGAGTGGATGATGGATGGTGCTGTAGCTGGAATTGTCTGCACTTTAGGTTACTATCAGAATAGATCCACTGCCAGATTGCTGAGTGAATTTTTAACTTTCTCAGTTCTTTTTACTTAGAAATATCAATGCTGATTGAGTCGTCATAATGTTGGATTCACTTGTGAAAAATTTTTTGTTTATCCATATTGGAAATTTTTGTGCAAGATTAATAACTTAAGTTTCCATGTAATTGTGAGAAAGAGCGAGCACTGTTTTGATTTGTTGACTGAGAATTACAAATTTTATTACAACACAGCAATACGGATTTTTTCCATGACTCATTTTTGTACTGAATTTCTAGTGTTTTCTATATGTGCCTGCATACTTTCCTGTATGAGAAAGAAAGTACTTTAGAGATATTATTTCACTCTAAAATCAGTAGACATATCAGAATTTGGTTAAATGCAAAATTAAAATTTTCAAAGTTTGTGAAGGTAGTTTAAAAACCATTATGGTACTGCTTTTCGAAAATCTGATTGTAGCAGTAACATGAGTTTATTTGTTCAGAAATATTTATCAACTACAATTCCTACTAATGATTGTTTACTTTCCCTACCTCATTAAAGCATAGTTCCCAAAAATAAATAAATAGGTAAATGTTTTTTTTTTTTTTCAGTACATCATATAGCTTTCACAAAACAGCAAAACAATTCCAATTATATCTTGTTTTGAAATAGTTAACAATAAGTTTGTATCAAAGGATTTAAAATGTACTAACAATTTTGCTTTGGATTTTAACTGCATTGAATATAAGTTGTAATTAAGAGATTTTTGAAAAATATAAAAAGTTCAAGCTTTGCAAAAATATTACATAGACCTGAACTGATGCACATTTTACTTTTTCATACTGGCAATGGCTTTTCATTGTATAATACATTCAGAAAAAAAAAATAGATTTTTAGAAATGTCAGAATTTTAGAAAATGAGAACAGAAATACACACAAATGCAATATAGATTTCAAATTTGTCTGTCTTGTCTTGGAATGCCTGTACAACACTTGTTTGCTCAGTCAGTAAAGTCTAACTGTAGATGGTCAGTTTAATATTGTTGAATGAGCTTTGCTTTGTAATTATATGTATGAATATATGGTACAAGTTGGGCTAACTAATATTAGGTACACAAGGGATATCAAAATTTTCAAATAAAACAAAAAAAATTAATTACATTTAAAGTTTTGTTCAGTTTCTCATCCTTAACTTTTCGTGTTTTTTTTACCTAAACATAGCCCTAAGTTTGCCTTTTTTTAAACCTAAGCAGTTAGAATGGCAAGCTTGAGTTTTCCATTGGTAAACTCATTAAATTTAAAATGGGATAAGGTTGCTTGTGTGTGCATGTTCGTGTTTGTGTTCCCAGTGAAGTTAAATGTCTGTTATCTCTGTCTGTTAAAGGACATTTAGCCTCTGGCTTAAATTAAAATATTTTTATACTTAATGTAATTTCTTCAAAATTACACTTAAAATGTGCTTTTCATGCATGTTAGATAGAAACTAAATTTGTTGATATCTTAGATAAAATGATGATTTTATTTTATTTCCTTTAGGCCCTTTACATGAAGCAGGTATGTTACTCCCATTATACTTCAAACTGCGTTCTTCCTGCTGTATGTGGTGGATTGTATAGATTCTTCAAAGCTGGTGCTGGGAAGAATTTTTTTTTAACTTATAAATTCTTTTGTCTCTCTGGGGTTTAATCAGGTTTATCTGTTTTATATAGAGGATTGGAGGAATGTACACAGTGCTGTTGGATATTTTATATCATTAAATGATTTAAATATGATAGAACAATTAACAATAATTTAAGGTTTTCTTTTTGAAAGTTATAGAAATTATTTTTATATAATATACAGGAAAATTGAGAGAAAGTAGTCTTATCTCTAGTAAATAGTGTTCTATATAGTTTCATTTTAGTAACTTCATTCATTTAATAATTATATTCTTTTAGAAGTATCCCAAAATTCTATAATTTTATCAAAACTTAATTTCCAAATTTTTGTTTAGAATATTTATGGTTACCTGTAGAATAAATCTAACTAGAGTTGTGCTATTTTGTATGAAAATGTACAAACTGAAAATATAAACTAAATGAAACATAATCAGGGACCTTTTGATGTAGAGTCATCTTATAATAATGAAAAGTCAAACTTTTCACTGTTATGTTTGAGATAAATAATGATTATCATTACAACTAAATGACAAAGTATATAATGTTAAAAAGCTTGAGAATCCAGGTTACTGTAGATTGGTATGCTTGAGATGTGACAATAATTGAGGAAAATCCAGATGAGGGTAAAGTTGGGAATGTATATACTTAGTCTTTTAATAAAGTATTTCATGGAATTCCTTCATTGCTAAAATTAGTTATTTCCCCACACTTTGCTTGTAGTTAACTGAAAAATTATCGTTGCATTTTCAATACATGAAAATGTTTATTGATATCTAATTTTGGGTGGTCAGGGTTAAAGTATTTTTGAATTGCATGAAGTGAATGGGATGTCAAAGCACAGGGCAGATGAATTTGATCTAATTTATCATTAAATAATTTTAAAGCATGTTTGGTCATAATATGCAAGGAATGTACACTGGTTCCAAAAGTTAAGCAATAAACAAAGAAACAAATGTTTCCAAAATAGTTAGTTTTATTTACCAAATGATCAACACAAACTCTTCATATAATACAACTCTTATCAAAAATATGTAAATTGCAAATAAACTTTAGGAGTGTAAGGGGGGATTCTAACAAAGAATGTAAAGAAAAATGCATTGGAAGTCATCATTGGATGTGGTCTTGTAACAGTAATACATGACCCTTGGCAGCTTTGCATGTTGCTTATAACCCTATCAACAAGAGTGGTAAGCAGTAAAGTTCTTTGGAGTGATCTTGGTGAAAACAGCAAATCTTCCTTGAGCATCCTAAACATTCTCAATAGGATTTAGTTCAGGAAAATGTTGGCTATATCATATGGGTAAATGGTTTGGTCTTTAAGATAGATCAAACACAACCAACCAATGTGTTGAAGTGCTCTTGTTCATTAAAATGAAGTTTACTACAATTGCACCTATGTGTGGACTGACATTGGAATCCAGAATCTTGTCCCCATACCTCATTGTAGTCAGGGTACCTCTCTGAACATACCGGTCTGTATGCCCACCAAATGGTTCTTCTCAGATGATCACATGCTGAGAGTTTCATTGAAAGCTAAATCTTGATTTATCAGTAAAGAGAGAGCATGGCTCCTGTCATGTGACCTGTCATATATGTTATGAGTTGCCTGACATAGAGCCAAGCCTCTTTCTAGCCTTGATATGGTTTAGGCTGCTTTTGAAGTTTTGCATCACTGAGCCAAAAGTGACATTGATCATCTGTTGGTGTTATGACCCATGGTTAACTATGAAGTGGTCTTCAGACAATATCTCTATGCATTTGAAGTTTTTCATAGCTAAAAAAGCACTTCTGTTGACATTCAACTGCTTGTGTCTATGACTGGCAAACCATCTTACAAAATGTGCCAAAGTATGGCAACCAATTTGTAGTGTTTCCCTTCAAATGAAGTATCTTAAGAGCCAAGATTGATGGGGGAAAAGACATTATTTTTCTGTTATTATACCAAAGCTAACTTTTTACTGGAACTATTATTTCTTGATAAAAGTTGTGTTACATGAAGAGTTTGTTTGAATATTTGGTGAATATCTCTCTTTTGGCTTAACTTTTGGAAACTATTATAACTATAATCATCTATCTAATCAGTAGTTACTTTCTTGTGTAGTGCTTTTTTTAAATCTACAATTCTACAACTTTTTATTTTACTATACTTAAAACAAAAACTTTCTCTTGAAATTTAAGAAATTTTTACTTATATAAATAATAAAATTCTGATTGGGTATGGCTTTGAAGCTTAAGTGGATTACTAAATATTTAGACTATGGTCAGCATGATAAAATGTTTTAAGTGAATACATTTTGAGTTGAATGTGCCTGGAATATTTCTATGTTGAATCCTGATTGCTATGAGATTTTGGATGGTTAACATATTCGCCAGAAAGTCTCTTGTTGTTTTTAACTCGCATTTCTTTTAATAACAGGTGATTCTCAACCATTGAAGATGTTTGAACGCCACTCAAGTTTATCTGGATGCCAGGTAATAAATTACCGAACAGATGCAAAACAACAATGGCTGCTTTTGATAGGAATATCTGCACAGGTAAGATTGATTTTAGATTTTGATTTCTATGTTGACTATATTCTCCTCTATTCTTCAAATAATTCAAATTCATAAGGAAAATTGCCATTTATTTCTTACTGCCAGAGAAATTTATTGCCTAGACTTGTAAATTGGTACTTCGTTTATCAGTTAAAGCAATTTAGCTTTATTGAATGCTTAAATGTTTGGGAAATATTATCCTGATCTTAATACAAAACTAAATTTAATGGGTAATTTTTGAAATTCATTTCTTTTATGTACAATGTAGAAGAAATAACATTTTACGCGTGCTTACATGAACAATGATCTCGCTCTCTGGTGGTATTATTTCTTGCAATGAAAAAACGTTTTTCAGTTTAGAAAATTAATGCACATGTGCTGAATTTTTTAGTAAATACCTCTAAAATGAGATGTTAAGCTATTTTGTATTTAGAATAGCAATTTACGAATGCAGAGTAAACTGATGATAGGTAGGATGAAAATATAAATTGATGCATTTTTTAAAAATTAGATTTTTATTCAAGCATTTTCATAAGTTTCAGGACATGCACTAAGTACAGATTCAACTGTCCTTGGTTATATATAATCAAGAGACAGGTGAACTAGAGTTAATGCTGTTGAAGTTGATTGGTTGGAACATTGTAGTTCAGTATAATTTTATAGAAATAGATGTAACTTCATGCTTACATTGTTTGCCATTAGCATAACCATATTTTTTAAAATGTAGATTTCTGCTGGTGCTACTAAACATATCTAGACACTTAAACCTGAAAGTTGCTCATCTATTCATTGTTTAGTTATGGAAAATTTTGTTTAAAAAAGTCTATCTTTATCTTTTGATATTTTCTTGTCTGATTTTATTAATCATCATCATTAACATTTATTTTTCTATACACAAGTTGGGATGTGCTATATTTAGCTTCCACGCACTCGTAGCTTATGGCACATTGATGTGGATGTTTTCTGCAAGTGTTGGGAAATTCACTATATTTTTCTTTTGGAGATTAACTTCCCATAGTGAAAGTTGTTCTTGAAGCTTTTTATTTTTTTTTTTTCTTGTATGCCTTTCATCTCCATGATTATCTTTACTTCATCTTTGAGCTTATAAAGACAATTCAGTAATGTGCAACGTTACCCTGCTCAGATTCAGTGTCATGTAGCAGTTTCTGGAGTTGCCTATTTTTAGTGCTCATCTTTTAATTACATTTAGTTTAAACAATTAAACAAGCACCACTTCAGAAAAGCAAGATGACTTTGCACAAGTTTTGTTGATGCATGTTAGCTATCAGGGTTCGGTTTCTTTCTTTTTTAAAATCAACTGGTTCTTTTGATCCTACCGTTGTAGGAGCGCTAGCTGTGGTAACGCAATACAACTTTACAAATTTTTAATTAGTGTTCTATCAGCAACTAATTTCTGCCAGTAAATCTTCTCTAGTTGTTGCCCTTTATATGGTGTAAGGATGCCATTTCTTTTACTTTTATTTAAAAATTCTTTGTAATTCCATGAATGAAAATGTCTAAATGTGCATGTTGGTTGCATCTGTATAATTTTATAGTAATAGATGTAACTTCATGCTTATAAATTTTAAAAAAATAATGTAACTGTATTTCTCAGTGATGTCTCATATGTTCCTTGGCTATATCATCAGTGGTCAGACGCTGCTTGGTTTAACAAACTCACATTTGGAAATTAATTCTTTATTTGTGCTTAACTGTTAATCTATTGAAATGTGGAAACTAATTATGCTAATTAACTAGATAGAATTTTTGGTTTTAATAAAATATTATATCTAAATATTTAAAGAAAATGAATTTTTATTTTGTACAGCAAAACAGAGTAGTTGGTGCCATGCAGTTATACTCAATGGAAAGAAAAGTGAGTCAACCAATTGAGGGTCATGCGGCATGTTTTTCTCAGTTCAAAATGGATGGGAACCAAAATGTATCGACATTGTTCTGCTTTGCAGTAAGGGGAGCACAAGGTGGCAAGGCAAGTACAGATACTGGAACCATTGGCTTTGGCTAAAAAAACTTGTTAACAGTTGTATATTTAACTTATACAGGATCAGTTTGTTTCTGTAGCATTGCAGAATTCTTTTTTTTTTTTAAATAAAACATATCTACTTTAAAAATTCAAGAGGAAATAGCTCAAAAAGAAAATCTAAACATATTCTATTTTATTTTTTTGAAATTTTAAGTATATTTTTGCGATATACAGTAAATTTGTATTGCTTCCATGTTAATCCAAAAAATACATAATTTATAATTTAAGAAGAAAATTAAGCTATTATTCATGGTTTATATTTACCTGATAGATTGGAACTAATTCACAATTATGAACATGTTAAATACATTTTTTTAAAAATTGTAGGCAGTTAAACCTAATTTCAATTTGGATAAGACAGATTTTTGCCTCATCTAATATAATTTGAATTCTTGTAATTGAATAATGTGGTGTAAATGACATGAACATTATTATTCTATTTACAGTTGCATATCATAGAAGTTGGCCAGGCACCTCAGGGTAACCAACCATTTCCCAAGAAAGCAGTTGATGTGTTTTTCCCTCCAGAGGCACAAAATGATTTTCCAGTTGCCATGCAAGTAAGTTCAACAACATTACTGCCCTTAATACTCTTTCCCTACTTTGAGAGTAGAGAAAAGAAGAAATCATAACTTTTTTTTCTCATTATTTTTTGTGATAATGTTTTTCCATTAAAGTAAGGAAATTATTTTTCTCAAGACATTAATCTTTTTAAACCCTTTTTAGGAGTATGTCTATTTATGGGGAGTGGGCATTTATCCTGACTAATCTGCTAACTGTCTAGGGTTATGCAGTCTGTAGGATACCTTAAATATGTATATTTCAGGAATTAATCTCAGAATCAATACCCACTTTTTGTAAATGTATGGCCATATTCAAGAGGTTAAAGACAATACTATTTGGTTTTTTTATTTGTAAAGTAATTTAGTTTATGCATTCCAGGCAGAGTTTGATAAATCTTAGCTAAATATCTGTTAAATAGAAAGATTGATTATTTTGTGGACAGATCTAATATTTCATCTAAACATTTGACAGATATTCATGAGGTATCTGATGAGAAAACTTAACAGAACTTTCATTGCCCATGCACAACATAATTGACATTGTCATAAGAGGAGAGCCAGATCTTAATTTGGCATTGTATACTAGAATATTTAAGTCTCTGGATTAGCTTGGACATATGAATTGCATAAAGTCAGTTTCTGTAACCAAAAATTTAAATTCTAAATCTGATGTTTGTATGTTCTTTATTTGGAAAGGAAACATTTGTTGTTGACCAGAAAATTACTAATTATACTACCAGTATTGGAGAAGTACATTCTAGTAATACAGTTTACTAGTTTAAAACTCATATTTTAAAACACAAATAATTGCATATCATTAAAAATTTTTATTTTCATTTTAAAGCACAGTAAGTAAACTTAAGTGATCTAAGTGTATGCAGTTAAATATTGCACAACCAAAATTCCAGTTTTTAAATATCTCTTGGAATTTGGCATCTGCTTTTGTTTAAAGTCCATTATGTCAGTTATATTACACATCGACAGGCAGTTTCTTTTGTATTTGTTGATCTCTCAACTTGTAGGGTAGCCAGAAGCACAGTGTTGTTTTCCTCATCACAAAATATGGATACATTCACCTGTATGATATCGAAACAGCCACTTGCATTTACATGAACAGGATCAGTGGGGATACTATTTTTGTAACAGCACCTCATGAAGCTACTTCTGGAATAATTGGAGTTAACAGGAAGGGACAGGTAAGTTTTTTTGGGAGTGGGGGCTGTTTTTGTTGATTTCTAGTGATGTGCTTAAGTTGATTGACTGAGTTTATTCTTTGATTAAATGGCTGTTTTCTAAAATGTTTTTTTTTTTGCACTGAAATTTAGAATGAAATCTTACTTAATTTAATTAGTTTCTTTGTTCCATCTCCAACCAAAGTAACTGCAATTTTGGAAAAGTTAATCTTGCATTATTTATCTTGTATAAATGATGGTGATACCTCTAACTAAGCTTATTTAGAAAAATTTATTACATTTCGGGTGTATGCAGTCACCTATTTCACAAAGCAGGTAAAGACTAGCTAGACTGATCTACTAAAGCCTAAGTTTTTCTAAAACATACTGTCTTATTGCAGAAAGTATCCCTCATTGTTTAAGTACAAGCTATACATAACTACTTTCTTTAAATTCTAATTTAAAATCAATATCCAGGATTATTTCTTTTCCAATAGGTATTGTCTGTAAGTGTGGAGGAGGAAAATATTGTACAGTACATCACACAGACCTTACAAAATCCAGATCTTGCTCTTCGTTTGGCATCTCGATGTAATCTGCCTGGTGCAGAAGATTTGTTTGTGAGGAAGTTCAATAACCTCTTCCAGAATGCACAATATGCAGAGGCTGCAAAAGCTGCAGCTGGGGCACCAAAGGTTTGTATCACTAGATAAATTTTCATTTTGTAATGAATAATTTTAGGTTACTATGAAAATAGTAAATGCACAGTCAGCATTTCAGAAGTAAAAAAAGCGCAAATCTATAAACTTGCTGTCAACAGTTGTATAGTAGTAGTTAGTGTTGGACAAGAAGGAAGAGGTAGCTAAAAATGCCAATCATTTTAAATGTAAAATTTCTTTATGGTTTATTTTGTCTTGTGATGTGTTTATAGGGCATCTTGCGAACACCACAAACAATTCAGAGATTTCAGCAGGTGCCAGCCCAGCCAGGGCAAACTTCTCCATTACTACAGTACTTTGGGATCCTCTTGGACAAAGGTCAGCTGAATAAGTATGAGTCTCTGGAGCTCTGTCGACCTGTGCTACAGCAGGGACGTAAACAGTTACTTGAAAAATGGCTGAAGGAGGATAAAGTAAGTACTGGTCTTGCTTAGAACCAAAATTGCCATTCAGAGAACTTCTAAAAGGTCTTAACAAATTGATAGTTTTCATAAGCAAAAGAGCTTTTCTATTATAAAAATGATTGCTTAAATATAAGGTTAAGTGTGCTTTAAGAAATGTATAATACTGATAACGTGTTTTCTTTAAATGGTTGTGATTTTATTACATTGTATATGGTATAACCCAGCATCTCTTTAAAATAAATAGAAATTAAACAGTTCTTATGCATGTTTGCTCACTTTAATTGGTAACTATTCTATTTTTCTTATAGCTTGAATGCAGTGAGGAATTAGGAGATTTGGTAAAGCAGTCTGATCCGACTCTGGCGTTGTCAGTGTACTTAAGAGCTAATGTTCCAAACAAGGTTGGTGTTTTTGTGCTGTTTCTGTTCATTTTTAGTAAATTATCAGAGTTAATGAAACTCTGTAAAGTCTCTATTAAATTAACTTTTCATTCTTCTTCTGGCTTAGTTTCTAAAATTGTTTCACTTCACTTACAGGTTATACAGTGTTTTGCTGAGACAGGCCAATTCCAAAAAATTGTGCTTTATGCCAAGAAAGTTGGCTACACTCCAGATTATGTGTTTTTGTTGAGAAACATCATGCGACTTAACCCTGAACAGGGTCTCCAGTTTGCCCAAATGCTTGTTCAAGATGATGAGCCCCTCGCTGATCTTAACCAGGTGATGACACTTTAAAAAAGGAAGTTTGACTTAATGTGTAATTCTTGAAACTTGGCATTGTGCCAGTCGGTAGCTAGTTGAAGTTCATGCACATAAGTGAATTGGTGAATATTTAGGTTGGAATTTAAGAATGCAAATCAAATTAGTACTATTGACATAATTTGATATGAGAAGACATTTTTGTTGAATCATACTGAAATTTAAACCAGATGAAAATTTTATTGGTTTGGGATGTTAATCTCTTTCAATAGAAGTGAGACAAATTCAGTTGACTATAGGAATGAATAGCCACCATAGACACAGATGGTATAATTGTTTCAAAATTAATTACTGAACAGGCATTTTTCTTCAAAAAAGCTTAGATAATTACAAGAAATTAAGCAGCAAATCTCTGAAATAGTTCGTGCTACATTGGATGGGGTGTGTATACTGATTTTTAATAATATATCTATAAAGGATTATGGAAAACAATCTGATATTGTTAAATGTGTGCAATGTTTTTTTAAGTTAAAAGTACTAAGAAAAATTAATATTTAGCCTATGTTTGCTAAATGTTAAGAATTTAGTTTTCTATTTAAGTTTGTTTAGCCTACATACAGATTACAGCAGAATTCTTGACTGGGAAATTGGATAGTCATTATTAGGACTAGTGAAATTAGTAATTTTGAAAACAATTGCTCTCATTTTCTTATCTATTTAATTTTGAATTTATACAGTTGAATTTAGTCCAGCGACTTCTAGGATTAGATTTTACTAGATAAGAGAATGAAAAGTCATGTATAGAATAGCTAAAATGCTCCTACCATTTAATATTGATAGGAAAAATTAGTAATGGAGAAGTAATAAATTGTATTACAATATTACTATAATTTAAACAAACTAATTTTGCATAAGATCTTTAATGATGTAGTATAGTATCCAATAAGTTTAGCAGTATTTGTCTGGATTAAAAGTATAAAGTGTTCTTTTTTTTCTATATTATTTAATTGCCATATTTGCAAAGCAAAGGCAAACTGAAGTCTCTCTTTTTGTTGAGAGATTTTGTTATTATCAAGACTTTCAAAATATTTCTGAACAGTTTGGTAGGTCTTATTTTGGATTTTTTGCCTATATAGAGTAGATGTTGTTTCCATATCGATGGAAAGAAAAACATTTTTCTTTTTAGAGGTTGGTTGAAGTTTTTCTGTTTTTGAATTCTGGTTTTCTTTTCTTAGATTGTAGATGTTTTCATGGAGTTCAACTTGATCCAGCAGTGTACATCTTTTCTTCTGGATGGACTTAAAAACAATCGGCCATCTGAAGGACCGCTTCAAACAAGACTACTAGAAATGAATCTTATGTCAGCACCACAAGTTAGTTATCTGATTTTCCCTTACTTCCTTTTAAGATTTTAGCAAAATTGAAAGTTTTTTTTTTTTTTTTTTTATAGAACGTAATCCTCTTTAATTTATACTTGCTAGGGATGCTAAAATAGCAATTCTGTAATGGTATCTGGCTGGATTTCATTTAAACAACCCTAGTAGATTCATATAATCTGATATTAAAATTGAAACTCATGTGATCATCACATTCATAATGTTGCTTTCAAATAAATTTGATGCTTCTCATGGGCAGTAGTAGGTTAATTCTAAAAATATTTTGAGAACTGACTTCTTTCACTTTTTAAATACAAGGCATGTAATTAGGCACAGGATATTTTTGCAAGGATCAGTTGATTTTGTCAAAGAGTTTAGGGGACAGTTAAAACTAAATTGATTTCATTTGTCTTGCTTATCTTTCGATGCTCAACTGGGTTAATTATTGAGACTGGACTAATTTCCTTTCTAATGAAAAGACAAATTACTGAGAAGCTATTTATTATTATTAATAATTTAATGATATTGCTCAATTGTCATGATTGTATTTTAGGTGGCAGATGCAATTCTTGGAAACCAAATGTTTACTCACTATGACAGAGCTCATATTGCCCAGTTGTGTGAAAAGGCTGGACTTTTGCAACGGGTAAGTGTGAGGAAGAAGCCATACTTGATTTTATAGGAACTGAGTACACTATGAAGTCCTAAATGATTAAATGCTTCTAGGCATATCATCAAAGTATTTGATAATATCACTAACTGTTTCATATTAAGTGTTATCAAATGTGCAGCTTACAGTTATGAAGAACTAATTTATTTGCTGTATCCATTTAAAAAATTATGTATTCATAAAAACTTATGTAAACTTGTGGATGAAGATGTTTGTTTTCTTTTATCTAGTGGATTTAAATAATGTTTAGTTTTTACATCCAAGTTGTAGCCACACATTGGATACATCTTGTACTATTTTTTTGTTTACATGTTACTTTCAGGCTCTTGAACACTACACGGACCTGTATGATATTAAGAGAGCAGTTGTGCACACACACTTACTCAACCCAGAGGTAAGGAGGGCTGAAGCTATTTATTTCATTTTTACTTGCCAATATTTATAGCTAGAACTGCTTGGTTTAGATAACACACTGCAGCATCAGCCATTACTTGCAGTAAATTTGGATTTTTTTGTTTAAAAACAAGAAATTCAGTGAATAAAACAAAATCTGAACTAATTATAAAATTATAATTGTGAAGGTGATGTCATTACTTTTTCTTTGGTGTATTTTAGATGCAGTAAATAAGATGAAGCATTTTTTAATGTGCTAAACTTACAGAACAGCATGTTGGAAGTTTTGTGACTTTGGAATTCTGTTGATTGGGCCAGGATGATAGTGTTAACAACCGGAGAACATTAAGAAATAGTTTTTTAAAAAACTAAGACAAAATAAAAAATGGGAGTTTTTTTTCTTTCAAAGTGGCTGGTTAACTATTTTGGCTCACTCTCTGTGGAGGACTCACTGGAGTGTTTGAAAGCAATGCTGCAGGCTAACATCCGTCAGAATCTACAGGTGTGCGTGCAAATAGCCTCCAAGTATCACGAACAACTTACAACCACCTCTCTCACAGAAATCTTTGAATCATTCAAGAGCTATGAAGGTATACCATCATAAAAGTAACCAATTGTTTTCAATTTTTTTATTGTTAAATTCCTGAAGAAGGTTGATGCTTATTCATTTGTGTAGAATTCAGGTTGACAAAAAATTTAAAGCTGAATTATTTGAGTTACATGTTTAGAGCTACTGAAATTATACCAGTTTTGTGTAAAGGATAAGGTTTTTGTTTAGAAATATGACACAACATAAGAAACTTTGCATTTGCCAGATTAAAATAAGACAGCATGCAGTTTTTAAACAAATTTCTTTTGAAAATGCTTTGAATCTTGATTAAACTCTTTTTTAAAATTAGTTATGTATACTTTGTTTACATTCATTTAAAGATGGAAAGGCTTTTTTGTATTTTAATTTTTTTTATTTCTGCAAAAAGTCACAAATAAAATTTTTATAATTTACTAAAGAACTAGCTAATTAATATGGGAAAAGTAGTTGCAATGATAGTTAGCCATACAATACATTGTGCATAATAAATATTTTAAATTGTAATGTTTACATATTTTCTTTCTGTAGAGAAGTGTTAAAGTGCATGAATCCACAGATCCTACTGCCCCTTTTTTGGGTCCTTTTATTCTAGAATTTTAGAAAAATTTGTTTATATTTGTATGGTTGGTATTGAAAAATAAACCTGATAAGTTGTTTAGACTTTGCCAGATATGTTTTGGGTGAATTTTTTATGTGCAAGCTGCATAGATTCAACATTGAATTTGTAACTAACAATGTTCGAATACCTGAAAAAAATTGTTTTTAAGTGTAAAAATGTCACATCCCATACCCCCCCTTCCAATAAAGGACAAGATGTTTTTAGAAGAAATGTTATATTGGATGTAGTTACAGTTTATGCACTCTCTAAATGCAAAAAGCAGATTTTGTAAAGAGCATTACTTAAATAAGGGGAATAGTTCACACACTCACTCACACACTTGTTACTAAAATTCTAATCATGACTAGTGATTGTAATAGGTCTTGAGGTCATTCAGTCCTGTTTGTTTATTTTTTATTTCTTTCTCCCCACCAGGTTTGTTTTATTTTCTGGGCTCCATTGTGAACTTCAGTCAAGATGCAGAAGTTCACTTCAAATATATCCAGGCAGCCTGCAAGACTGGACAGATCAAAGAAGTGGAGAGGATTTGTAGGGAAAGCAACTGTTATGATCCAGAGCGTGTGAAGAACTTTCTGAAGGTATACATTGGAGAAAAAAATTAGAACTACTAAACTCTTGTTTTTTTAATGAATAATATAAAATAACTAATCATTGTTTTAGTTTTCAACATTGTATGGGCAAAAAGTGTAAAAGAAAATAGTGGGGACAATTATTTCTAAAGAATAATATTACCAATTTATTTTTTGTCGTAACATAAGGACTGTAAGATTCCAGTGGATGAAAATACAACAGTTATACATATCCAATAAACATTGTTTCATCAAAGTCCCCCCACCCTTGCTCTGATAAGATTCTCTGGAATTTGCAAAGCTATCGGCTGTGTTCCATGCTTTCTGAAGGTATTCTTCTCCACACAGTCTGCATAATTTGGGTGTGTACTTGGGGTCATTATCTTGCTGCAAAATAATCCCTGCACTTATTGACTGCCAGAAGAATTGCATGTATTTACAGAACACTGTAATAACACTCTTCTGTTAATGTTTCATTAATTGTACAACAAAGATTAGTTCCAAAACACCCCAAATCGTTATGCTACTACCTTGATGTTTAACTGTAAGAGCACCAGTTCTGACGAGCATTCTTCATCTCGTCTGTCCACAAACATTCTACTTCTTGGACCCAAATATGATTCATCAGTCCATAACTCTTCATTCCAGTTTTCTTTTGTCCAATGTTCGTATAATTGTCTATTGCAACCTTTTCTCTCTATTAGAATGCCTAAGAATTTTTTTTTCTTTCCCATAGTGCCATGACTGTTTAAATCAGCAGTTCTAAGAGCTTTGTCAGGAACATAAGATTTTTTTTGTGCTGTGCTGTAATTTCTGGGGTTGAATCTTTTGCTCAACAGCATAATATATTTGTTTTTTTAGATGTTACTTTTCTCCCAGTCATCTGATGTCTTGTTGGAAAAGCTAAGTTTTTTTGGAAGTCTTGGTCCAGCCTTTTCTCAAAGTACAAATAACAAATCACATTTGAAGATTAATTTTTATTTTTTGCTATCCCAACAACAAAAAATTGCTAAGTGTAGCTTTCAACAGTTGATATGAGATATTGATCCATTTCTCGAATGTCAAGCTACTTCTAATTTGTTCTAAAGCACAAAAGGGAAGTTATTTTGACAAAAGTTTTTCAGAGTTTTAGATTTTTTAAAATTTATTTTTTGTATTCATGATATGAATCTTACATTTTTGTTATGGTGAAAAGTAAATTGGTCATACTATTTTTTTAAAATAATTTCTTTGTTTACCATTAAAAAAAAATTAAGCAGCAAAAATAAATTCTGCCTGTTAAAGTCTGTTGGATTCAGCTGTTGGCTAAATTTTTTTTTCTCTTTTACAGGAAGCTAAACTGACCGATCAGTTGCCCCTGATCATTGTATGTGACAGATTTGATTTTGTACATGATCTGGTCTTATATCTTTACCGCAACAACCTCCAGAAATATATAGAAATATATGTGCAAAAGGTATTGGTGACTCTTGTTTCTTGTTAGTCTTTATGCCTGAATTATAAATGCTTCTGTGATAGTGAAATCCTGTTCAGATTAATAGGCTAAGTTTATGCTACATTAATGTTTTAGTTTAAATTGAAGATCAAAAACTCTATAGAATGAACTTTAAAAAGAACAAGATTTTCTTGGGAAAAGGTGAGATAGATATCTAACCCATATCTTAAGCATTCTGCAAAATTCAAGTTGGAGTATGTTCCTCTTTGAGAAAACTCCGACTGCCATTGATCTGCTAGACTTGCTATTTTTTCCTCTTGTTTTTTTGTCACATTGCAGGTAATTTTTTAACAATGTTGTTGTCTTTAGGTGAATCCAGGTCGTCTACCTGTGGTAATTGGAGGTTTGCTTGATGTTGACTGCTCAGATGACATCATTAAGCAACTGATAATGGTTGTAAAGGGACAGTTCTCCACAGATGAACTGGTGGAGGAAGTGGAGAAAAGAAACAGGTACATCAAGCAATAATGAAGTAGATACTAGCAGGTGTTTGTGGTTTTTATAAATCTGAATTTTCAATTTGTATTGAAGAAGAAGAAAATAGTTAATTTTTAAAGTTGTAAAATCTTTTACAAACTGTAACAAACTGCATTGTCTAATCAGCTTGTTCTGAGAAATGTTTAAGAGAACCTAAATGAAGGTTATCTTTAAATTCTTATAGGTTCCCCTGGGAGAGACATGAAAAATATCTAAATTTTTAACAAGCTATAACTGGTAGAGTAACTAAACATGTCAGAAGTGCATACCAATGTGTAAGTAAAAATGTTATCCCAGTGACACACTTTAGAGATCAAAGACATGAAATGACACTGAGCCTTGTTGTCCATGCTGTTAGATAACATGTCATCAAGAAACTACAAGCAAATTTGTTCATTGTCATTACGTAGTATTTTGCATTTACAAATGTTGAGGGAGTTATTACCTTTAGAAACATGGCAATGCTACATCAATTTAATTACCTTCATTTATATTCTAGTTTAAAGCCTAGTATACTGCTAATGCTTCCTTAGAGCAGCCGATATAATAGACATTAAGATTTTAGAAAATATGGAGAAAAAAAAATTCTGTAGTTATTAGCTTAAGTGCATCTAGATATCTCTTGGGGCATAAACTAGTTTGAATAATTTGAATTATAAATACAGTGAATCTCTCTTTGTTGGGAATACGTTCCTGATAAAGTGTGCACAAAGCAAAAACTGCTTTAAGGTTAGGGATGTGTACTGTATTTCCCCTGATTCCATGTCTACTCAAACAATAACAAAATGACAGTGTGATTGATACCTGTATGGGATAATTTTAAAAAATGTAAACTACTATATATTAGTTCTATTTTTGTACCAACAGAAACAGGCTCATTGTTTACATGTGGTACAGAGAGATACCCATGCCATGTTATGTCATCATCGTTGACTGTTGATAGTGTGACATCAAGGAATGATAGCAAGGCGCTAACAAATGAGTAGTTTGGTTTTGGAAGTGGTGCAGGTGTTGGTGGATTTTGATGTGGATAAAGAGGCTGCTTGAAGAACTGCAAGATGCTAGGCCAATCATTGCTTTTGATCATAAATTTCATTGTAGGGAGTAAGAGCAGTGCTCTAGTTTTATTTGATTTTTTTAGGTTATCAATAATTATTGCTTCTGTATTATGCAAATCAAGGAGTTTCAACACATCTACTTTCTCAAGGTCTGCAAAGCTATTCCATAGCAACCTCTCATCCTAATTGCACAACATCTCCCACTGCATTTGAAAGTCTTGGAAAGCCCTTAGTCATCAACACATTCTTTCTATAGTTTTCCATGCAAAATTCATACGTGGATGGCTTCACTTTGTCTCATACAACCTTGTTGTTCTTGATAACATCCTTAATATTGTAAGTCTTCCACCAGTCACAAATGTCTGGCTTATTTGGCCCATTTGTGCTGGCTAGCAACTGAGATATTGCTCTTTTGAGGTAATGGACCTTGAAAGTGCTTATCACCCTCTAGTCTAGAGGCTGTAGCAATGAGGTGGTGTTGTGGGCAAGAAGAGAACATTGACATTGGGGTATCCTGGGGTGTTATGTAGGATAAGGAGCACCTTGAATGCAAGGTTAGACTCTCTGCAGTAATGTTCAGCATCTATGATAAAATGATTGATTTATGAACCAAATTTTACAAATCTGACCGGTAACCCAAGCCGCCTTAGAAGCCCAATACATGGGTAACATGTTTTTACTGAGTTTGAGTCCATGTGGGTTTGTGGAATAGTGCACACACAACAGCTTCATCTTGTAGTCCCGAGGCATTGCCCCACACACGTCCTTGCTGATATAGGTACTTCTGGTCATGTTTCCAAAAGCAACCCAGTCTTGTCTAAGTTATCTTGGGTTGTAACCTTTGATCACAGTTTGTAAGTTGTCTAGAAACTTGATGTTGCCCTTGTGGTTGGCATTAGCTGTCTCTCCACAGATCTTTGTTTTTGGAGCTTTTGGCAGTATAGAAATTTATCGAACCATCCCTTGCATTAAATGGCTCTTGTTTTTCTTCATTGAGCTGGTTGTAAATCTGCTGAGCCTTACTCTGGACTAATGAATTGATGAGACTTATCTTCTGCTGATTCTGGTCTTTTATCCAGAATCCAAGCTTATTATCCAAAGTTGGGTTTCTCACTGGCAATTATTTTTTCTGAAAGATATGTTGAAACACTCATGGAACAATCTTCTTGACATCCTTTATTATCATCTGTATGGTTGACTTGATGAGGTTAAAAGTTATTGCAGTACTTCCTTTTCATATTAGGAAGGGTGGGTTTTCATTACATGTAGCTTGTCGTACATAGAGGGCTCTCCAGCTTTTGGAGAAATTTCATTAACTCTCTGGGTAATGCCATGCACATGACATCACTCTTCACCTGATTGCATAATAGCAAATATTTTTTGCATATAAGGATCCTCTGGTAGAAGGATGTTTGCATAATAGTGAAATTTTGTATGCTGAAGTTGCATAAAGAGAGGAGTTACTGTATAATTTTTTTACCAGTTAGCATCTTTATTCAAAACATTGTTGTCATGTTTAAAGTAAGCAACAACAAAAAAGAAAAGTTAATCTGTATTTCTATAAGCATTTTTTAACTTTTCTAGTATTTTTTCATACTGTCTTTAGGTTAAAGTTGCTGTTGTCTTGGCTAGAAATGCGCATACATGAAGGAGTTACCGAGCCTGCCACTCACAATGCTTTAGCAAAGATCTACATTGATAGCAACAACAATCCAGAGAGATTTTTGAGGTAAGAATGCTTTGCTTTTCGGACAGATTACCTCCCTTTTAATTTAGACATTTTCTTTTTTAAATATTATAATGTACATTAACTACTGGTAACTATCCAAAAGGTATTCAAAGCTAAAGTTAGCATTTTACAAGTGTAAATGTGAATAAATGGTGAGTATATTTTTTGCTGGTTCTTTGTACATTGTCAAACTTAATATTCACTTGCATAATGCAGATTGTTGATGGTGGTGTAGTAGATTTTTCTGGTCAGACTATCATTGATTGTGGACAACAGTTGGCTATTAAATTTTTTTGTGAAGGATAGTATCTGAAGGTTTTTAATATAGCAAACTGGAAAGTTTAGTGCAGCAACTGTTAAACTACAAAGTATATAAGTGATGTGAGAGGAGTCCAGGAATGTGTTCTGGATGATTAATGCTTGGAACAAGGTGGGAAAAACATTTGTAGATAAAGGTCATTGTTCTGGAGGACTTGTCTTGTTATTGTACATAAAATCACTTTCATAGTAGGTACCCATAATAGTTCAGTGTAAACTGTATAGCCATTTTACGGAGGAAAATGTACCGGCAGGAAAGTGTTGTAGAACCGGACTTATCACTGTACACAAGAGTCAGAATATATGGCCACATAGCTGTAATCCAGCTCTTATCCCTTAAGCTGTGTATTTTGGGATTTGAAGGTCATGTACATAAAGTTTGTTACATACATTTTAAAAATATTTGTTTTTTTGGTCAACAACACAAGATTTCATTGAGATTTGATAGTTTACTTTGATATGCTAATAAATGATTTTCATGTGCACTTCTATTTTTAAGGAAGGTTTGAGGGAGGAGAACAAAGTTCTAGAGTGCACTTTTATCATCTGACTCTCTGACCTATTAGCTATCTTTGCAACCCTGGAGGTCAAAATGGGACTCTCAGTTGTACCCTTATTTTATTTTTAAAATTTTTTCTTCTCCAAATTAAGTGATAAAAAGATCTCTAAATTACCACTAAACTGAATGTGGGTTTTCTAATAGTATGCATGCTTTCAGATAGGGCTTCTCAACTTGTGACAGATTGCTAGCTAGTGTAAACTTTAGCATCAACAATTTTGAGACAGAGGGGATCTATTTTTCAGGGAGAACCAGTACTATGACAGCAGAGTTGTTGGGAAGTACTGTGAAAAGAGGGACCCCCACCTGGCTTGTGTTTCTTATGAGCGCGGCTTGTGTGACATGGAGCTCATCAATGTAAGTGCTGATTGTTGTTGTTTTACTTTAACTGATTCTTATAGTGCTGACATGCGAGAAAGTCCTACATCTCCATGGTCTCAACATAAGGCTTTGAAAGTAATTTTACAGCCATCAAATTTTTTAATGCAGATTGATGTATAGCTAGGTTTTAGTCTTACAAAGAAATGAAGAACCTAGACAAACTGTACATTCATTAAATTATGAAACAGAAATAGAACAAATTTCCAAATTTACCTGAATCGAATCATTTTTCTTGTAGGTTTGTAATGAGAACTCTCTATTTAAAAGTGAGGCCCGTTACCTTGTTCGCAGGAGAGATGCAGAACTGTGGGCTGAAGTTCTGAAAGATGAAAATGAATACAAGAGACAGCTAATAGACCAGGTACAGTTTTGATTAGTCACTCACTGGTTTTTAACTTTTGATATCTCTAGTATAAACATACTTTATTTGACAAGCAGCAAAATAATATTATGAACAGAAAAATAGTAAAGGATCATCTTTAACAACAATAACTAACAAAATGGTAGTGATGAAACATCTCAAGCTAAAATGCATATTACAAAGCATTTACTACATTGTGAATTTTAATTTTGGAAAAGTGGAAGAGAAGCTGATAGATATATATAATGGTACTAATAACGATTTAGCACCATATGAGATGAGTTGCTTTTGTGGGGTTTCTTTGATTAGTAAAAATTCAAGACTGATTCATATAGGAAGTGTAGGAGAGAGAAATGTCAACATGCTAAACTTTTTCATTGTGATGTGAAAACAGGTTAACTTTACATATGTTGTATATAAAGTCATACACTACATAAGGCAGTAACTTCTGCTAAAATGTTTCCGAACAGTGAAGACCATTCTTTTTAATCCCAGTGATTGATTACATTTTATATACCACTGTATGGTGGTCTTTTGTTTGAACTTGATTCCATGTCAATTCTTTTAGGTGGTACAAACAGCTCTGTCAGAAACCCAGGACCCTGAAGATATTTCAGTAACTGTGAAGGCTTTCATGACTGCGGATCTACCAAATGAACTCATCGAATTGCTAGAGAAGATAGTGCTTGAAAACTCCGTTTTCAGTGACCACAGGTAACAAATCCACATGGCATCTCCATGCTCAACTAAAGTTTTTTGTCCCAACCTGGATATCAAAAACTTGTCTGATTATACAATAGCTTGTTTTAGTTTATTTTGCAAATTGTAAGAAATGGCTAGAAAAAAAATTCTGCTTTTTTTTTTTTTTTGTAACTTTTATTTTTTTATGCTGAAAATGTTATACTTCTCATCTGACTACATACTATTTCACTAACTATTACAAAAAGTATATTCATTATTATAATCTGCTCTTTTAAATGCTTGCAACTTAGTTTTTTTTTTTGTATCTTGAATAAATACATTTTTTAAAAATCAGTTTCTTAATATCACTGAAGAACTTATAGGAGGGTGCATTTTTCTGTATTTAATTGGCATAGGAAGTTTCCTGACAGTGCTTGAGTTGTCAGGTTTTACATTTCTATGTTTAAGACTAGAATAGTCATGTATGCTTAAATTCATTTGTATTGCTTTATTACAAGGATTTTAAAACTCTTAGCATGCAGAGGTGCACTTAGAAATAAACTCACCTTAGTTTCCCATTGTTTTATTTCAGAAACTTGCAGAATCTGCTGATCCTTACTGCCATTAAAGCTGATCGCAGCCGTGTGATGGAGTACATCAACCGTCTTGACAACTATGATGCACCAGACATTGCTAACATAGCCATTACAAATGAACTGTTTGAAGAAGCCTTTGCTATCTTTAGAAAATTTGAAGTTAACACTTCAGCCATTCAGGTATGCACAAACAAGTAAATAAATCTTTTTAATTTTAAGGAAAAATGGTTAGCAGAGCATCTGAAATTTTCTGCAGAAAAATCATTTTTAGTCTCTTGTAACCTTGAACACTTGGTAAGAATGCAGGTCTTCATAGTGTCACAGCACTGGTTTACCCAGTTTTCAGCAGAAATTTTTATTTTATAATTTTTAAAATGTGTAGGCTGCACCAATTTTTGTTTGTTGTAATGAAAATATGTAAATAATAGCAGATGCCATTCAAAATCTGAGATCCAAAGGTTTTTTGTGGGGCACCTTGTATATATATATATATACATCTTGTTCCAATAATGCATTTCAAGGTTTATTCTAATATTAGAAAGTCATTTCTTTGATATAATAGAAGCTACTACTGTTGGTAAACAGTGCTCTTACATACTGTACCTTCTTGAAATCAGTTTTCATCATCTACTTTGTAATTTTCAGGTTTTGATCGATCATGTAGCTAATCTGGATAGAGCTTATGAGTTTGCAGAAAGGTGTAATGACCCTGCTGTGTGGAGCCAGCTAGGTCGTGCACAGTTATCTTCAAGCATGGTGAAAGAAGCCATTGATTCTTTCATCAAAGCTGATGATCCATCACAGTACATGGAAGTAGTTGGTGTTGCCAGTGCGCACAGTAAGTACTCTGGAAAAATGCTTCTTCTTTACTTTTTCTTTTTTTTTTCCTCCCAAGAAAGCTCCACACATTTGTATAAAAGGGTTCCTGATAGAAATTGATAATATTTGCATTGAGATTCTCATTTTGTGATATTTACTCTCCATTCTTGAATTTATTTTGATTCATGTTTAAGGATTACTAGCATTTAAATGTCTTTGGTCAAGAGTAGGTGGGCTGTAGTTTTAAAGAAGCTGGAGTCAGTGATCAAGGTACTCTACATCCTGGGACAGTGGCTTATTGCGCAATGAATGCATAGCCATTTGGTAAGTTAAAGCAGAAACCATCAGATGTGCTTACCCGTTTGAGGACAGGATCATGAGATAAGCTGGAGAAGGGATGGTGCCAGATATAAGCTTTAAGAAAATGATTGGTAATCATTTCCTGCTAATGCTGGTTGGCAGAGGAAACTAAGTCACTTGGAAAGGGGGCTGAAGTGTCTGCGAGAACTATGCTCTTCCAGCATTACAGGTTTTGAAATTTTTTAGTACAGTCTAATAGATTTCACTCTGGGGAGAGGAGGGTACTTACCAAAAAGAATTTAAAATTTACATAATTTATTATATGCCGACTTCATTTAAAATTTTTTTTTGCTGTTGCATCAGCAATAATAAGTTGTAAAGGAGCTAATTTATTAGAAAAATGGAATTGGTTTGCAGGGCATAGTACACATGCATGTTAATATTATATATTTTAAGCCACTTGGTGACTGATATTGGTTTGTAAAGTCAGTTTTCAAAATAGATACTTCCCAATCGAGGAAGTATCTTAATTATCTTGGTGGTTCTGTTTGTGCTTTTTGATTACAAAAGATAGCACTCTTCAGGTTGCTACTACTATGATAAAAATAAATTTAACCATTTTTCATGACAGTTATCACTATCATAGTACTTATTTATGTGCTGCATAACATTCAGCTGCAGGTCATAATTTTTATGATAGCTTAGTAGTTTTTTTTTGTTGTTTTTTTTTTAGTTATGGGAATCTTAGTGAAGAGGAGCTGCACGAAATGAGTTTGAAGTGAACCAGTGATGCTGGTTTTGACAGCCACACAAGACTTAGGTTATCTCCAGCAAGAATAGCTGTTTTAAATTTGATGATCCTTCCAAACTTTGAAAACTAAATTAGCAAACTGTCTAATTGAATACAGTATGATCTTGTATAATCTCATGATTTGTACATCTAAAAGTTAAAGAAAAAAGTTATAATGTGTTGTCATCAGTAGTTATGTTTTTTTTGTTTTTTCTTTATCTATAACAGATAGCTGGGAGGATTTGGTTAAATTTCTTCAAATGGCTCGGAAGAAAGCTCGAGAAACATTTATTGAAACTGAACTTATTTATGCATATGCCAAAACCAATAGACTAGCTGACCTTGAAGAATTCATATCTGGACCAAACCATGCTAATATTACCCAGGTACTGTTTAAGAGAGATTTATTAAACCAGTCTGTCTCTATGTAAAATTTTTGTAAACTCATCCTTTTCTGTAATACATTTTTGCTTAATTTTATACTTAAATGTATAGATGTAATTTTTAAAAATATTTAAATGGTGGAAAAGCTTCAGTTCTTAAATCATCTGAATTTCTATGGTGCCTATTGAAAATTAAAGTTATTACATCTCATAGCATTAGAATAGATAATGTCTTTGGGTTTTCCTGTTTACCTGTGGTTGAATTCTTTAGCATGCTGATGAATTTGACATGACGACAAGCTTATTAAAATATGACATGGAATCAGTTTTAAATTTCTACGTGTTAATTCAGTTTAATACAGGAAGCACAGCGATGGTGTTTTGCTGCTAACAACGCACACAATAGTAATATTCTTGGCTTTGCTATTTTAAAAGTTTGTCCTGTTCTGCTGCACATGTTCTCTCTCCTGCAACATCCTGTTAATAAGTATTTTCTCTGCTGTAGGTTGCTGACAGGTGTTTTGATGACAAAATGTATGATGCTGCAAAGTTATTGTACAATAATGTGTCAAACTATGCTCGCTTGGCAATCACTCTGGTCCATCTTGGAGAATACCAGGGTGCAGTGGATGGAGCACGAAAGGCCAACAGCACAAAAACCTGGAAGGAGGTAAGAGCAGTTTTATTCTAGTCGGTTCTATTCCATATTTTGATGTAATTATTGCTTTGCTGCTGTCCATAGCAGCAGCTTTTTAGCCAAGTTTTCTTTATGCTGCTTGCTGTAAATGTATCGTAGGTAATGCTAGAGCTAACTTTTTGGAATTGTTAGGTAACTTCACAGCTCAATGAAAGCCAATGTAGTTGGCAAGAAGACATTAGGAAATGCTTTAGAAATCAGTGTCAACTGGAATCATTTGCCCATCCAGGTAAAAGTGGGTAGTATAGATACTTTTTTTTAAGTCAACTTTAAAAAATATATCCAAAGGGAATGTTTTAACACTCACTGCCCATAAGACACCTTGTACTCTAAATCCATAGGTTTTCCAAGTAAAATCTTCAGTAATGACTGTTTTGTTTCTAGGCTTTTATTGAGTGTCATGCAAATATTTTTAAGTTTAATTTTTCAATTTTTTGGTACATAATTTTTAATTTCATGTATTTTTTTAAAATATAAATAGTCATGTCTTGAATGGATTTGCCATTTCTTTATTTCCTAAAGATTTGAATTTCTGAACTTTTTAAGAGGTATTTTATATTGAATGTGGATTTTGAATGTCTACTTAATGTGTTCTGTCAGGTTTGCTTTGCCTGTGTGGACAATGAAGAGTTCCGATTATCCCAGATGTGTGGCCTACACATCGTAGTACATGCAGATGAACTAGAGGAACTTATAAATTATTATCAGGATAGGGGATACTTTGAGGAGCTGATCACACTTCTAGAGGCAGCACTAGGTGAGTTGAGTGATTAGCTTCAGTTAAGTTCAGCCAGAAATCAGTTATCTGATTTAAACACTATTTTTTGCCTTGGTTCAAAGCTGAACGGAAAAGCAGAACAGGCTGTTAATTTTTGTGATACTTACGTTTGGTAACTGAAATGATTCTGATAATTTACTTTTATTAAAAAAAACTTCTTGTAAAATGTTCAGAATCTTCTCATCACTACTTGAAGATAGTTTTGCTTTCAAAATCAGAACAATTATTTGGGCCACCTCCGCTTGTTTACAGAGCTGGTTGGGTTTTTTAATTCATTGTTATGCATGAATTTTTTAGATAAAGCAGTAAATCCTACAAAATAAGTCTGCTTTCATGTAATTTATCTTTAAAATTAGCCATCTATTTTCTGTCAAATTATACAATTTGCACACTTGGCTTTAATCAACCTTCAGTAAAAATTAGTTAAGTAGGATCGCATTTTTTTGATTAATGAATACTAATGAAACATTTAAAGTGATTTAGTATTAGATAGGTATGAACAACTCTAGAATTTCTTAGGATGTAATTTTAGCTGTTTAAGTTTCATTCATGTATTTTTTTTTTAAAAAGTATTCTTCACTTCATTTAGTATTAAAATCTTTAATATATGACTTAAAGAATTACCACACTGATAGCATTCATTTGTTGATGTGTGGAAATATTCTCAAGTTCATAGCTGTTGCAGGATTTTTGAAATTTTTTTTTTTTTTGCTGAAATGTAATTTCTATTGCACTGAAAACTTTATTATTGAATCCACATCTTAAAATATTATCAAAACAAAGTTCTATAGCGTAAATATTCCAGCCAGTATTTAATAAATATTAAGTATAGATCCGGTCACTGATTAATCTTAGAATTTTAAATAAGTTGACTCTCATCATCAAGTTGGATTGATTTGATTTGATTTTTTTCTGCATTTCTGTTGCTATTGTGATTGGTGATACTAGACAGAACAGTTTCACTACCTTTGTCCCTGTTTTCTGCATGTACAGTGGTGTGCAAAAAGTCTTGCATAAAAATAATTTTTCTTGTAAATTAGCTCGCATTTTGTTGAAAGCAGTTGGTATCAAATATTGTTCGTTAAAGTATTTATATATTACTGTTGTGCATCTATTCCAATAATATCAAACATATTGTTTCATTGTAAGAAAAGTTATAATTTTTAGAAAATCATTTGCATCAAATCAACGTGCAAAAGTGTTGCATAAAATCTAGACAGCTATCTAATCAATTCAGATTCAATTCCAATTATGCAGAAAGTGATCAGATCTATCAATAATGAGTAGAATATCCAAAATTCTTAATAACTTGTTCACAACGACGAGGCATGATGGCTACCCAACGCTGACAATTGTCACTACTGAACTCCGACCAGGCTTCCTCGATTTTCCGTTTCAAATCAGTTTTTTTTTTTTTTTTGGCACTAACGCTGAGTTTAATCGAGTGCCAATGTTTTCGATGGAATTGAGCTGGCCAGTTGAGGAGGAGAATTCGCAACTCTGCTATCAAGGCTGATGACACTCCTAGCTGTGTGGATGGGGGGGGGTGTCACCCTGCTGATAGATGGCCATCAGGGGCATGTGGTCACACACACGGTTCAACAATGTCCAAGACTATCTTAGCATAGTCATGAGCATTCATTTGACCCTCCCCAGGATGCAATGGACTGACACTGGACGATTGAAAACAGCCCCAAACCATGGCCGAACCCCCCCCCTGCTTGCAGAGTCGGTTGAGAACTAGGATGGTATTTCTCGGACACCGATCGCTAAACTTACACCCAACCCGCCAAGTGGACCCTCACGAATTTGCTTTCATTGGAAAACAACACTCAGGACCACTGGGCCCCAGTGGAGACGGTTGTGAGCCCACTGCAGTTGCTTTCGATGATTGTCCAGACTGTTGAAAGGCTTCTGTGCCAATCGCCTGAACAGTCCCATGTGGATCAAACGCCGTCTGTCGGTGCGTGAGGCCAACTGGATCCCATGGTGCCTTGACAAAGGTGGTCTGGATGTCAGAAGTGTGGAATCGGTCTGAGTTTGACATGCGGTCAAGCTGTCGTTTTCCGTGGTCTGCCGGCTCTGCGTTTCGAAATTAGGCTCCCATTGGCTTTCCAATGTTTCAGGGTGCGAGATATCGTCGACTGATTGCAACCGATACAATTTGCAATGACCCACTCAGTTTCACCTTCTTTCATGCAAACAATTGTGGCCTGCTGTTCGGGGCTCAAGTATCGGGCTCTCGGCATCACTGTTGAACAAAAATGTATCAGAATAGTGGAAAATGACAGTTTTTCATATTTATATTCTACTATCCTAAACTATTATAGCACAAAATATATATTCTAATTTTTTTGTAGTTTATGTAACACTTGCACATGCCGATTTCATGCAAATTATTTTATTAATATTTAAATTTTGACTCTGCAATTACAAAATGGATCTTAGTGTTATAAATCATTTAAAGACACTGATACCTTTCAATTAAAACAGAAAACATACAATAGTTACTAATTTCTACAAAATAAGAACCCATTTTCTAAGTCTAGTAATTTTTATGCAAGGCTTTTGCACACCGCTGTACTTTGTAACTCTAGAATTTGCTACTTTTGATGTTTTCACCACTAATGAGCATTCAAATGGCTGATGCCGAGTTTAAAGGTTTTTAATTGGTGAACTATTTTTTAAGTCAAAGTAGATAATTACTACAAAAATGTAGTTATCTACCTTTTAATGTATTTATTTTTTAATTTCACTAAAAATATTTTTTAACGTTTTATCAGGGATTTTTTTTTTAAATGAGCGACTTTCTATGATTTATTAGGTATAATTTACATTTTATATTTAATTTTATTTCCTAACACTTAGCAGCAATTTAAAATTCTTTTGTAGTGCAGTTTTTTGTGCAACTATCTTCACAACCAATTCTTCTATGTAGGTTTGGAAAGAGCACACATGGGCATGTTTACTGAATTAGCCATCTTATATTCTAAGTACAAACCAGAGAAAATGAGGGAACATCTAGAGTTGTTTTGGTCAAGAGTCAACATTCCAAAGGTAAGTCATCACTCTCACTAGATGTAAGGAAAGAACAAACTATATATCTCGCATTGATAATCATTTTCTTTAAATGCATCGTGACAGTTGTCTTTGCAATAATATTTCTATCTAATGCTAGTGTTTTGTTTTAGAACAGCATTTTCTTGATCTTTTATCATGATCACTCATTGTTAATGTGTTGCCATCTGGGTTTTCTAAAAGGTATTTTAGGAAAAGGTGGTAACTCAAAATGTACCTTGTATGGGGGATATTTAAAATTTCTTAAGCGCTGTATACTACTCAATGAATTGTTTTAATTTAGTCTAACATCTAAGATAAATAACTAAACAAGACAAACATTTCTTGATGCAAAATTGCATATACTGATTTGAAAATTAAAATAAGTATTAAATATCACTTTAAAAAACTTGAACGTTATAAATTGAGTATCTTTTGAATGTGCCTGACATTCCACTGCACGCTAAGTTAGACATCTTCATCCCATAGATGGACTTAAATCTGGCAGTCATGCTAATTTTTTTTTATCTGTTACTGGTTTGTTCTGTGTTTGAGGTAAGATAAAAGTGATGCCTGGCACAGTCATGTTGAAACAGTAAGAGTTTTCCAGGGAAAACTTTCTCACAGAGGTGTCAAACTTGCATTTCATACTTATTAGCATAAATTTTTCTCAATACTTTAAGTAGTCTTGTTTGTTCTTTGAATTTGATGCAGGTTGAGTAATGGATCCTGATATTGACCATGAATTGTTTGAATAATGCAAATGTTTTATCTTTATGCTCTCTAGAAACTGATTATTTTGATTGGATAAATTTAGCAACCTGGTGTAGTGAGGTGATTTAAAATGGTGGATGGTTATTAATGTGAACTTTGAGACTGGTTTAAATAATTCTGAGAAGTTTCATTTTATTTTGGCAAGTTTTCAGGTGAATATGTAAATTCTTTTCTCAAAAACCCAACATGATTACTGCATTATTTTTAATCATAGGGAGTTGTAAAAGGGTGCAGTAAGAGCTATAGTTTAAATGAGAACCACCAATAAAAACTCTTCTTGGACACTGTCTTGTAGGTGAAGAAACATTGCTTTAATCTTCAAATAGAATTGCAACAAAAAAAGTATCATCCTAAGGACTGATTCTCTATAACATTCCTGATTGTTGGTCTGACAAAGGTTATATTCAAAACTGACATAAAAGGCAACAAACTTTCACTGTGTGAAGAATTATATAGAGAAATATGAACAGTTGTTCTATCAGTACAGTTTTAGTAAATGTTTAGCGTTTTAAAACAAATATGCTCCATCTACAATGTAAGATTTTGTATAAGATATTGAACAATTAAAACTTATCTAAAGATGTTTGGTGCTTGATTGTATTTGCTGTTTTAAAGTAGTTACTGTTTTCAGGTTTTGAGAGCTGCAGAACAAGCTCACTTGTGGGCTGAGTTAGTGTTCCTGTATGACAAGTACGAAGAGTTTGATAATGCCATCATCACCATGATGAGCCACCCAACAGAGGCATGGAGGGAAAGCCAATTTAAGGACATTGTCACTAAAGTGGCTAACATAGAGCTGTATTACAAGGCACTGCAGTTCTATCTGGACTACAAACCTCTGTTAATCAATGACCTGCTGCTTGTTCTCACACCCAGGCTAGACCACACCAGAGCTGTCAATTATTTCAACAAAGTCAATCAGGTTCCACTGGTGAAGCCATACCTCCGATCAGTTCAGAAGAACAACAATAAAGCCATCAACGAAGCCCTCAATGACCTCTTCATCATTGAAGAGGATTACCAGGGTTTGCATGCATCCATTGATGCCTATGACAACTTTGACAACATCTCACTAGCCCAGCGACTTGAGAGGCATGAATTACTGGAGTTCAGGAGAATAGCTGCCTATCTTTACAAAGGCAACAACAGGTGGAAGCAGTCAGTTGACTTGTGTAAAAAAGACAAACTGTTTAAGGTATGTTGGTTGATCTTTCACTTAATTGGCAAGGGATAAATGTGTGTTTTGTTTTTGTTATTACTCTGGAATGTTGTGGGAGTTAAAAAGTAAATGTAAATTTTTTTATTTTTTAAAAATGGATATATTTATTGAATTCCATCAGCTTTCATGAATCTGTTTTTGACTTTCTTTTAACCATTGTCTAAAAAGTAAATATCTGTAATTTAATTAACTCCTTTTAAGTCTGTTGATATAGGTGTTCCATCTTGCTGAAAGGTTTGGTAAAATCTCTTTATCATTCCCAGGATGCTATGCTCTATGCGGCAGAATCTCGTAACATAGACATTGCTGAGGACCTGATTGCTTGGTTTCTGGAAAACAACTACCATGAGTGCTTTGCGGCATGTCTCTTTCAATGCTATGAGCTGCTTCGTCCTGATGTCATTTTAGAATTGGCTTGGCGCCATAATATCATGGACTTTGCAATGCCATACATGATCCAAGTGATGAGGGAATACACCACAAAGGTAATGATGTAATCCCACAACTTCTCAACATTAATTACCAAGCAACAAAAGTGAGAGAGAAAAGTAAAAAAAATTGAAAATCTATTATATAAGTTGATATTTATGTGCTTAATAGTTTGAATTCTTTTTACTGATTGGTTTAATTCTTAAAGCAGTAGCTGTATAGAATACATTTAGAAATTAAGATATGTAGTGTTTGTTGTAGCTGAACTATCATTTAATATTTATGACTGGTGCCATTGTGTAATTCATTAACTACATGCAGTTATCTGTGAAACGTATCGCTTACATACAGTTAACTAACTTTCCCTCATCTGGAAATAAGAGGGTTTTTTTTTTTTTTGTTTTATTTTGTGACTGTTTATTGATTTATTTTCTTTTTTTGCAGTAATTTTGTGTGGAAGTGATTAAGATTTGTTAATTCTTATTACTTGAGGTAGATCTAGTAGTTAGGTAATAACGTGTAGCATAACTATGAATAATAAAATGCTCAAAATTATCTTTTCAAAGAAATCATTTAATTTTATATGTAATCTAAGTTAAATATTAACTTCTAATTTACTACTACTGTATAAATAAGGAAATCCAGTACTTTGGTCTTTTTTCTATAATAGTAGCTTACTATGTTGAGAATGTGTGGTTTTTTGGATGGAGGATGTACTGTGATGTTCTTGAAAACCCTGAATAGACTCCTCATCACCATCTGTCAGGGTTCTGATAGATTTGCCTGGCTGAGTGTTTTCTAGCAGACCAACATTAATTATCTACTGTCTTTTTTAGGTGGACAAGTTGGAGCAGTCAGAAGCTGTTAGGAGTGAGGAAGAACAAAAAGCAGAAGAGAGACCATTAGTGTTTGGTATGTCCATCTCCTTTGTTATTAGGAAAAGATGACATAAAAATTACATTCCCAGTAAAGCTTTAGAATTGTCTCTGGACTACTATATTATGGGGATAACTCTTGGCAGTGGATAAAGAATTCTTTCCATATTACTAATTTGCTCTTAACTTTGCTCATATTTTGATGACATCTACCCAATTTTTTTTTCACCCCCCCAAAAAAAAACTGACTGCAAATTCTAATTAGATAAAGTATCTGCCTTGCAGTACTTAGAAAAAGAATAATAAAGTTTTTCTTTAATGGCAACAATCTGCTGGTTGCATCTAAAGTAACTTACCAGTGAGGAATCTGACATTAGAGCAGCTGGAAATAAAATCATAAAAATTGCAACTACTTCCATTAAAATCAACATGCTGTGCAGCAAAATTAAAATGAATTGTATAAGCTAGGTTTATATATATATATATATATATATATATTTTTTTTTTTTCATAATTAAATTATTTACAAAGGATTAACGTGCACAATATTAGCAAATAAGAGTAGTTTTGACTTATGCTCCCGAGGATATGCATAAGTTATTTTTATTTAGTGTTTTTTATATGCAGAGACTTGTCAGAAGTAGGTAAAAGAACCAATTAATTTCTGGATTCAGCCTTAGGATTAAGTACTGATGATGACATTTAATCTCATTTAGACATTCTAAATAGCCAAAAACAGTTTGGTATTCAGTCATTTAATGATCACCTCATTTTTCTGCAAAAGTGACTTTTACTAGTTGTTTGACTAACTTGAATTACTTAGTGTGTTATCTACATGATGGAATCTGATGCACAATCCTCTGCTTTGGTAATGTGGATGGTCTCATATTTTGGATCTTTCATTTAGTTGGTCAGGTGGCAATGGAGAGAGATGTGAGGTTGAGTCATCTACGGTTAATCAGTGCACTGGTTTTTGCAGTGGTGATGTTAACCAATTGGAATTTTTCTGGGCTAATACTGTGGTATTTCATCAAACACATGGCTGAAGAGATGAATCACTAGGGAGATGGAAGCTTTTTGGCTTTAAACATCACCTTGGGTCTTTATTGTTGTCCAGTGAGGCTATTTGGAGCTAGGATGATAAAATTAGTGTCAAAAGTAATGACATTGGAGAGATCCAAAAAAACTGAATCAGTATTGGCACCTTTCTGACAATAGCCTGTTGATTTTGCTCTAAATTTTTACTTTCTGCATTATAAATTGAGTTTTTTTCACTTTTTGGACATAATTCCATCTCATTTGGATCACTGAAGTGTTTTAAGTCATTTGTGCTGACTCATTAACTTTGGTCAGGTAAGTGCATTTTGTGTAACCATCTTGGAAATTATCTGAATGTTTGTGAATATTAAACATTACATTTTCTGAATGGGAAAGGATTAATGGATATGCAGAAGCTATTCATTTCTTTATAATGGATGGATGAAGGTGTTTACTTTGATCATTGCTGCTGTAGATTATTTCTTCAAATTAAATTACCCTAGTTTGTCTTGAATAAAGGAAGTAGTTCATAGCATTGCATAAAGATAGGAAAAAAAAACTGATAAATTATATCTTGAGTTTAAAAATTGATTTTTTTTTTTTTTTAGATATAGCATAATTAGATTTTTATTTTCTAGTGATTAAAATAATACTCATTTGCTAGTTCTGACTAATTGAGAAAATGCTGATATTTCTTTTTCTTCAAGCTGATTCTCAGCTGATGTTGACAGCGGGTCCAGCAAACATTGGGATAGGACAAGTTCCAGCGACAGTCGCACCCCCTCAGGCACCGTTCATGGTTAACTCCACTGGCATTGGAGGCTATGCATATGGCATGTAGGAACAGGCAGGCAGCTTGCCACTGCAGTAGCTGCCCATGACTGGACGTCAAGCACACTTACTCACATAATAGGACCAACTGGACACACAACAGAGACAAGGAGTTCTGGATCATATTTATTTCTAGGCAGCTAGAGATAGAATAAATATTCTTACTGGAAATGGGGGTGTGAAAGGAATTGCCCAAGCTTGCATTCCATTAGTTTATGGATGTATTGTAATGTATGGTAAATATATGCAGAGTATTAAAATGGTGTTTTTGCAAAGGCTTGAAGATGGAACTAGAGATGTCCATTTCTCCTTGACTCTGTTTCTGTTGTTGTTGGCCATTAAACTGACCACTTTGTTGGATGGTTTTCTGCAATATTACACATCTCATGTCATCGGTATCATCTTAAATCAGTAATGCTTATCAAAATCATCATAGTATCTGGCTTGTACAAAGTCAACAATAAACATGCCCTAGTTTGATGTGTAGCTTTGTTCATCCACAACTGGGCATTCTGCAGCCTAAGCTAGTCTCGGACTCCCAGCAATTTGCAAGTTAGCAAACCATGTGCGATGTTTTATTTCATTGTGATGAAGATGGTACTCATTTAGGGAGTTTTCATTATCCTGAATGTGATGTGTATACAAGTTGTTATGTTAACATGTCACGTTGATTTGTTAACTTGTCGAAATTAAAATAACAAAAAAAAAAAAATTTTAAAAATATGTTCAGATTAAATGAGTGATTGCTAACAGAATAAGTGACTGAGGTGAGTGTTATGCCTCTTGTGATAAACATGTATAATCAGATTGGCTCTTTTTTTTTTTTAAACAAGATGCCATTAGTCTTTGGAGGTGATTAATAGATTAGTTACCACACTTGAGATGTAACTCTCTACATGTTCACAAATAAACATGTAACTGTACTCACACTTGTTTTGATTTCTTGAAATTCTTATTTAGGCACTTACACTTTTTATTTTAATAATAAATATAATAGATTTTACATTTTTCTAAAATGGAAATGGAAGCAGGTATGTGGTTTTTTTTTTGATACACTTGATGCTTTTGTGAAGTTGTATTACCATTGATGGGTTGATGTGGCTTTATTCAATAAATATTAAACAGGTTGGAAAAATAAAATTGCTTGAGTTTGTGCTGAAACGTGTATGAATAGCAAAATCTGTAGGAAGTTTGCAGCTCATGTTCCACTAAGCAGACATTGTGCTAACTTTGTAATGACTCACTATGGCACATTGAAATTACCACCAATAATTTGGATTTTGTCATTTGAAAGAAGTATTGAGTTGTCTCCAAAAAGAACACACCAACTTGAGCATGGTGTCATTACAAAAAACAGTTCTAGCTTTTTAAAAAAAAATTGTCAACACCCACTTTGATATTATTGTAATTCAGTGGTGGAGCTTAATATCATTGGTTTTAGGTCTACTAGATTTCCAATTGGAAAGAAACAGTTTGGAGACATTCCTGGTTTCTTGCAACTGATTTGATAAAATGAAATGCCTTGGGGGAGAGTCTACACCAACCTTAGTTATGTTCAGTATATAGGCAAGCTGAGTTTCTGCCATTGGCAGCCAATATTGAAATGTAAATGTTCACAAAATTTGCTCATCAGCAAAGGACAAAAAAAAAAAAATCTGCAAGGAGCATCTTTGTTGTTTATCGATGCTAATTATACTGTTTTTCCACAAGTCTGTAAAGTACAATATGTGCGGTGTAGTAGTTGGTGTTATGGAATGCCATGTTTCTTTCTATAAGTGATTATTTTTACAATGTTAGTTAATTTATTATCGTAAAATATAGGATTTGAGTAATCTGCTGAAAAAAAAAAAAATCTTACTGACTATAGTAAGTTCATACTATGTTAATGACCAGTCTACAGGAGGCTAATTATATTCTCAATACATTCATTTATCTTTTAAAATATAATAGGATATCTACAATTAATATTTACCCAATGCTTTAATATTACTATAAATTACTTTTTTTTGTAATAAAGACTAATTCAGTTGCTATAAGTGATCTTAACAGGCAAATAGCAAACTGACTGCCAGAAAGTTGTATAAATTTGGGACTGTCCTTGTCTGATGGATTATCTGTTTTCATGGCAATTTTTAATTCTTAGGAGCCACTTAAGTTTCTCCCTAATTAGGAATTTTCTGAAATATACTGGGTCTGATGAAAATTGCCTGATATTTTTTTGATTTAAAAAATTTTATATAATCTGAAATAGCTTGACAATTGTGGATATTATAGACTAATAAACAGATTTTCAGCATTATCTCCCTTGACACAGTTCAGCTTCCATACTGCCTTTCCAGTAGATATAATTAGTGTTTTTACAGGGGTGGAAATCACAATAATATAAACCAAATGGAAACTATTAAATTCCTCTGGGTTTTTGACAATTTACACCAATATAAGTTGGTCAGTATATGATATTTCCCTATAAAATTGTTTTTAAATGAAATCTGCATAGTCTGACTTGAGCTGCCACGTAAAATGATTATTTATTTGTGATTTTAGTCAAACGTTTAAAATCTTAAAGAATTTTTTTTCTTCACATAATACACAAGGAAATATCAAGAATAAGCAATTTCCTTTCAGTGATTACATTTAGTCACCCACAAAAATAAATATAAATATCAGATTTGCCTGCCTTGTGATTCTATTAAGTAGAGTTTTTAAGTAATTTGAATTTCATTTATCCATCTGTAGAGTTCAGAGAAGTAACACATTCTTCTTTGTACTGTTTGATTTTGTAGTTATTTTAGACATTTCTTTCTCTTTATACATCATACTAAAAGTCTCTTTTTATAGAGAAGTTTGAGCAAATTGTTTCATTAAACCATCTCTCTACCTTTTTAAAGAAACCATATTTGAATGATGGCCACGTTAACTCTAAGAAGAAGAAAAATTTTAGAGGAGAATTAAATCACGTAAAATGTTTACATTTCAGAAAATTTTTCTCATGTAAGGCAAAGCTGGGAAAAATTAACCCAGTTTTGTATTTCACTTGTCTTTTTGAACCCTGCTCATATTTCTAAATTCTCTGTTAAGACCCCATATTGGTAGATGTATGAGATCACTGCAGAGCCCCTATTGTGCAGGATAAGTTTTGATGAAGCTCTTGCATATTTCCCCTGTATAGGTTTTGTACGCTCCATTGATGTGATTTCTCCTCTCTCTTCTATCCCACTGCCTTGGTTTCTCTCACTTCCCTAAATTCGATTTACCAGGGATGATGATGACGACGACGACTCTTTTTTTTTTCCACTTCCCACCCCAATAAATCTTAAGAAAGAAGCTAAGGTTTTTTTTTTTTTTTTAAATATGGGAAGCCTAGCTAATTAGCTAGAAAATTGAGCTGGTATGACTAGCTGTGTTGGATTATTATTCATGGTTGTATAATACTGCAAAGAAAACAGCTGCTCGCTCGCTCTCTCTCTCTCAACCAGTGCTGTTCTCTCTCAATTAAGGTTGCATTTGGAAACAGATTGTGGTGAGTACAAAAATGAAAGACCTTCATCCTGGGAGTACAAAAGAAGAGCTGGCAGATTCTAGGTCTGAGGGAATATTATATTAGTCAATTAGTTGGTTTTCTTTTTTTTTTTTCACTACTATAAATGCTTAAGAGTATAATCTGTTTTATCTTTAGAACCGTAACAATTAGATTTGTCAGCAGAAACTTGTGAGTAGCTGATGCATAAAAGATAAAGAAATATGGTGCACATGATACTGTAGACTGCTGAAATTTGATAGCTGCTGTTGCCTGAATTTTTTTTTATGTACAGAAAATCTAGAAAATGGGAGCTTTAAAGCCTTAGAAATATATAGCTGTCTGAATCCATTTCAGAAGTAGTAATCTACAATTGTCAGTAATCTGGGGCAATTGTTTATATACAGTAAGTGAGAGGTTTTGTATAAATAGCAAACAAGAAATGTGGGAGTCATGATATGATGCCTTTCACTTGCTTGCATTGATTTTAGAAAAAGCAGACAGCTCTGCAATCGCTTCTCATGTGCTAGCAGAGATGAGGATCCTGTTTAATTTAAACTGGTTGGTAGAAATGTTTAAAATTATGCAAAATAAAATTTTTACTATAACATTTAAATTTGCAGCTGATAGTTTTCCAGATATTCAGTCATCACAGATTGTTATTTATGCATTATTATTAATATATCTCCATGGAAATTTGCTGATAATATTGTGGAGTTTAAACCAAAGAAATCATATTCCAGTATTATACAGGGTTGTGATTATTGTGGACATTGTTGAATTTGTAATTCGACACAGTTTAAGTAAAATAATAATTTTCTACCACCTCTACCTGTTTATTGCCATTTGTTGTGTCTCAGTAAAGTCTACATTTTACTTTGGTGGTAGGCAATAAAATTAAACAGTTCTTGCTATGTAGTAAATAGGCACAAATTTTGAATTGCGTGATCCCCTGTTGCAGATCACTAGCCCTACATGAACTTACATTTTCTTCTTTCATAAAATAGTATGTGATGAGTAGTTTAACTTAGCTGGTGGTTTGGCCGGTTGGTGCATAAGTGATCGCTATTTCTGTAACGTATGTCGTGTCCTCACTTTCTTAAAGATGCAGATAGTCTGGAGCAGGTCACAGAGCTCGCTCGATTGTATTTATTTATACCATTTATGTAGAATACCTCATCGGACTGGGTATTGTTTTTTTGGGGGGAATGTAAACCTGTCTCTAATTTTACGTTATAGTTTCTGGGCAAACAGGAGAATTGACTAGCTATCAGTGTAACTGAAAATTCATGGAATTTTTACTTGGAATAATTGAAGTGGGAACTAAATCATTTGGAAAAATTTAAGTTTTGTGCTAGTCTAGAGGATAGCTAAGGAGTTCTGTGTAAACTTGTAACCATTCTGCCTGTAACGCAAAAAAAATCGGAACTTTGATTCATTTTAAAGTATACTGAATGTGCATTTAAAAAGAAGAAAAGGCTATACGTGAGCTTTAAAAAATTAAAAGTACCATGAATTATGTACAGTTTACTGACTGGTTTGCTCGAAAACCACAAGCATAAAGACTCAAGTTGCCAGTAATGCAAGACTATATTTTGAATCTGCAGTACTAATGATTTTGGTAAGACAAAGTGGCTGGAATGTTTACAACAAAATAGGTTGTTGTTGTTGTTTTTTTAATTTCAAGTGAAAAATGACTTCTGCTCTGTGAAATACGTTATCACTGAGAAAAGTCTGATTTAGGAGGACTTGTGTGTAATCCATCAGGGAGGAGAAGTTCCCTGCTGAAAACAATTTCTGGCTAGGTCTTGTCTTTAAGCTGCCACCCTGATTGAGATGACTGGCAGGGACCGGTCATCTGCACCAATTAGAAACTGGAAAATAATAGAATATTTTTTTCTTTTTTCTTTAAATCCTAAAAATATTATAACTTTCCTCCTTTTTCGCTGTGGATGAAAATTAGGTTGGATGATTGTTTTGAAACTTTTGTTTGTTTAGGTTTTTTTTTTTTTTTTTTTTTTCCTGTGAGAGAAAACTGGCTATTGAAAGTCTCAAAGAGAGGAAGACCAAGGTATCTTTGGACTGCAGCAGGGTGCCTGCCAGGAGCGTATTTATTATTTTAAGTATTCCATAATAGAATTTCTTTTTTTCTTTTAAAGATGCGGGCTGAGGGTTTTGAGACAAGCTCAGGCCAGTTGTGCAATCTAGAAACAAGTTGCTGTAAATCCAAAACATTACACTCTAAAAGTTGTCTGTCAGGATGTGGGGGGGGGGTGATTGAACCAGTATTTTGGCAGTCCTGTCACTACTGAAGTCTTGGGAAATGCCTGAGTTAATACTTCACCATTTTTATCTATTTTGTTTTATATTGGTATTTTAAAGAATTAATAGATCCTCCTCCTTTTTTTTTTCACTTACCTACATATACAAATCTATGTCAGGTATGCTGGATTAATTTTTATAATGTATAAAATCTAACTCCTTTTGGACTACGCTGCTGAATGAATTCGTTTTCAAACGGTATTTCAAACCCACAAAAGACGCAACAGTGAATTTTGTTGTATTCTGAAGCAAACTTCTATTATGGCTTATTTTTATTAGTGCGGACATTCAGAAGAGAACTGATTTTCACTTGAAAAGCAAAATGATGTAAGTTTTGTGTTCATTATCTTAATGGAATGTACATAACTCGCTGTACTGTTTACTTTCCCAACTTCAATGGCAGAATGAAATAAGTTTTGAACACTCAGAACTTTTAAGTATACGTATTGTCATTTACCATGTTGAAACAATATTTTTAAAAAAAAAATAATTTTTCAGATGTCTTATTAGGATTTCTTTTCCTGGCAAACAGTTATGAATGCGTAGATGTAAGTGGTTTACTGTATGGCCACGTTAAAGCTCAGAGCGCTGTGCGTCTAACCTAAGTCCTACTTTGTGCTTACCTAAATCTATTCAATTGTTAGTACCATTTATTAATCAACTGTTATATCTTTTGCAAGAATCGAAACGGTTATCCATGTTGACAAATGCAGAATAACTTTAATTTTTGTTAATATTCATTTTAACTCTCACTCACCTGTTATGTCACATAACAAGAAACTGTTACATAAATTATTATTTTTTTTTTGTGCCTGGCTTAGAGTCAATGATTTTAGGGTTCATATTGTTCAAACTAGGTACTGCACAACAAAAAAAAAGGAAACGGCTGATTGTGTGTTTGTTTAGTAGATTTCCCACAAAAAGAGCGCGCGGACCGCCGAGGAGGAGAAGAAACTGAAACAAACAGTGATAGAGGAAATGATGGGTCTGGTTTGCGTCATGCATTTCGTTTAAATAAACGATAGTGGTCTTTTAAAAAAGCAACCCGGAGACAGACAGACAGGCAGGCATCGGGATCTCCGAGAGGGAGACAGACAAACAAAAAAGGGGTAACCGGATATTCAAGGGAGGGTTTATAGATAGGTGATGAAAAAAAGCTGGAGAGGACTACTGAATCAACAGATTAAAATGTCAGAGCGTCTCGCCGCCTGCTGAACGATATTCGGAGCCAAACTACAGGAAGTTTCTACTTCGTATGTATACAGCTCAGTTTCACATGCCACCCGTATCTAGCATGTCTGCCGCGCGTAATGGATTATTTGATATTTATTGACGATTGGGAAGCGATGACCTCGGGCGAACACGGCTTTGCCGCTGACGTCACGGTCACGTGGTGGTGGTGATGGTGATCTCGCTGCTTTTCGTAACAGGAACCGCTGGAGAGCGATGCCTGGGGTTCCTACTATTTATAATTCGGTTTCTATGCTAAAATTCCTGATCTCACTAAAAAAAAAATTTTTTTTTTTTTTTTTTTTTAAATCATCAGATCTGCAAATATTTATCGATGTACAACTTTACAGACCACCGACCCCCCCCCCCCCCGAGGTCGTCGTCGTTTTTAGTAGAACGAGAGCGCGAGCAAATACCGTGCGATCCTGCACAACTATGACTCGCAGGCCACCATTTGCAAGGCTAAAGATTCCTCTCAAAATACCATTAACTTATCGAGTAATTTAAAAGAACTGAAGTCGTGAATAAGTTTTTTTTTTTTTTTTTCTTTTCAAATCTATAAATCGATGCCCCGATTAATATCGATGGCTTTTGTAGATAACTGTATCGCCTCCCTTCGGCCATGAACTGCATATTTGAAGAATTAATAAGCGGCTCGAATTTAATCGTTTTCTGATGTGAAGATGGTCCCACCCCCCCATCACGAAAGCATCGATATTTGACTGTTTTTGGATCATTAGTTTTGCGATATTCGCTACGGGTCTGGGTTACTAATAACAACAGTGTAGATGGCCTTGTGATGACAGGGCGGACTTAGAGGAAACCGTCCCTCTTCTGGGCTTGTTTTCTTGGCTGGAAAGAGGGGTTTGTTGTTGGGAGGAATCCGCGACTACTATCGGTTTCATGAGAATCCACGATCTTTTTTGACGGAAAAAACAACAACAACAACAACCAACTCGTGCATGAGAGGGAGCGGTAAGATTTGCCGCCGGCATCTGTTCAGAAATTCGAGCCAGCGGGATATTTCCCGCCCAGGACACAAATGTTTCCCATTAAGCAGAGTTTCTCGACGTTCGGGGGGGGGGGGCGGGCCCTCCACAACATGTCTGGAATGATTAGAAGCAACAATGGCGCCTGCTGCTGGAGGAGATGGGTTAGGGTGAGACTGAACCGCGCGACCACATACGTACTAAGGGAGGAATTACCCGCGTGTTCAGAACGAACATTCTCGAAGAGAAAACCCGAGAGACGGCTCCAGATTTCTTCCTCCCTGCGGGCAGGTGGAAAGGCGATCTGTCGTCTATGAATCGAGGCCTTGTGTCCTGGCATCTGCTCACGCAGCCATTTTGTTTACGACGTTCACCAGAAAAGCGAGCTGTCTGTCACTCAGCCCACATCACTGGCCAGAGATGGGATTATTTACTTAGTTTAGTACAGCAGACAAACAGAAACAGGAGCTCCTACCCCACCCCCCTTTTTTTTCCTCCTCATTCTTTCCTCTTTTCAAGCAGCTCAGTTAACCAGTGTCCTGGGTTACGGTCGGATTCTGCAGTTTGATGATCATCTTTCTCTAAATTTCCAAACTGAAAAACAACAACAAAATGTCTACATTAAAGTGTAGAAATCTCTCGTTCTTTTTCCAGTGTAAATGCCGGAGTTACAGAGCCAACACGCAATTCTAAGATCTGGTTTGCGGTGTTAGAACGGATCTCGAAGGGGCATAAACTCTCTCCCGTGTGTAAATGAAATTCACTTATTAGTTATCGCTTCGAAAATAAAAAAATCTGTGAAACAAGATCTTTCCGACATCACAGTGAAATAGGAGGGAGCGAGATGATTTACATCTTTCACACCGGTATGGAGCGAACTCTCGTGCGACTATTTACAACAACTTCGTCAACGAAGGGCTCGAGTCATGTGACGGGTTTATCAGGTTGCGCGTGGATCTTGGTCTCCGTAAGAGGTGCGCCGCGCCACTGTCACGTGAGTCCAAAGTTCCATAACTATGGCGAAAAGGAAGTGGAAAAGGCTGTCACAGATGCTCGCCTAATGAAGTTACGGAGCGGAGTGTGACGACTTACCGACGAGCACTGTTACCTAGCCATAGACAGTCAGGTGCGCTGCAGATGGCAGGAGGCGCCTGGGACTTGTTTTCGCTAGATTTTGGCAGACCGGAGCCAGGTTCTGTTCTCTGATGAGAGTGGATTCGAGCTCGAATTTGCTGGACGTCCAACGTGATGCTGTCTGTAGATCACCAGTGAGAGGGCGTTCTAGTCTGCGGGGCGCTGTGTCACACAACCATCGAGGCGAATCCATCTCCCTCATAGAACTGTTAAAGGTCCGATACCTGGACGAAGTCATCAGACCCGTTACATCATTTATACGAAGTCACGGTAGTCAATTCACCCTCGTGGTCGATAATGCGAGAACCCATTCGTTCAAGAGCAACTCCAAGCCTTGGCAGGTGGTGAATGGGACCCCCCCCCCGTTACGTCAGGAGCAGGTGCGATGCTGCTGAGATGCCGGCCAGAAGTTGTGATGAACTATAACTATTTTAGGAAGAACGTTGCCTTGTTCATCAGAGACGGGCCGCACAGGGTTAATTTGGAAACCCAATGCTCCCCTCCGATTTATCCACTACTCGGAAGGAAGACCTGCGATGTTACGCGCACAGAATAACGGGCCGTTTGTTAGGTTATCGCTTTGGGGGGTTCGGTCAAAGAGCAAAGATTTATCTGAAGACGGACGCTTGGGTGGAACGGTGAACATCACAACCGCCTTTTCCAGCAGTCTGTAAGAGAAGAAAGCAGCCTCTGATGATGGACAGGAGACAGGTGACCTTGGAAGATCCGCCGATGAATGAGAGTGCTGGGCTGGTGCTAGGTAATGTCGCTATCATTACAAGAAAAGGAAAGACAATTATTGTACATTCTTCGTATCCTATTGTTCTGTTTCATATTTTTTCGCCCAGCAGCTCGCCTTCTCCCACCTGGCCTAACCCGGTACCGTAACAGCAACTGAAATCAGCTTTTTATTGCATCAATAAAGACAGCACGAATTTGTCATTGTTTATTATCCCAAACAATACAGATGACACAATTAATGCTAAGAAAAATGTATAATGAGTTGCATTGTGGATTTTCTTAAAATCGGACAGATAAACAGAATGGCCAAGGATATGTTGCGGGTGGCCGTCCCCGAGAGGAAGAGAGAATGACGGGGTGTGAAGAGCTGGAGTAATGATCGTCTCTCTCTCTCTCTCTCTAATGATGTGTACGTGTTCAGGATCGTCGCGTTGTCTACCCTTCAGGGTATAAAATAGGAAAACTTGATCAGTGCACAATTTTCACATCCTATGTTCTGGCCGTGTCTGGCTCCAACAATTATTCTAACCAACCATTCATGCTACCATGTGTCTATTACTGATCGAAAGGGTATTGTGATTACCACAGAAAACCATGATTATGATTAATGATTACTTTTATCACCTAAGTCTTAGATGTGTGCATCTTCCAATTGTACAAGACAGTGAGGGATTACACTTGATTATCATTTGAAAAAATATTTTAAAAAACGAAATATTTCAGTAAAAATGCATGCACTTTAACAAATAGATTACACGTAGATTACAAGCATTTTAGCTCTAAATAGTAAAAAAATTGGTACACCTTTCGAAATATTAATCAGACAGAAGTGGAATCCATAGAAGAATTATCTAGTTTTTCTTATAACACAATGGCTGATCCAACTTTAACCATAAACAGCAACTTTCTAACACAAACAGAACACCTGTGTATAGTTAATCATTAGTGTCAAATGTCATAATTCTTGGAAGGAAAAGTGCAAAAATCTTAGTTCAGTAAGTTTTCTTGTACCTCTTCTCAGATTTTCTCTCAGGTCATTTTGGTCTAATTCAAATGTATTTGACCCTTTCCTGGGTTGCTAAGTCTGCGTTGTTTTTTATTTAGCCAATATAAGGTGGCAGGCCTTGGGTCAAAGCTGGCTAACACTGGTGTATTCGTTTTTATGTACACATAATTTTCGATTGTAGAAGAGATCTGCCAGGTGATTTTAACAAATTGTATGAGGATATCAGACGTTCGTAGTCAGCAGACTGTGGTTTGCATACAATAATTCTGCTCAAGATCTTTGATAAAGTGGAAAATTCATCCCGTCCACATATGATTTGTAGAACTTGTTTGCATGACTTTTCAGTACCCTGATATTTTTGTCTTATTGTTTCATATTGATCTGCTAGTTATGCCAAATCTGTGTAAGGACCGACACCTTCATGGACATTACGAATGTCCTCATCAGTTGCCGTCAGCTTGCAGAAGACAGCCATGCTGTCTGTGAGCTGGTCAGATATAGCAAGTTCAAACCGGTTGGACATGAAGTTTTTCAAGGACATTACTTCATTATGAATGGCACTAAAACTTCTGCGATCTGTGACAAATTGATTTCTTTTAGCAGTCCTCCTTCCTTTCATCCACAGGGATACATTTTCCCGTGTTAGCTCTGTTTCATCGAGTTCAGAGAACAGTGCTTCCTCCCAACCTCCCAGTAGTGGTTTCTCCACAAGGCGCTGGAATTTTTTGATAAAGACCTGAATTTCTGGTGCAAGGTCCACAATTATAATACTGTCAAACTGAAGTTTGTGCTGAAAATTCTTCAACAAAAACAGAACATCTGTTGTGATGCACATCAGTCGCAAATTGTCTACATCAGTAAGAAATTTCCCGAAGCCTTTAGTTTGGTTTACATCACTCTGTTGTGAATATGTAACTAATGCTTTCCATGAAACCAGAACAGCATCCACGAGATTCAAAGCAAATTCTGCCCATCTCACTTCAAACCATTTGGAAAATTGTTTTAGAGGGAACGAATCAGTTGCTGCAATTTTCTCCAGCTCTGAAGTTTCTCGTGGTGACGAGTGAAAAAACTGGTAATTCCACCAGCCTTTTCAATCATATGGTAAATTTCTGCGACTAACTTGCAGATGTCCTTGAATGCAAGTGCCGAGATATGTACTGCGCATACTGATTTCAACATATGATACTCTGCGCCGAGCTCCTCTCTCATAGAATCCAGCTGTGCCCATAAGCCTTTGTGTCTCCCTGTGTTCTTGTTCTCTCCGTCGGTTGTTTTTGAGAACATCATTGAAAGACGGCAATTTTAATTCTTCCAATTCAGAGGATCATAAAATTTATTTCTACTTCTTTACAAAAGGGTTCTCCGTTTGCCTCTAACGAGGGGAGTAGGCCCCTCAATAACATAAGTCCATGCCAACTGGTCCCACCTCCCTCTGCTCAGCCATATTGCCACGTAGTGTGTTAAAATTTATCGCGACACTCACTTTGAGAACCACTAAACTAAACTAAACTTTTACTCTAATTCTTCGGACGAAATTAATGGTTCATTTATTGGTACTGACGATTTTCTTAAATGCCATTCAAAGAGACATGAAGTACCCATCATATGCGTTACGTGATTTCCCTGAAACTTCGGGCCAGATATTTCAGTGATTTCACGAAATCCCTGGTTTTACGTTCTCGCTGTAACATATATACTGGTTGTAAGTAAAATACTCATGTATAGTGTTTAAGCGATTGACAACAAGTTGATGTTATCTAAGGCACAAAACTATTGTTGAAAGTTAAGGGAAAATTTCACTATGGGCGCAGATAATTTGGACATGTAAAAAGCACTAATATCAGAGACGTCTTTACAATTTACAGACATTTGGCTGAAGCATTAATAAGTTAACTTACATCAGGTGATTATTATTGTGAAGATTTTTTTACAGATAATAGGTGTAAAAGCTCGAATACTTTCGCTGGTGCTATTCTATACTAAGTAATTATATCTGTTAACAAGGTTAATGTATATTCCATGTCCAGAATATTGGGGTTAGTTACTCGAGTGGCAGCGACTGACTGGAGCTATGAAATATAAATAAAAAACCACACAAAACAGTTGTATCTAAATTCCTGATTTAGGTTGCCTAGTTACGAAGTAAATTTTAAGGAAATATTACCGCTAAATTCTCCAATCTTCCGACTTTTGAGCGCAGCGTCTCCTTCCTCCACGGTTGTAGATGGTATCATTTCATCACTGCACGCTCTTATTTTATACACTGGTTTAGTTAACAAATACTTTCCCTTTTGACTAGCCTCTATTTTCGTATTTTCCTCTCTATTTCTTGCCTTTAAACCTTATATAGCTCCGCAATTAATTCCGTGCTCAAACCAAATCTATGGCCTCGCCAGCAGCTACTAACTACATCACAGAACTGCAGGTTCAGCGAGTTTCCACTAAGCTCGTGTTCCGGTCGCAGGTCACGCAGTCGGTCAACAACAATTATTGCCCGATCGGATCTCCGCGAAAGCGAACCTCGATTATTTACAGGGGTGGATGGGGCTGGTTGAATAGAGATGTTCAACTGTTAATTATTCCAGGCGTTTTTATGGCAACGCTGCTGCCGTTAAATGGTTTCTCAGATAGATTGCAATGGAGCAAGACACTGGTCCGGAAGGAACTCTTCTCCGGGTGTACTCTAACACAACGCACCGTTTATGGGTTTCGCAATTTTGAAACGTCTCTTAACAACGCCAAATCCTAGAATGAAAGCAATCAAATCGAATTTTATAATTTTTGTCTAATTAAATACAGTTCATGCTGAAGGTTTTTTTTTATTTTTAAAAAGAAAAAAAAAATCAGACCGGATGTACTCAGACTCGTATGCAAAGTTACATTTTGCTCAAAAAACAACAACACGTGACCCTTAATTAATTAATTTTTTTAAATATTTACGCGAGTGTATATTTAAAGCAGTTGAATTTATTAACACGAGATCGTCCTTTATCGGCGTAAGTGTAATGAGAAATCGCCAAAGACTCTCAGAATTGTTTCGTTTAAAAACGAAACAGAAAATAACAATAAAAATATCACGTGCACCGGTCAACAGTTCTGAAAGAAAGGTATAAATGCAGGGGATAAAGATGGTGTACAACGTTTTATTTAATGTGTGCGGTTATTATGCCACGAATAACCGACAACAATAAGCAATTAAAAACTAATCTAAACCACTTATTTTAACTTAAAACTTGGATTTCGTTAAAACAACTCACTTCTGACTTTTGTAACTGTTCCGCTATCGATACGCGAAATAGCTGCGAACAGCCGAATGATGCTGTGACTGCGTCGGTACCACCTGCTAGAGCAGGGCATGTCCAGTGACCGCCAGTTGTAGGTGGCATTATACAATTAGGGTGACTTTCTAGAACTTTCGTTTCACAGGGTCACTCACCGTGCTGGCTGCCGGAAGTTACCGGTGACTAGGACAAATTAAATTGGTTTCAAAAGAGAAACTTCTATATGTATTCTGTATGGTGGAAGAATGAGACTGCTCAACAAAGGTGTACAAAAGGGACTCTCACCGGGACAGGTTGTGACGAAAAGAAAACCAAACGGGACAAAAAAAAGTGACACGTGATCAGTATATTAAGGTAGCAAACAAGACAGCTTACAGACCAGGAAATGACAGAATAATTACAGCAGACAAACCCGGTGTCTGTTTTGGCAGTAAAGCAAAGAACCACTTTTTGATCTGCCAAACCAAATAACTTATTAGCTGATAAAAAAAAACAACAAAACAAAGAAAAGGGCCCAATTAAGGCTTGCAGGTGAGATCACGTGTCAGCCAGAAACTGGCAGCTGATGCAGGTGGCGCGGTTAGACGGCTCAGTGCTTGCAAAAGAATGTCTATTTGGCGACAAGTCGGCGACTGCTTGCTGAAAACCTGGACCATTTTTAAACTATTTAAAAATGTTTCAGTACGATGGCTTAGGCCCGTGTCTGGTATAACTAGATCCGGGAGAAAGAACAACACAAAGAACGCTCTCTGACCACGAACCTGAGCCTTCTTAAACAGGAAGCAAGGAACAACCGTACAATCAATAATGGTAAATTCAATATGGCAGCTATGCCAATACATTCCTACAGCTTGGAATGTCCTAACACTTGATTAACAGAATGACGTGAATCTGCTGCAGCTGTAATTAAAACCAAAGGTGAGTATATTTGTTTTTGTAGTTATTCATCGGTGTAATTTGCTTATTTGTGTTAAAATAACCATTAAAATTAAATAAAGAATTTATAGATTTCTCTTGGGGTAAAGATGTCTTCGTTTCAAAAACCTAGTAGAATAAATCTTACATTTACAATATTATTAATTCAAGATGAAAATAAAGGTTCCCATAATCTTAGGCTGGATTTTTATTTAAAGAACACACTCGGTATTTCAGCTGTCTTATTTTTTCATTATACAAATCTCTACCGTGATAGTTTGGACAGTGAAGCTAAAAACACGTGACCGAGATACTATACTCCATGTAGGGTTGGGGTGGCTAACTATATATATATACAAGGCCCAACAATCATTGACTTATCTATCACACGCGCGTCATCTCTCATGCTATATGCGTTCTTTAAATATTCTAGCTAGCTTGTGTGCGTACGTATTTACTGTTTCGCATCTGCAGGACGTTGCAGATGGAGTTTCAATGGTGCTCACGTTACTTCCGTCGTGTGGCGTTATCGAAACCCAGCAGTCGCTCTGGTGACAGAGCCGCCATTAATGACTGCCACGCCGGACTCAACACTTTGATATGTCGATCAAAGTAAACAAATCAGAAACTCAAACAGACCCCGCTTTATCTTCTAAAAACGAGACGGAGGAGGCACTATAATTTCCCCTTCGGTCAATGGGAAAGTTTCCCAGAGACGTCGGACCCATACAGGGCGGAGTGTGGCGGGCTTTGCGCTGACCAAACCTGGGGCTCGTCCACTTCCGCAGAATTAGAGAGAGAGACGGCCGGGCGACTCTCAGGTGGGTTTGTCTCCACCGCAAATAAAGGAACAATGTTTCTGCAACCCACTGACGTGAAAATCGAAAAAGTGGAAGTTAAAGCTGAATTCCCCTTCCTTTATCTGTGGGGGGAGACACCCCCCCTTTTTTTAAAACAAAAAAAAAATGCAGGATTTACCCCCGTTCAGGGCGACTGCATTGAGAAAGAGCAACTACACTAAATTAAGTGGGTGGGGTTTGTCTGTCTGTGTCCCGGTCCGACTGTGAAAATGGGCGAATTACGATTCCGCGGGTTTGGTTTTGTTTTTTGTCTTTTTTAGGGAGCAGGGTTACGGTTAGGGATAGCATCTGCTGAACACGGGAGAGGAGGGCTCTCTTCAGACAGAAACCCTACAGGATGGTACCTAACGCAGGGGGAGGTGGGCTGGTGGGAGGGTTCGGCTACTATATTTTTCAGAATGCAGGTTTCATCATAAACGTCTCCCCTCGTCTGCCACTTCCTGGCGGGGCCTGTATTTGGTTATTGGAGGAGAACACCCGACCACGTGTCTGCGCACCGGGCGCATCTGTCTCCCCCCCTTGACACGAGGTCGGTGCGTTAACCGACACGGTTCATTGGTAACTTTGTTTTGGAAAATAAGGTCAAAGAAAAACTCCTTTTGGCACGGTAACGTTGCAGGGAAAATACAGACAAAGAACCGTGTGGATCGTCGCCACCAGACCCGTTATCTGACAGTATCGTCTGTGGATAAGCATAAGGTTAATTTATCTTTTATTGAGCGTCGTAAAATTTGCCTGATTATTTACCGATAGCCACAACCGCGATGATTATTTACTTTGGAATGGCTGCTTGTCGATAGTCGCAAGCGCTTTATCATCTATAGATTATTGCGAGAGTATATTACCGATAATCATAATCTTTCGATATCTATCAGCGCTGGAGTTTACTGACTTCGGGGAAAATTCGATCCTTCGGCAATTAGTGAAATGTTTCCCCTCAGTACAGCGCCACACACACCTAAAAAAATGACTGCGGTAGATATTAGCTTCGATGGAGGTGGAGCAACGTTTCTAATTTCTCGTAGTATCCCCAAGAAACTCCGTTTATTTCCATCAATGATTACTCGGGCAGTTGCTGTTCCCTCTCTCCTGTTTAAAACTGGGCGGGGGGGGGATATTATAATACACGGCACGAGTCAATTATAGAACGGATACCGATGCTTTTATAGATGATAATATTATATAACAGCCATCGTATATCGTAACTGTAAATATTTATTGTTCGCCGCAAGAAATACCAATCACCGTAATCGAATAACGTTGTTTTAACGCTGTTCATTGAATAAATCAGTCGATTGTGTTCGTTCAGGCTGACGAAAGCAGACACGACCGCTTTAACGCACTCGTGTATTAAGAATCCGAAATAGGTTTCTCTCATTTGATAGTTAAAGAAACATTCCCATAATGCATTGCGATTTAAAAAAAAAAAAAAAAAGGCTATTCCGTCCACTGGGAACTGAACGTGAGCAGGTTATTTCAGGTGTGGTGTTGAACGTTTCCATTTTCTTTTCTGTGATTTGGTTTTAGGAAAAACTTTGGGTTTTTTGGCGAGGAGTATAAAAAGAAAATTAATATCCCAGGTTGTTTGGTAAGTGAGGGCGGCGGCGGCGGTCAGTGGAAGCGGAATTAGCCATTAAGAACGAGGCGTATATTAAGTTTCGAAAGACCTGGGTTCAGTTGGAGACCAGGGCCGAGAGAGAGAGAGAGAGACGACAAAATTAAGTATCCTTTTGATTTTATATCCGTGTGTCGGCTGTGAACAGTAATCGTCGAGAAAGACTCGGGTTCCCCGGCCAGGCTGACTGCTAACTAACTGCCAGCAAAGTTGCTCCTAAATTGTTTGTCGTCACGCTATTTCCGGCGTGTTATTATTTGTTTCCTATGCCACCGATAGGAGTCTCTGTGTTTACAAACGCCAATTAAAAAAACAACAGCAACCCTCTAGTATAAGAGCGGTTTGGGTTTTGGATGAGAGTTACCGGAAGTCGCGCCATCTGTTCTTCCGAAGTAAAGCGTTGCCTCCCTTGAACCCGGGGGGGGGGAACGGATAAAGTTACTTGGTGGGGTGGCTGTGCGTCTGTTCTACATCCAGCCCCGACCTGCAGCAGATCTAATAAGGCGGCGGCGGGCCTATCTGTCATCGAGAGATCCAGCGCCAGTTATTCAGCGGAATGAACTCGTATCGTTTGTCCGGCGATCGAAATAAAAGTTCTCAGAGCGGGCGGGGCGAAGTGGCAACTGCTTCTCGACACGACAGGGGGGGGTCGAAAGAAAGTATGATGACCGCGGGCCAGAAACGAAGAAATCGGATAGCATTTCCCCCACCGGCGGCTTGTTCAATTGTTGAAAACGAGAGCCGGGCTAGTGGTGTGCGTGCCCGGGACACTGTGGCTGCATTCCTGTCGTTCTTTACGACCCGACTCACCCACCGGCAGCTGACGGGAAGGAAGCCGGCCGCTATCTGGAATATCATGAGAACTTCTGAGGCGCAAGGGGAGGGGACGAGCAGAGAATGGGGCCATAACTTTAACGGGACTACAATAACAGCTGAAATAGCTGGTTGGGCTTCTTGCACCGATTATACTTTGTACAATGCGCACCGTGCTGACGTCACGATGACGTCACACGCCACGGCGCCGACACCTTTTTGTTGATGTCACCCGCACGTGTTTTATTTGCAACAACAAAAAAAAAAACTTTAAAAAAAAAATGGCCGCTTACGTAATGGACTAAGTTACCCCCCACACACATACAAACAAACAAACAATAGCCGCATTAATAATTAAAACCGAGCAAATATATAAATATATATTTTTAAAGTACAGTATATTTTGTTCAAGAGATTGGCGCTTTAAGATCTGGGAATGTATCCACTATCAGGCGACGTCTTATAGCTCACCGATTATATACGCTGGCGTTCAAAAATTATGAACTCACCGTACTAAAGCACTGTCATCCACTTTATTGTTAACAGGAATGCATTATCCTACAAAAACGAGCGACAAATAGTCACGGATTCCCTGAACCATGCATTAACTTACTATATACATACCATTAATTGTAAAAAAAAATGTTATCACTTCACACGTTCTACATAATCATGGCCAAGCTAGTTATCTATTTATGTGCTCGGTTTAATGTTATCGTGTCTACTAACTCGAATAATTGTTAGCCCTCCGCTACTGAAAATCGCTTTGTTTTGTAGATAACAAAAAAAAAGAGGCCCCTAAAAACAAAATTGTACAGAAACAAAGTCACGGCTACCGCCCGTGATAAAACTGGTTACTCCCATCGGAAAAATGGAGGGGGAGGTGTGTTTACAGACGATGTGCGCGAACAACCATCTATGGAATAAAGTCAACTGACTCAACCATAAACTTAAAGTGCTTTTTGAAAAAAAGAAGAAAAGAAAAACGGGGATAAAAAAAAAAGGAACTGTGACATATCAAAACGCATGTCTAACCATTCATAAATAAAAGGGCACAGTTCTCAGACGACGACTGCTGCATAAACCGACTTCCTATACCCTTTGTTTGGGTCTGGTGTTTTCACGCTTCGGTCGACCAATATGGCGTACATTTCTGACATTTCTTCTCTCTCAGTTCCCCCCCCCCCACCCACCCAACCACCTCAGCCGGCCACTTCGGTTTCTCCCACATCTAAAAATAAATATGGCTCTAGTAGGGACTTTCGTTTGGTAGCAAAAAGAGAAAAAATTAACCGATACACCTTTTGTCCAAATCGCCGTCGTCTTGGAAGGACCGAGCCCCTAACCAAGTCCCTACCATTCTCGATCCAAGACTCAAAGCTGGAGACAATTGATGACTCTTCGTAGTCCCCCGACGACTTCTGGCCGGCAGCTGGGCGACTCACAGACAAACTTCGATCTAACTACTACGTCACACACGGCCCTGACCTTCACCGTCCTGGAAGTTGTTGCGTAGAGTTCACGTTAATTTTTATTTTTCCTGCGGCAATCACCACTTTAATGCATGTTCGATCGCTGAATGGCGAAAAAAAAGAAGAACAGAACCAATAATTCCGAGTGCTGTTTTAAATAACAGAGAAGCGAATTCGGTTTCTGTGTCAGCTGAGATGTGGATATTGATAAGCGATGCGAAGGAGAAGGCCGGATATCTACTTACTGAGTGAAGCAGATATAGTATAACATATATATGAGACATGGGATGCGTGTTGGTGCCACCGCCTCGGTGAAGCTGGCAGGGGTCCGATTACACTTCACATACGTGTGCACGCACCATGTAAACAAATAGAGACGACCCCAGGAACGAAACGCAAATTCTTTTGAGCCTTAGCTATTATTAATACACTTATTAGTCGAAGGAATAGTCTCGTGTGAAATTACACCGTTGTTTTCCAGAAGTCCATCAGTAGCGCTTGTAATGTATAACATCAGTTCTTCGGTCAGCATTCTGTGACTTTTGACGTGGAAAACAGGGAAGAAGCGAGTCTGTGTTGTGTAGACGCACAAGATGGAGTCTGCAATGTACTTCTTCGTTAACCACAAAGTTCCGCGAAATAAAAATTGGATGAAAAACAACAACAACAAACGATTGATGAGCGCAGATTGTTGCCAGTATTAGGAAAGCTGATACTGACGGAACTTTGATAAAGAAATAAAGTCAAGTGCCAGGATTTCTTTTTATTTATCGACATTTGCAAATATTAACTTAAAAAAACAAAACAAACATGCGTGTTTATTTAGAGATGAGACTGATCGTTTAGTTTGGCAAAGAAAAATAATAATTGGAAAATATCTAAGCGAGAATTTTCTAAAATTTCTTTTTAAAAAGAATAAAATTCAAGCGCGTAATTATGAAATAAATAATATGAGAGCAAAAAAAAGGGGGGGAAGTAAGATAGACAGCTTCATTAGAGATTGTTCTAAGAAAAGTCTGCTATCCTGAAATATTTGCGACTTGCCAGAGTTCGCGACCCCTGGTAATTGTTTAGACAGTAAACGGCAGAGCCAGTGTCGTTAGTAATTATTCCTGCTATTACCAGCCGAGTTATGGCTTCTTGTTTGATGCGACATTCACGGGACTTTGTCGGCAGTCACGTAGCAGTAATAAGCAAATAAACGGGAAAGAGGAAAATTCGGATGTTAACTCAAATTGTTGCTTAGTAGCCGTTAAAGTTTTTTATTCCCCCCCCCTCGACTTTTATTTAAAGCAGTCTGTAGAATTTATCTTGCAAATGTAGCCGAAAATTGCTACGCACTAGTTTAAGGAACCATGGACTTCCACTCAGTTTAACATGTTTCTACTATTTTTGAATCGGTTTCATTGTCAAAACTACTTATTACAAATTGTCTCACACACACACACACACACACACACACACACACACACACACAAACAAACAAACAAACAAAGGATAATCAGTCAAATATTCACACTTCAGTACATTGAAGAATGTCTCTTCCTCTTTTTAGCGATCTTTTGAAGTGAGAGTAGGAATAGTAGTAACGTCAGAACATCATAGATCACTGTGCACAACTATGACGTACAGATGGACGCCACGCAGCGCTCTGCACAAGTGAGCCCTCTAGAATAAATACTTATTTATTACAGGTGATGTGTAGATAGAGCAGCTTACAGGACAGCAAAAAAAGTACTCGTTTTCTTTCTCTTTCTAACAAGTGGCGCTAATATAATATATTCTGTTAGTCTATTGCTATTTATCATGGCATAGAGTAAGAAGAGAATTTCAGTAACCTTTAAACAATGCAGACAGTGAACACTATTAACCAAAAGTTTAACTAATATCCAAAGTCATGTTTAGTGGTTTTCTCCTTCTGGTCTAGACACCAGCTATAGTTTACCGTTGACCTTATTGATATAAAGAGGCCCCTATATATTCGTCATTGAAAAAAAAGTTGAAATGTCACGAGCTTCATATGCTTCAATTTACTCCACCTGTTGACATGCAGCCGTTCATCTCCCAGGATGGAAACATTACGCGGATGCTGCTGTTTCAGGTTTTTAATGATGTTGTGATGGATAAGTGGCACATATTCGAGAAACTTTAATGTTCTCATATCTCGCTTCGAAATGTTATGTAGTGGCTGTCCTGTCAAACTTAGAACCACTCTGCTTTCCCGCCATTTGCTGTCTGTCTTCTTTCTGTTGACCTTCCTCCCGCACATCAAGGAATTGTTCTTGATACATTTTACTGAAATCAAACCACTAGCTGGGTCGTTACGCAGTAAAATGGTTAATCTGTCGTGAGGGCCGGCACATAGATCGAATGTGAATAACTAACCTAGGCTTAGTACCGTCATCTTGTTGATTCGCTGCATTTGATGATGCGCTGGTTGATTTCTATGCTTTTCTCTGGAGAAATTGTTGTTCTGCTTCAAGTACTCACTGCCCTCCTGGCTGCGTGTGTGTGAGACCGCGTCTGGCTGGATTTTTAACCAAGTCACGTTTTCCAGTGTGGTATGAATTTCACGAGAAACCCACTTCTTCGCTAGATCCAGATTATCCGTGACACACGGTCGCTTGTCATCTTGCTAATGTATCGCTCATAGAGGCAGCGGATATTTAGATCTTGTCAAAAATATATATATATATATCCATAGCTGTCAGGGTTAGTCTCAGACTCCCTCCAGCCCGTGGCAGGTACAGACCAGTAAGTCAGCCACAACAACTTCATCGTTGTCAGAAAGAATATATTTTTTGTACTTTTCTGTAATGCAGACAGTAAACATTTAGCCCACGATTTGTATACACTGACACTGCAAACTCCTTAATTCTTCCGCAAAGGTCTTGGCTTTAAAAAGTGCCAAAGCAATTACCTGTCAATGGTCCTTGGCGTGCTGACGGTGCAAACTTTGGCAGCCAAGACTTGCTTCATCAGCGGTTACACGAATCTAGCACTAGTAAAAGAAATTGCAATTTTAAAATTATCATCAAGATAACGAAAATTTTAAGCATAATTTAGACTGATATTGTTTTTGAATTTCTTGGGACTGTGTATTCATAATAAATCCATTAATTTTTCACTATGTCAAACAGCGCCGATTTCCTAGAACAGTAAGGGTTAATATTTATTATTATTCAAGCTACGTATTATGAAAATATATGCTATTTTCATTTACAAACAATACATCTTTACTACAATTAATCGAATGTGAGAATAAACTTCTATTATCCCACATCTGCACAAAATCATCGTAAACTAATTACGAAAGATGTAAAAACATGCTTGAACTTTCATCCCCAATGGATGAGTGGTACTGGCTCCCGCTGTTACACGCCATCATCACTTGAATCTGTCTCTGCAATTGTTTTTAAGATCCCTTACGTGCGAAGCGCCTGCCACATGCAGCCATCAACTACATCATTTAGTCCGCTGTTGCACTAAACACCTCAAGCTGTTTGTTTAGAATAATGTTGTTGCCACATAGTTCATTAATTACAACTTTCTCGCTCTACTTTTATGCATAAACAATTTCACAAATGCTTACTTCTATGACGTACATTACGTCGTTTGTATTTTTTTTTTTAGCAGGAGAGCAATAGTATCAGCCATCCATGTATAAAAATTGTGGTCAACTCAAATCTACGGAGATTTCCTTGAAATTAACTACATCGCTAAGTTTTTACAGAAAATAATTTAGATTTGAAGTAAATATTATGGTTTATTTCTACAATGAGTATTTTTTGTGCGATTATTAAGCAGAAATTTTTGATAATGTATTAAAATGAAGAGAGAGAGATGATGATGATGTCAGTATAGAGAGATGACGTCAGCATAGGAGAGAGATGATGTCAGCAGAGAGAGAGAGATGATGTCAGTATAGAGAGATGACGTCAGGACGTCAGTACACAGAGAGAGATGATGTCAGCAGAAAGAGAGAGAGAGAGAGAGAGATGATGTCAGCAGAAAGAGAGAGAGATGATGATGATGTCAGTACAGAGAGATGATGTCAGAGAGAGAGAGAGATGATGTCAGTATAGAGAGATGACGTCAGGACGTCAGTACACAGAGAAAGATGATGTCAGCAGAAAGAGAGAGAGAGAGAGAGAGAGAGAGAGATGATGTCAGGACGTCAGTACAGAGAGAGAGAGATGATGATGTCAGTACAGAGAGATGATGTAATTTGTCATTGTACCAAACATGATGCTGTAGATTTTAAGAAAGATCTGGGGAGAGGGTAGCTTGAAGTTAGGGAAGAGAGCCATGCAATATAACTCTTGCGAGAATCCATGTGTTGTTGTCAGATTTTGTCTCCGAAGGACAGAGTGGATAATACTTCCTAAGGACGACGCCTGAACCCCCAAAACCTGTTATTCTACTAAAATATCAGCTGTTTTTTTTTTTCCCTTCCTTGTTCATGTTCCCAGCTAGTAATTTTTTCATTATGATTTTGTTTCATACGCAGCTTTAAAAAAAGAAACCCCTGTCCGTGGATGATATGTAAAGGAAAGTGGTCAGTTGAAAGAACTTTTTATTTTAACACGGAATGCTTCAGGAAATGCCTCCCCCACTTTTTTTTTCGTTTTACAGTATCGAACAGACATCTTAATGTGTGCAGCTGAAGCGACACTCATAAGGTCATCCGGGTCTTTTTCTTTTTTTTTACAGAGATGGTCTTGTAAGCAGAAACCGTCGCTGTGTCTGGCAGATAACGTGGGGCTGGTCCAGCAGGGCTGTCGAAAACGGGCTTCCACCTGATTAAAACAAGATGAGGTCCCACTAATTCTTCTCCGTGGGGCTGGTAAGCGAGACGACTGGCATTTCTAGAAATGTTTAAAATGACCCCAGCCTTAGGATAGATAAACTTTCATTTTAAATTACATTAAATACGATTCCGTCTAAGTCACCGAAAGTCAAGTGAATTCTGTTGTTCGTTTGTTTCGCGTGTTAACCTTTTTTTTTAAAATAAAACTACCGTCTCGAGATATTTCCTTCGGACCGGATGCCGGTTTCTTCGAGGTTGTTGTGTGCCCCACCCACCCCCGGGGTTGAAGGGAAGTTATAAGTGAACCAACTCGAGTGTAAGACCGAGTTTGTTGCGCCGAACTACGTCTATGGTTTCTCCAAAGCTTAAACCACGTAAACAGGATGTAGGAGAAATTTTAACAAGGTGAGACTTCGGTTTCCGGTACTGTTCCTTTAAAAGAAAGAAAGGGAGGGAATTCTTACGCCCTGCAGAAAGACCTGTGCCCTTCATTGATACTATGAACTGTAGTGACCCCCTTCCCTGGACACCATTTATTAGATGTACAGGAAAATGGTCTGACGTTTGATTGATGGTAACAGTCGATGTGCGTCCATGGCGTCGCCTTCAAGAATATCTCAAATACGCTTCTGTCAGACTGCTGTTTACATAATAGTTAAGGGTGTTGTGGGTCCTGCTTCTTTACTTATCCTCTCCGAATCTTTGGGATATACCACTCCGCCCAACTTCTCAACACTGCAAGTCTCAGGTAAAATATCCTTTGTGTGCGTGTACAAGTAGAACCGGGATTTTCGAAATCGTTTATTGCCAGCCATTAAGTCCGAATATTTTACGAGTTATTAGCGCTTTAATAACCCGACTCAACAAACAGCGAACTTAGTTCAATGTCAGACCGACAGAAGCCACCTTGAAACGACAGCTTCATCCGAATTTTCGCACCTGTTGCACCAGCGACTACCCCATAGACAACTGGGGTGGGGTGGGGGAGAGAAATGGCTGTGTAAAGATAGTCGATAATTCGCCTATTTTTCTCACCGATCACGAACTGAAGCCATTAAGCTCGATACCGATGTCTGTCAGATGTGCGGGGGCCGAAGAAGCTTGAAGTATGCTGAGTTTAAACGTTGTCTTGTAACGAACACCAACAAAAATGTGTCATTTCTAAGAAAGGCAGGATGTTTACGACGTAAGTATTTACGTATCCTGCTTCTAAACAAAACGAGAACTCAACCATCACGACGTCTTTATGAAAAAAGTGAAAACAAAGCAAATGTTCGGAGGGGACATCTATAAAAAGTGCATTCAGCAGACGAGGATTCATTCCCAGTGCTCTATTGATACTTTAAAGTGAAAGTACGACAGTATGAAATTTTAAAATCTAAGAGTTCTTTGCTCCAATTTCCTGTTTATAAGCGGCTTAAATACGTGCAAAGGTGTTTTGTTTTTTTAAAAGAGTTTTAAGAATTAAATTTACGGGGATTCCTTAGGCAACAGCAACGAAAACGCTCTACTGGAAAGATGCTCTTATAATGAACTGGAAGCTGATGTGCTACCTTACTGATCAATCGCTTCTATTCTAGAACTAGCGCGGGAAATAGGCTAATGAATTTGCCGACCATAAACATTAACGCAGGCACATCTGCCCCGCATCACTGCTCAAAGCTTCGCTCTTGTGCCTATCTTACATTTGTACCGGGAGAAATTGGCTGGCCATTGACTGTTACGTTGATCATCGATCACGCTTCGATTTTAGATTATAACTGACTGGCCAGTGATGTGCGCGTGTGTTTCGCGCAGTTTCTATTTTCTCTGCACGGTAACCGAGTTAACCGAGGTTGATATCCCCAGAAACTTTAAGGCAGTTATTCCAGGGCGGCGAGTGGACCCGGCCGGCTGGTTATTTTCGTTTCGCTTTGTTCTGTTTTCGGAGGACCCCGAAAAACCAGTCTGACAGGGTTAGTTAGCCAGGCTGCGGGTCCCTCGCCGAACCTACGCGTGAGAGAGAGAGAACTTGGCTCGCGACACACAAAAGCTGTTCGCCGATTCTCTCCTCCTCTTCTTTCCGACAGACAAATGGTATTGAGAACCCGCGTCTGGCCCATTGTGAGACCCCAACCCTGCCGCTCGAGGTGGTTAGGCGGCGGCGACATTTTCTCTACCCCTCCCACACACACACAACTGATTTAGATCGTCTCGCCACCGTTACGCTATACCTGCTGCACATGCTCCGTTTCCCCTTCTCGGGTGGAATGCCCTGGTGCAGGACTCATTTTCTATCTCGACGACCAGCCGATATTTGGACCGAGTCACTTCACGACACGGCCAATCAGTAGTTCGCTCGACCGCAGAACGCCGTCTCTAGCCCCGGGGGGAGCCCCGCCCCCCGTGCTGACCGCCCCAAGCGGATAAAACCGGACCACGCCGACGGTCTTTGCGCTTGTGACCCCGCTGACTGGATCATTCCACGAGCCCAAAGCACGACACATTACCCTATTTGCCCACAAACGTTTACATCTTTTAAAAGCGAGTAGCAGAGAAAAAACAACAACAAAACAACCCCCCCCCCACAGATCGTCTCGAACTCAAGACCCAGATGTCGGTACAAAGAAATCTTAGAGAGAGACGTCGTCGTTCCTTTAAAAATACGCGCGCACGTTCTGCGGTTTAAAAATCGGCTCGTTCGGGTGACGACGGCCTTCCGGAAGTGGCCGGAGGCGACACGGGTTGAAAGACGTCTTCACCGTGCCAGGGATATTCAGCACGGATAAGCGCTGAGATAAGAATTGTGAGCCATCAACGCCACCTGCTGCCGGTGGGACTCAAATGAGGGGGAGGAAAAACAGTTTTGCAAAAGGTTCTTCTTACATTAGCTTAGTAGGAGAGAGAGAGAGAGAGAGAGAGTTTGGAAACGTTAGTTTGATAAAACGCAAGCAAAACTGTTTTTAACGTAAATGTTAACATTATTGCTGTATTTTTTTTAAATGATGCAGCGCCACAGAAACCGACGAGATTTCCTTACCACCCCTCCCCCCGCGAATCTCAAGGTTATGTTCTTCCAGAGATGATTTTTTGGGGGTTCTGTTTCTGCACCTAGAACCACTTTCCCGCTCCCACTTCGCTGAATCCAGTAAGCTCCGCCATCTAACTGCTTCTCTGTTTTCCTGATTTTTCAAATATTTTCTAACCACATCTGGGAAATAATCAGACACCTTTAAATCACCGTAAATTAATACCAACATCTCGCCCTTACAAAAGCTGAGACTCGTGTTTTCCCAAGTAAATGAAATGTGGAGTTAGGGGAAATTTTCGATTGACGAAATACACGACAATTATTCGTATATATTTCCTGTTATATATATATATATATATATATATGTGTGTGTGTGTGTGTATTTCTTACCATTTAACTGTTGATTTACTTTTATACTTAACGTTTAAAATGCGGTGGATGAATAAAAGCACATCGCTAGATCGGCGCGTGGCGTGTACAATAACAGCAGAAGGTTGTGTATCAGCTGACTAAACCACAGGTGAGATCTCCGCTGATGTCAATGTGAACCCGTGATACGACTTCACAACACATGGAAAGGGATGGCATCCAACCGCAGGACTTAGAGACCCGACCGGCTTCGAGCAAGAAGGAATCCAAAACGAAATAACAATAATTTAAAAAGAAAAAAAGAAGCAAGCACTGACTGGGAAACCTCGGTACATTACCCGGTCCGAATATCCGCCAGCCAGGTCCTCAGTAACTGTACCATAGGAGGATATAACATGATCGTGGTTCGGGGAATGACGACTAGTTCGTTAGTCAGGTCCTCACTAGCACTGTGTATGACACAAACTAAGATGTTTTTACAAAAGCGCGTCCATTGTTGAATGTACTAGTGAAGTTAACCGTTGAGAAGTTTTATTATTCCTTTAATATATATATATATATAAACTGACCATGCAATAGGGGTTCGGATGGAATGGTTAGGGTAAAACGCTTGACCTTCCCTATTCCGCCGTGTAACTCGAGCACCTCTCTAGTTTTATTATAACCGCATATACTGCACCAGAGGCAAATGTGAAAGAAAAGCGAGACAGTTCATGAAGTCACGATCCACTCATCCATAGCTGATCGACATTAAAGAAGAAAAAAAAGCTAAAGGCACTCATCCACTAACGGTAATTTTCGACCACATGAGCAGTGTATGACGTCACCGTATGAATGGTGGAATTCAACTATTAGAAGTCGAATTGCGTCGAGAACAAAACCATGCACGTTGGCCGGCCGACGATCTTTTCAGTTGATAGAACAGAAGAAAGTTATATAACTGTTGGCCGACGAAAACCTTACTGTGGCCCTGGTCAGAGGCGACAGTCACGGAAATATTTTTGTCAGCGAACATACAGATTATTTTGTCTTTCATACTCCTTGATCTATCACGACCAACGGTGGGTGATCAACTCGTGTCTCTAGCAAAGGCTACTCCTACAAACCTAGGCGACACCGGGGTGAACTAGTATATCTTGAAATAAAGGCAGCAAGTCATACGTTTGAAAACTGTTGCTAAGGTCGTAATTTGATGCATGCCGACGGGTAACATACATTTATTGTGTTGTTTTTGACGTTAGATATCAGTGATCCATAAAGCATTCACTAATACGTGCGTATTTCAGCACTACTACAGCAGTCTCTGTATGGAAGCAACTTCTCTACATCAAAGGACACAGGGGCGCAGCGATTATCAGCTAGAAAACGTCGCCTATTCTGCGCCACGACAAATCCCTACATTCGGCAGGGAAATCGCTACAATCCTTTTATTTCTGAATGTGGGAGGTAACTCACGTGACGGGCTGGTGAAGAAACCAGGCTTTGGAGGTACGACAGCCTTCAGCCTTGGCAGTCCGGCATACTACCACCAGTAATAATGCATACACTTGCTCGTCTGGCCCGGGTTTTCTAACTATGGCGCCATACAACTCTAAACATTACTAAAAGTTAAATTTTATAATGAACAATTGCGAACAACCAAGAATTGTATATTTTGAGCGCAAGTTTCCATGCAGATAGATTACTTAATAATTTTGATATCAAAACAATATGGCGTGTTACTTTCTTCGCCCGGCTTTCAGTCGAGTTTTCTTGTTAATCATATTATGGGATACTATTGTAGTTTGTCTCAATACCCGTTTTCACCTGGGTTTTTCTGCAGGCCGTTTGGTTACCGAGCCAAAACACAAGCCAAAAGATTTTTCTAAGGGAGTGGAATATACCCCCCTCACTAGATTGTCCTTTCATTGGCCCTTTCAACGGTTTTGGACGTTCACCACTTTTCTCGGCTGGTGTAAACAACTTTAATTGGTTATGCCATCTGTTCGCGTCTGTTCATTGGCTTCTCCTTAGCGCGTTCTCATTTGGCTATTCCAGCCACCGCATTAAAGTAATTTACTTTTTTCACTGGTTTTCGAACTCTCCATTATTTGTTACGTTATGCTGACTGATGCAGCACGGAATTTCCAGGTAGGTAGACGTTCTTTTACTTGTTTTTGGCTCAACGGTAAATTTTAGTTGTTTTCTTTTTCTTTTCAAAGAAGCGAATAATCCTGTGTAGAACAGCAAACACGCGAGTGAATCCGCTCAAGGGCCAGAAAGAGACGGTGTGTTGTTACACGGATTCATACGCACATGTACATAAATGTGGTTCGACTATTACGTTATAGTTACGTCATCGAAGAACCCTCAGTCAGGTGATAGGCCAAAGAGTGGTTCTCGGCTCTCTGGTGTAAGTTAAAACTGCTTGGACGGTTAATTATTTTTGAAAATAGCTTTCCTGCTGGATACTTGTAATTCCTAGCGAGATTTCAGCTGCTGATTACACACGAGATGAGTCCAAATGTTTGTCGGTAAACCGTGCCATTAATTGGTGTTCTGGACGCCCCGCATGTTTCCGTGACTTTGCATCGGGTTTACAACTTACCACCGGTTCTGGTGGTCAAACAACTTCGTGGTTCAGGAATGCAGACTCCCGAGACTTTTCACCTTTGACAATAAAACCCACAGTCGCCATTTAAATTTGCGCAGGGTTTAAAGCAACAACAGAAAAATTCGGTCGGTGAATATGACGCGGCGGCGAATCCATTGCGGAGTTAAATTGTTTACGGTTCATTTGTCGGACTCCAGACCAGGCCCCACTTTCTGTCCATTGTCTACCTTAAAGGGTTGGGGAGGTATTGGGGGCGCGGCGGCTGACTCAGCGCCGATCACTGCGCGACCATCTGGTCATTTTCAAATGCAAGCGATATCAATGACCGTCGGTAGACGAGTTCGATGCGCTGGGAGTCTGCTATACTGGTAACGTCTCCCCGTCCCCACGGCACTTACCGTACAAAAGGATGAACGTTCGATTTTCCCGGTACATTTACCTGGACTGGAAACCCGAGGAAGTTTATTAGCTGCTTTCTCGCTACTGTCGTCGTTGAGAAAAAGTATTTTAAAGAGATCAAAGGATCGCCTTTGTTTTAGAATTGTCGATAAAACATTAAAAAAACAACAGGAGAATAAATATACACATGCATTTTGAAAAGCTGAACGAAGTACATATATTTGTGTTTGGATATATATACTGTACTTGAAAATTTAGAAGCTTAAAATGCTAAAACTATATTTGATTAACTATATTTCTACAGCAAACAGACAATGAATACATTACTTTTTTAAAAAAAAAAACAGTTATTTTTGCTTTATTTCAAATATAAATCATTTTTACGGCTTCTTATTTGTTCTGTTCGCTATGTTTTGTTTTCCCTAAAATTCTATAATCCGACTCGCTGACGCCCGTATCCGTGAAAACCGTCGCCGAATAGAGTTGGCCACTGTTTGATCTTGATCAAAGAGTGAACAAAAATGGACGGCAACTCTATCCTGGTCATGGCGAGAGTCAGGGACAGTATCCTGAAGCCACCGGTTCTTGACTTCTCTCGGATGGGTCATGGCGAGAGTCAGGGACAGTATCCTGAAGCCACCGGTTCTTGACTTCTCTCGGATGGGTCATGGCGAGAGTCAGGGACAGTATCCTGAAGCCACCGGTTCTTGACTTCTCTCGGATGGGTCATGGCGAGAGTCAGGGACAGTATCCTGAAGACACCGGTTCTTGACTTCTCTCGGATGGGTCATGGCGAGAGTCAGGGACAGTATCCTGAAGACACCGGTTCTTGACTTCTCTCGGATGGGTCATGGCGAGAGTCAGGGACAGTATCCTGAAGACACCGGTTCTTGACTTCTCTCGGATGGGTCATGGCGAGAGTCAGGGACAGTATCCTGAAGCCACCGGTTCTTGACTTCTCTCGGATGGGTCATGGCGAGAGTCAGGGACAGTATCCTGAAGCCACCGGTTCTTGACTTCTCTCGGATGGGTCATGGCGAGAGTCAGGGACAGTATCCTGAAGCCACCGGTTCTTGACTTCTCTCGGATGGGTCATGGCGAGAGTCAGGGACAGTATCCTGAAGCCACCGGTTCTTGACTTCTCTCGGATGGGTCATGGCGAGAGTCAGGGACAGTATCCTGAAGACACCGGTTCTTGACTTCTCTCGGATGGGTCATGGCGAGAGTCAGGGACAGTATCCTGAAGCCACCGGTTCTTGACTTCTCTCGGATGGGTCATGGCGAGAGTCAGGGACAGTATCCTGAAGCCACCGGTTCTTGACTTCTCTCGGATGGGTCATGGCGAGAGTCAGGGACAGTATCCTGAAGACACCGGTTCTTGACTTCTCTCGGATGGGTCATGGCGAGAGTCAGGGACAGTATCCTGAAGCCACCGGTTCTTGACTTCTCTCGGATGGGTCATGGCGAGAGTCAGGGACAGTATCCTGAAGCCACCGGTTCTTGACTTCTCTCGGATGAAAAAAATAGTTAATTTACTTCAATAAACTATTTCACAAAAACCTAGCCAATAAGCAGAACGTCAGCAAGTATAAGGCCGGATCTCAGGATCAATACCAAAATTACATATAAGAAAAGATATCGCTATTAGTGACATTTATACAGAGAATTTATTGGCCCGTAAAGGCAGATAATGTTAAATGCGAACTGGTTACGTGATATTAACGGTTGGAAAGTTCGACCCGGGACACAAAAGTACCCAAGTAAAGCAGGCGGACAACGAATCTGAGTGGGCTGAGGCAAAACTTTTAACTTACAAAACCGACACCAGACCATCTTTAGAAAACAACAAAAACACTATAGGCAATTTAATAATAATAACAATAATAAGACTAACTTGTTGTTGACGTCACGCGACCTGGCCACGTTACGTCATTTCACCGCGAGGTTTTATTAATACAGTGAGTTACGTCTTTGAAACTCAAATATATATATATAGGTTACTTTCGAAGTTCTAGGACATCACGCTAGCTGTTGGTCACATGCTACCGTCCTTTAAGGGTAGCGGATACCCTGCCTTTCGCAAAAGAACTAACTTTTGTAAAAGTTCAGTTAACCGTGTAACAATTTTTGTCACGTACTCATTTCCTGCCGATCCAGGTCGTAGACTTCCCCCACCAAACTAAGTAGAAAGACTGCAGAGAGAAAGAAAGAAGAAAGAAAAAAAAGGTTTCAAATTATTTCCTCTTTATAAACTTGAAGCCAATGCGATTTAATAAGCAGAACAAATCGGACCAAAATGTTATACAGGGCTTAGTTTTTAGTTTCCATTTACTTTCTATTTATTATAATTATGGACAGCAGGGGTGTGGAGGCGGATCTTGGATTTACAGAACGTGAAAATACCCACCCAATCTTACTGGTATTTCTTTATTTTTTCAGGTATCGATATTAAGCGTTGCTTCGTTAACATAATGGTTCGCAGTTTCAAAATTCCACCTTTCATTTTGTTTCTTGCTTTCTGCTAACGAACTCTCTACATTTTGCACTCGAATATCCGCGATGTCCCGTGCATCTGTTTGTTATTCACTAGCGCCCCTCCCGACGCACGGCGCCGTGGGCTCCGACGCGCGATAACCCCTCCTTCGCCGAACACAACAGGTACGGCGAGTCAATCCCTTGTGTCGATGCAGCTTCAACTGCGAAGCGAAGATTTAGCATTTCTTTATCGTGCATTATACACGAGTACCCATAATACACGGTATAGTGCTGCCAAACAATACACGTCGCAACAACAACAACAACAAAAAAGCTTAGGAAATCTACTGACCGAAGACACTGGCAGCAGAGCAAGATGGCGGCCGCTTGGACATCGCTCCCGCTGGGCTTGGTGTAATAAAATGACCCGCGATTCGCCCAACGTCCAATGATATCTCGCCGTACGATCACGTGATACCGTGTTTTCGCCATTATTAGATTTATTGGGGATAATCTGTGCCCAAAAAATTGCAACCGCCACCCCCCCTGGACAGTGTATGTAGGTTTTTAGTGACTTTCTACCCATGAAAGCATTGGTTATAACTAATCTGTACCCGTAATTAGTAATTACTAGATCCGTAACAAACAACACTGGTCTCCCTTACTTTCAGATGGGATTTTTGGTAACTGCACAATTTAAAACAGACGAGCAAAAATCAAAACAAACAAAAACAAGACGAGTTAAACAGATTGTGCCTCATGGACTACTGACATCTGCAAACAAATAGATGATACAGCCCCTATAGGTCGCATCTTTCAATCGGTTTTCATGTCTTTAAGATTAATTTATATCTTTTAGTAACTTTATCTTCGGCACTGTAAATTGTTTTCATTTCCAACGATCAAATCTGAAAAAAAAAAAAAAACTGAATGCATAGATAACAATATTATTTTATTTGGAAAAAAATGTTAAAAGTAAAATTCCTTGCGTGCTTCCTTTTTTTTTTTGGACAGCTGCCTTTAAACTTAAGAAAGCTATTTTGCCAATCTTCCTTCACCCCTTCTTCGTCTCGTGTTCTTTTTTGATCAATCGATTAAAGCAAAAGACAAGGGTCTTCTTTTCATCCAACTGCACGTGTTCGGATGTTCAAAGATGTCTTATCAGAAAAATCGACATTTCTATCTGGCCCCGACACTGCCGCTCACAACTTCGTTATCTGTCTGTTCCTTCACCAAGCTCCCAGCTTCATATATGTGTGTGTTTGTCGTCCACAGATACTCTGATATTTAGCAACTTTCACTCGGCCACTGGTCGAATAAGTTATTTACAAGCCCTTGATTTTAATTCCGTTTAAAACTATGTGCAACCCGGTGTCTCCGTGTTGTTTTTATTCCTTATCGCCAGTGGCCGGGGTGGGAAATGCATGCCACTGTTGGGAATTTAAGTCAACGTGACATCGCTGCCGTCGGTGTGAGATCTAATATAGTTATCAACCCTTCTCTCCATCCTCTCTCTCTCTCCATCATACGACGATCACAGTCTTGAGATAAACAGAACTAGCCACGTGTTATGCCGGTGTGTGTGTGTGTTTTCCTTCCCGTTTTGGTGGCAGAGACTGATTGAAAACAGCCACGAACGAGTGAGTGACCTTTCGGTCGGTTGTAGCGAAAACCACCCCACCCTTGGATTCAGCAGCTTCCCGTGGTGGGGAACCACCATAAAGAAGAAAAAGTGACATGAGCTGATCGTGGCTTCTGAGAGACGAGGAATTCGGCGACCACTCACCACCACCGGTACCGGGCTCACTCGCCATTTTCCGACGTCGTTCAATTAGGAATTGCTGGCGCTGTAACAACTTACCCCTATAGCAACCCGGCGGCCTGGTTCCCTATATTCGAGAGGTTATCGTTGCTAGGCGGGGGTTTCCACACTAAATTTTCTGTTTTTGTTTTGTTTTTTTTTTTTTTAAATCAAACCTGAACATTTTACGGCATACGAGCAGCTTCCGGCACTTGAAATGCTGCGGAAGTGCTTACTCAGCAACTCGCGTATTATTTAACATCCATCTCGAACAAACAAACAAAGCCCAAACTTTTCCTGGGACCTACGAATAAAACGATTTCACGAATCCCCCCCCCCCCAACCAGGCCTTAGTCCGTTTCGCTGCTTGACGCCGGGACGGGACTAGTTGTTTTAATGTCAAAGGTCACGGTGCCCCACCACCACCAGGGGTGGGTGGGGAGAGCTAGGTAGCGTAGAAATCGCGGAGTCGTGTCGCCTGTCGGGTAGACTTGAAGAAAAGGAAAGGCTTTAGTCCTCCTCCTTAACCGGGTCGTAGGAACGAAACTGCAGAGAAGGTATTTATTTATTCGCGGTCCCTTCGTTTTGAACGCGCCGATCGCCGAAGATCCTCCCAGAACGAGGCAGAAATTCTAACCCCCCCCTCCTCCCCTGGCCAACCCACGGTGGCGCTGCAAGCGATGGATGCTAATATGGCAAAAGGAAATTTTTCCCACATCGGAAACAAGCAAACAAGAACACTGCTTGTGGCGACTGTCAGGATAAACGCACCGTCTGATGTACTTATTTGCGGAAACTTGTTGTTGTTTTTACTTTTTAAATTTGAACTTTTTCCTCTTTGTAAAACTTTAAAACCGATTAAGAAATAAGTCATGCTCTCGTACTGAAAGATTGAGCCTCATCACCCGTCATTGCTGTCTGCTAAGAGTGAAAATGGAGAGCAGGGGGTCAAAATCATTCTCAGCTGCGTTTTGTTTTGTGTTGCTGCTTTTCCTCAATTAATAAATTCTTTAAAATTAAAAAAAAGAAGAAGTAATTGCTTGGTGTTGTGAATACAGCTAAACCTGCATATATGGACACCGAGGTCGTCGAACGCGTGATGAAGAAACCTGTCTAGAGCGGCCTTTTACTCATAATGATAAAAATACAATATTTTTTAAAATGTGTGTGATGAAGAAACCTGTCTAGAGCGGCCTTTTACTCATAATGATAAAAATACGATATTTTTTAAAATATGTGTGTGATGAAGAAACCTGTCTAGGGCGGCCTTTTACTCATAATGATAAAAATACGATATTTTTTTTAATATGTGTGTGATGAAGAAACCTGTCTAGGGCGGCCTTTTACTCATAATGATAAAAATACGATATTTTTTTTAATATGTGTGTGATGAAGAAACCTGTCTAGGGCGGCCTTTTACTCATAATGATAAAAATACAATATTTTTTAAAATGTGTGTGATGAAGAAACCTGTCTAGGGCGGCCTTTTACTCATAATGATAAAAATACGATATTTTTTTTAATATGTGTGTGATGAAGAAACCTGTCTAGGGCGGCCTTTTACTCATAATGATAAAAATACGATATTTTTTTTAATATGTGTGTGATGAAGAACCTGTCTAGGGCGGCCTTTTACTCATAATAATAAAAATACAGTATTTTTTTAATATGTGGATGATGAAGAAACCTGTCTAGGGCGGCCTTTTACTCATAATGATAAAAATACAATGTTTTTTTTAATATGTGTGTGATGATGAAGAAACCTGTCTAGGGCGGCCTTTTACTCATAATAATAAAAATACAATATTTTTTTTAATATGTGTGTGATGAAGAAACCTGTCTAGGGCGGCCTTTTACTCATAATAATAAAAATACAATATTTTTTTTAATATGTGTGTGATGAAGAAACCTGTCTAGGGCGGCCTTTTACTCATAATAATAAAAATACAATATTTTTTTAATATGTGGATGATGAAGAAACCTGTCTAGGGCGGCCTTTTACTCATAATAATAAAAATACAATGCTTTTTTTAATATGTGTGTGATGAAGAAACCTGTCTAGGGCGGCCTTTTACTCATAATAATAAAAATACAATGCTTTTTTTAATATGTGTGTGATGATGAAGAAACCTGTCTAGGGCGGCCTTTTACTCATAATAATAAAAATACAATGTTTTTTTTAATATGTGGATGATGAAGAAACCTGTCTAGGGCGACCTACTACAATAATAATACTTATTTTCTTTGTATATTTGATAGTCACTGCTGAACGCAAAGTTATCCCATTTAACTGCACTGAGATGGATCTTTATCGACATAATGTATGGAAGTAAAAATATGATATTGGAAATTAATTTCATAAACCTTGTAATGACTGCGGCAGTTTAGAGAGAGAGAGATAATGCGATTCTAGGTAAAGGTTATTAAATGGATACTAGCACAGGTTCTAAAATAATAACAAAAACCTTTCCTCCGCGCGCAAGTGCGAGAAGTAGTGCGCGGAACAGAGAGGCACTGGCAGTGAACCCGAACCAGTCATTAAAGATACCGCGTGTGAGCCGACAGGGGAACTCACGGGCGAAATTCTGCCCCGGCCCGAACAGATATTACGAATAGCTGGTTCGAGTTTCGACGGTGGGGGTGCTAAAGTGCGAGCTACCACCGGCGCGCGCGAAATCCTTCCACTTTTTTTTTTTTTTTTCCAAACCTATTCCCCGCTCCCCTCCTCCCCGTTGTCAGGCCCTTGTTGGAGTGAGACATCGAGGTCCGCCCGCCCGCTCTCGTTCCAGATCTCGGCTTGCAGATTGTAGTAGTAGTAGTAGTAGTAGTGCCTGCCGAAAGCTGCCGGCGGTGAGCCACGAGAGAGAGAGAGAGATACTGGGAGGAGGGTAGCGAGCGAGCCTGGCTGGCTGGCGCCTGCGCAGGGTGTTCTTCACGATCTGAACTTCATCCCGTCGAGTCGAGTCGAGCCGGTCGGAGTTTTACACCCACCCACCCGCCCTCCCGCTCAAGCTCAAGCTCAAGCTCAAGCTCACAGTCACCATGCACGCAATGGTGTTCGTCGGAGTGTTCGGATTCCTGTGCCTGCTTTCCTCGGGATACGTTAGCCGGGTGGAAGGGAGCTGCGCCGAGGGGGGCCGTCGCCTGTGCTGCACGGGACGGAACAACACCTGCCACACGCGCGGCAAGCCGATGGATAGTGTACTGCACAACGAGACGGACCGCTGCTTCTGCGACGAGGGGTGCATGGTCCTCAGGGACTGCTGTGTGGACTACAATACTACTTGCAAAGGTAAGGGCCCGGGCGGCCCCCCACCCCCCTTACTGTTACTGCTAGGAAACGGTGCTTTCGCGGGTTTGTAGCAGTGATGACAGATGCCGCTCCTCTTCTCCATCTGTTGCTAAAAATAGTGCAAACCGATGCTTCAGTTGAGACCGGGACCGTCGTGGGGAGGGAGGGAGCAGGCATAGACAGACTCGGTCGGGTTCGGGTTAGTAGAGGAGGAAGACGTACTTTTAGAACGGCCCGGCGACCGTGGATCGGATGTTGGGCACCACTAATTGTGTGGGAAGTGGCACTGACACGGGTGGGGGGGGGCCGGGCAGTACCCGCTGGGGTCAAGTAACTTCGAACAGAAACAAGTCATCCGTCTGTATTCCCGAACTCCCCCCCCCCGATAGATTAAAAAGGGGGAGCTTCTCTCATCCTGCCCCCCCTTTTTCCCCCTGTACCGGTAAATTAACGATATGTTTAAGGACAAGAATGGCGGCCCCGTGGGTGAGGGAGTAATAATAAACCAGCCGGAAAACGTGCTAAGAAATCGAGAGAGAGAGAGAGATAAATGACGATTAAAGATGATCTATTGGATTTAGCTGTCTGAGGTCATCTGCCCCCACCCCCCCCGGCTCAGCGTCATACATCGGTCTTGGCGGAGGAACGTCGCCACTTCTGATGCTGCCAACACACAATGGAAGAAGAAAAACTTTAATTGACCGGGTCGCCTTTGAAACCACCCCTCCCCCCCGTCTACGATTTAAAGGGCTACTTACTTCGAATGCCATTATTTTGCCACGTTTAACGGAAAAAGAAAATAAACAACAACAACAACAACGAAAAGCTGCCGATTCTTAAGTTTGATAAAGGTGAAAGTAGTTTTAGGGTCATTAATATTTGGAAATCTGAAAGAGAAAAAAAAAGAGGGGGAGGAGGAGGAGGGGCCCGACATCCCAAACCGGTCGTTGCCTTTCTCTGAAAGCTGAGTGTGGTAGTAAGTCCTTTGATCTTTTGTGTAAGGTACAGCAGCGCCGAGTCTGTATAATCTCTCGTTACCCCTCCGTCTTGTCGGGAAGATGGACCATCGTATCCAGTTACAGGTGACAAGTTCAGAAGGGGGATGGTTTTGTCATAAAGAAAAAAGAAAAAAAGTACCGTACTGTTTTAATAATAATAATAATAATAATAATAATAATAATAATAATAATAGGCCTGGTATTTGTAAATAGACACAGGTGCATTCAATGCACACCTCGATATGAGAGTTCGATAACGGCTTATTGGGAGTTCGATTGCTGCTTAAAGAAAAGAATCTGCATTTGAGATATTCATCACCGAGAAGTTTACTACTTGATATTGAAATAGCCTCATCGCTAGGCGCTCTGGTGGAATTTTCTGTCGTTTAACTTAGTGAATGTTAATATAATTAATGATTTGTAAATAAATGCTGTTGATGGCCTTAAACTTTAAAACGCAATAACCCACCCTTCTTACCATTGGTGAACTGTGACCATCACCTCTCTAGGTATACTTATAATACAGCTTTTATTTTGTAATTTTCACAAGCTTGCGAGTAAACACACACGCATCTTTTCCTGTTATATAACATTTGTTAGACTAGGATGATTCTTCTCCAACCTTTAAACAGAAGTGGTATAATCATTAAAGATGCATTTCATTCTTTCTTAGGTAAATATATTATTCACTAGAATGCTAGAATTTTCATGGATTTAAAACACTTAAAGCTGTTATACACAAATGATGGTGAAATAAAACGTCAGATGTACTTCATTTGTCACTAGCTGGTTCTAAAAGTATACCAGTCTAGTGTTTAGAGTACTGGACCGCTAAGGTTGGGGCCTGAGTTGTTTGGTGAACTCCAGGCATGATTTTTTTTTTTTTTTTTTTTTTTTTTTTGCTTTTCTTCCCAAGTTGGCCTTGATGATTTTCTCCCACAGAAGGGATCTAGTAGGGATCTCCCAATCAAAACTGGAGGAAGTAAATGTTTCTTAGTGAACAACTGCAGTGCAGTACTACTTTTTTTCACCAGGGGTATCTACTTTGTAGATGATGGGGCTCACCATCAATGTCTATAATATGGCAGACATAACACGCATCAAATTGCATTCTGGGAATGTTTGCTTAATGTTTGGTGATCATGCGTGGAGATGGTTCTTTTCCTTTTTTGTGGCTATGCAAAACAGAAAAAAAATAATAGCTGGAGCAGATTCAGTAAACAGTTTCAAATTGTCCTTTTTTGACAGGTCTTTTAAAAGGATGGCAGATTTTATGTTGTCTTTTTTTTTTTTTAAATAAATATATAAGAGTAGGTCTTGCTCCTCTACATGAACTGATTTAGCAAATATTCGGTGGCTTTACGTTAGGAAATAAATATAAGTTTTATGGCCATGCAGGTTATTTCTCAGGGCCGACATCATGCATGTTACTAAGACAAGATAACTTTAATTAGCACTTGGACAATTTTTACCAGTGGACATAAAACCTTTAGCGTGTCATTAAAACTATGTAAAAGTTTTGCTACATTTGACATTTATTTCTGTGCTTAAGAAACCAAAAAAATACAATTTTTGTGCCTGCGAAATCCATTCATTGGTAAATGCATAGAATAAACAAGTGCCATTTTTTCTTGCTCTTTCCCCCCCCCCCTGCTGTCTTTTGTTATGGATATGTGTTTTAAGCCTCAGCTCATGTCATGGGCAGTGAGATTGAAGCATACTTTATAAACCTGTTCTACTGGCCTCTTCACTAAATTCTAGTTGTATATAAACAAACACATCTATATAGGGCAAGCAGGCTACACTGTATCGCCTGTCTTAACACGGCAGGACATTATCACATGACATTGTGTTTTGTACATGGAGGGGTGGGTGACATGATTTGATTTTAACTCGTGCGCTAATTGTGCGTATAAATCTGCATAGGAATGAAAGAGGTCAGAAGCAAAGTATAGACAGCGTTTCTCTCTCTCTCTCTTTTTTAAAACTGTGTGCATGCAAGCAAACACACAAAATACATGCACGCATACTTTGAATTCCAGATACAGTTTGTTAATTAGCACATTTACGCCTTTTAGCTGATCACACAATCAGGGGGTGTTTGAAACAGAAGGGAGACTACCAGAAATGGCTTAGACAGATGCTGCAATTCTCTCAAATGGTTTTAAAAAAACAACAAGTGTCAGATAATCAATCCAGCGTTAGTATGAAGGAAGACAAGAAATCCAGTACATAGCCTGAATAAATACTTTCTATTAATAATGACAAATTTAGTGTTTTATTTATTAGCAACCTTATACAGTATTCTCCATTGCAATTAATGAACTCATCAGAATGGTACATAGTGCTTAGAAATCTGCTGTATTCACAAAGTAGAGCACTTCAAAGAAATATCTCAGTAGTTGTCAGTAAATGAGGAGTGGTTGGATACCACCCTTCTCTTTGTCTGCTCAAAAGGCAGCTGGATGTAGAAATCTCTGCCAGTTAATGAAGGGCTGGATGGATGAGAATTGAGTTATCTTAAAAGCAAAAATTCTTGTAATTTTGTGTTATTATGTATGACTGTTTTGAGGTTTTTGAACAGGTAATGTTGCTTTTCTATCAGTTCCTGTGGATGTCCCACCATGGCACTTACTGGCCTGTGAAATTTTAGACATGCCCACTTAACCCTCTGATATTCCTTGCTGTCTCCTTTCACTTTAGGAAAAAAACAATGCAAGGTATTTTTGAGAATTTTATATCTAGCTTTGTAAATTCTTCACATTATTTTTGTAGAATTCTTAAAAAAAAAAACAAACAAAAATATTCCAAGGTTTTTCTTCAATATTTTGATTGGATGCACATGAAAATATGTTAAATATTTTATACTATTATTTTACTTGATTATCTCAGTTTGAAGCTTATATCTTGATTTTCAAGAGAATTAAGAATAAAATATGTGGCTAAAAAAAATTCAAATCATATAGTGTTAGATGCCTTATTAAAAATTTTCAGAAGTAGCAGGTTACTTAATTTTTCTGTTTTTTCAAGAAGTGATTGAAATTATATAAATCTGAATTTATTTCTATTACTTGCCACCCATTATCTCTAGTTTAGTAGTTACGAGGAGGCAAGAAGCCATCATGACATATACTTCCACCCAGGAAAGAGAAAAATGACCATTAGTCTAATTCTTAAATCAATTGATTCTGTTAGTATTAACTACAGTTGTCGGTGATTTATTTCATTTATTAACAATTCTATCATTAATAAAATATTTTCTGATGTGTAATGATGCTGGGATGTCAGATAATTTGTAATGAGTCTTTTGCAATGCTTGTTTATTGTGAGTTTTGGTTTCCGATTTTTCTCAATGACATTATTTTTAAAGGGTTAAATAAATCAGTATCTAATAATTTTATATTACTTTATTTATTCGCAGCAAGCTCATATTTCCTGTAAACTTAGGTTAAGATGGAATTTTAATTGTATCCTAAATGGATCTTTCTTTCCCTTGTAGGAATATTTCAAACCATATTTGTTCACTTTAATAATCATTGGTTTTTTTACAGTAAAGTAGGATAAAATTGGTTTTATTGTTGTTAATATAATCAGTGGAAATAAGTTAGATTAAAAATTGTTTATTTTCTGCCACAATATTTTTTAAAAATTTCTTCTAAAGATATCTAGTGGATGCCAGAGATTTTTGCATTTGTTAATGGCCATAAAAACATTTGGATGCCAAAGGTAATAAGATAATAATGACATTGTTTTGCTTGAACTTGCACATCAAAATGTACTGGGAATTGGTAGTCAGTGAATAGTTATTACCGTAGGAAGGAAATGGTTGCAGTAACATTTCCTTAAATCTCATAATTTCCATGTTACTCATTGCCTTTGATAGTGTTTTCGCAAGATACTTAAAATTGTTAGCCTTAGGCTCACATCCTAGGAGGAGAGGGTGGGAAGTTGTGAATAGCAAGTATAACAAAATTATACTAAATGTATCATGAGTAGAATTGTGAAGTGATGAAAGAACTTGTCAAGTTGGTGCTTGTATTTAAGTTGCTTATTAGTTTCTTTGTTATGAGGAAGTGGGCAGTTATCAGTAGCTTTGAACTGTTGCTGTTAGCAACTACTGCTGGTAATTTGAGTTAATAGAAAATAGTCTGAGCACCAAAACTGCTTGAACTAATAGGGTATTTTTGAAACAAAATAACATGGCTGCAAGGTAACTGTTTTATGTTCCATTAGCAAACTTGTTTGTCTTGAAGGATGGAATTTCATCTCTGTCTTGTATGGATTCTTAAAGGGGTAGCACTGGAGTGGCAGACCTAGCTGTACTGATCTGTTATTTGTCAGATGACATCACTGATAAAATCCCCCTTTTTAAAAATTTACTTTTAGAGAAATTTCTCTTCCAGAAAGTCTCATGCAACAACCCCCCCCCCAAAAGCAAGCAAGCTACAGCATTGTTTGATTGCTCAGGTGTTTGATGACTTGGTACATCAAAGTGAAAATGACCTTTCAATTTGCCATGTTTGTGTGGAATTTGACACCTTGAAAGACTCTCTGTGGTGTATGTTTATGTGTATCAGATTTATAAGCTCACAAAAGCAGTGTGGGACATTTTAAAAGAGAATGAACCCAGTCTGAGGGCTACAAATTTTTTGGTATTTGAGGTCCTGACTTGTTTGGGGGGGGGAGGAGGAATTCTGTTAAGAGTACAGTACCTTATCCATGAAATTATATAATTACTTTGCAAAATTTAAAGCAGAGGGAGTGTGGAATTTGATACAGGCCTCTCTGGATGATAATTACAGAAACATTCCCACAATCCAATCCAATGCTTTGAAAAAAAAAAAGAAACTAAATACTGACATATCCCCTGTTTCTGGTTTTCTAATTGTGAATGCCACTGCAGGTTTTGTCCATGATCTATACACACACTCTGGTGGGGGTGATGGTTAGGTAGGTCTTTCATAGCATTGCATTGTGGGGATCTTTTAATTATTGGCAGATGGAAACATTTCAGATTGCAGACATTTCAGCTTTAAGATTGTAAGCGGTGGTGTTAATGAAATTAAGAGTTCTCTTATTAATCGTATATATACTTCATTATGAAGAATGTGCAAAAAGTTGAAAGAAAAACACGAAAATTGTAGAGGTGCAAACGCACAACCTCTTGATTGGTGGTGCTTCTCCCACTGAGTTATCCTTTCCTGAACTTTCTAAATCCACTCCTGTAGGTTTGGAAATGTGCAGCTACTAAGAAAATCATTGAATATAAAGGTAACATTTTTCTTCTATGTTACTAAAATTATAAATGGACAATGACATTTGTATCATTATAAGTTAAATATTATTGCTAACAATATTCTGAAGATTGTTAGGAGGAGCTGCCACCTAGGAGTTGGTGGAGAACTTTGAATACTATCATCAAAATAAAAGTGCACCAAGTGCAAAGGGAGCTTACTCTGTAAACAGAAAAAAGCAAACCAACTTGGAGTCATATTGAAGGTGCTTATTAATTAATACAGTAGTAGTAGACTAGTTATCTCTAATTGCCTTTACCAACCTGTCAATATATCATTTTACTCAAGAGCGGCTAATGCAGGGTTAACATAATGGTGCACTTTGGATGACTGTTGTTCTGGACTTACTGACTGTACAGGTAATAAATATGTTTACTTGAGACCACAAGAGACATTAGGAAAAAAAACTTAATTTCTCACCAGGTGTGTGTCTGCTCATTTTGTTGTTTTACATATCACATGGACAAACTGACGTTGCAACTCAGGGTGTTCGGTAGTGAGGCTGAGCTGTCTACAGTTTGTTTTCTAGTTTGATTTCTTTTCAGGTCAACTAAAACTTCATTGAGTGTTGGTCCAGAACAAACTGCTCACGTCTCAAAGCTGTGGATTCATTTAAAAAATCCTGACCACCCGTAGAACTGGTTTAGATGATTTATGGCAAATGCTTGTCTTGTTTTTGCTTCCCTTTTACCAGTCTTCTGTACGCTAATTGCAGTAGTAGTTGTGAGACTGCGTATGTTTTGTTTCACCATTTATACTAGGGACGTTTAAATGAAACTTGGCCAGATGCTGTTATGGTGATGGAATTTCAGTCAAGCTTTAATTGAAGATTGCTAGTTCTAGGTTCTTGGCATTTCATACATTTTTAATTATCCCAAAGTCGCATATGCCTTTTTTATTATCGCCTATCAGAACAAGCAACTGTGGAATCTGTCCATTCTGTAACACAGCACCCACTGTTGGCAAAATATTTTTATCATGAAACCTCATCTCTCCCCTGCAGTCAGATGAATGTGTTTTTTTTAAAGAAAACAAACAAAGTTCCAAAGTTATTCCTATTAGTAGCTCTACCACAATCTTGTTGGCTGCAAGAGGTACGCTCTATTAGTGCGTGAAGGATTTTATTAGTTTGGATGTTAACTTTAAAGATTTCAACTGAGTGGGGAATAAATAGAATCTTTTTATCTTTCTTTCTTTTCTTCTGAAGCTTTTTCCAGATGTGACACTTAGTTTCTTTGAGGACTATTTTGTTAACTATATATGGAAAATACATGGCAAAATATTGATAATGATAAAAACATTAAAAAAAACAATATTGAAATGAAGCATTGTCAGGGATATTTCTCTTAAAAATGTTATGTGATTCATCTGTTCACATTGAAGATGGAAATAAAAGGTAAAACTGTAATATAATTTCCTAAATGGGAATGCGCTGGAATTAATTAGCCCATAGAAAGAAAAGTTAGTTCTATTGGAAGTATTTAATTATTTGTTATTATAATCATTTGTTGTCATATTTTTAGATAGACCAGGGATTAATTAGCCTGAATTGTTACGTAGCATAATCAAGTCACAGTAGACTATTAAAGGTCAGAAGGCGATGTACTGTCGGTTTATTAAAACAACAACGCAAATTTGGAACTGAAGCTGGATTCCTAAATCTACTATTGTTGAATTGTAGCTAAACAATGAATGTTACTAGAAACTTGGAGTCTTGCATCTAATTTACTAGCTGATGAACAGCTGATGTTAAGTGTAACATGTAACAAAAGTTTGTAAACAAATTTGAAATTAGGACAAATATGAGATGTTGCTGTTATGTTGAACACTGAAAAACATTCTGTAACGCCTATTTTAGGAATTTCAGTTCTGCTTTGAATTTTGCAATGACCCTACAAGTGACAACTGTAATCAGATGAGGAGTGAGCTGTTAATAGGTTTTTCTTGGAAGATGTGGAAGGGAAGGGAGTAGCCAGGCAAACATTTTCAAAGCTTTGTAGATACTTTAGTCTCTTTAGCTGTATGGAGACCATCTACCACCTCAATAAACTCCCAGGTGGATTACACTAACTGCCTTCTTCTCTAAAATTACTTACATCTGGAACCTGATTTTCAGAATCTTGGGGGATTTATGAGCCAAAACAGGGATGCCTTATTTTTGCTGGTAGGTTATTATTTGATATTTTCTTTTCCTATTTGTAGGACTGTTTGGTTATGACTACCTTTAACTACATTCTGTTCAATGTGGGGCTGAAACTATGACTTCAAACAAGATTTTGCCATTTCTTGTTAAACGGATGGATGCCTCCATACCGAATCCCTAAGGTTTACTGATGTTGTGATTGTGGTGATTAAAGATGAATGACTTTCTAAACAAAACAAACAGGGAAAAAAAAAAAAAAGTCTAAAACATTTTAGAAATCAGATTAGCATCAGATATTTAGTTTCTCTGTAGAAAATATATTCATTTAAAAATATTATTATATTATAAATAAAATAATTTTCACTCGTATTGGCTATACAAATTTTAAACTTGCAAGAAGCTGTTTCTTGGTATTTTGGGTTTTTATGTTAATTGTAACTAAAGATAACACTTCTATGAATCAGTATTAGCGAGATTAATTCTGACAGTTGAAATTTGAAGTTTTTTTTTGGAACCAAGTTGCCAGGGTCAGTCTGAAAGGTTATAGGAGGATGTTAGTTAGTTATCTCATGTTGTCTACCATCATAAATGCCGAGCCCTACTGTAGGGATGCATACCTGCCCCTATTTATTTGTAGTCCTGCAGTGATCAAAGTTATGATGCTACCCTATGATTTTAAATAGAATGTTGATTTTTGTGTTGCAGTGTAAAAACGACATTGCGGTGTTATTGATAGGGGTGTGCGTGTGTGTGTCTTTGTACTAAACTTCAGTAAATGCGTGCTTTGCAATATCGTTCTGACTAAAGGATGCTGTCTGAACACCACGATAAATCAGAAAGAGAACAAACACCGACTCTGTGGTATAACTACGCTTCAGGAGCAGCAAAGAAAAAAGATGATTTCGGCGGGTGGTGGTGTAATAGTAGTGGCCATCCCTGTTTTTTGGCTGCCAGAACCCAGTGTTTTATGTGTTCAATTCTCATTCCCCCCCCGAGCTCTCTCTCTGTTTTCTCTCACATTTTTGATCTCGTGGCTTAAAAAAAGAAACCCTGTGGGTAGGTGTGGCAGCTCGGTTGCTTATTCTAAATTTTCATTCATTTATTTTAAAAAAAAAAATCTGTCGGGGAATTGAGAACAGCTTGTGGAAGTGCTGCTGAACGTCTGACCTCGACACATTTCACTTGGGTTAATGCATGTATGAGAACAAACATAAGATGGAGAATTCAGACTATCTTCCACGTTGTACAGAAATTTGGAGGGAATCTCATAAGTTTCATAGACTGCTAACAAGAACTGGTTATTTGTTACTTCTAGCAAATGCCTTCCAGTTCCATTCTGATTTTTTTTTTTCTTAATAGCTTCTGACAACAGAACAACAACAACAACTGCTTATGGGAATGATAATTTTTCCGACTATGAAAGTCGGGTTTTTTAATATTGGAATTTTGCAAAGTGAGGAGTCAGAAAACCAAAAAAAAAAAAAAAATAGCAGTATCCGTTTTAGTTTCTTAACCTACTTTGGTTAATCTCCTGAAGATTATCAAAGAAAGCAACAACAACAACAACAACAACAAAAAACAAGATGGTTGATGAAAATGGTGATGATGATGATACTTTTTGTCTGACTTTTTAACAATACAACTGGCTAGGATATTAAAAGATGATAATGTTATCCAGTCTCTCTTAAACAGTTGTTTTTTTAAACAATCATCTTAGAAAAAGAACATTTTTTCAGCTTTTCAAGAAGAAATAGAGAAAACAGACTTCACGGATCTTTCCTTGGTTTTAGGCCTGCCTGGTAAAATTCCTTCAATCGGGTATCATTCTACATAAACAAACTTGACCTCTAACCTTTACAACAGTTTTCCCAAAAAAAAATCCCCCCCCCCCATCACCCCCCTACCTAATTTCACCAAGTATTCTACTCTAGTTTCCCACCACTAAACCTAGCTACCCTATTTTATACAAGGAAAACATAGTAAGCAAAGGGCACAGTGGCACCCATGGAATCCCTAGGGAAAGCTGCTTGTGAGAATCTGCTAACCAAATGTTGCTGACATGTGTCTTCTAGACCAGTTAGGAAAGTTGATCATCTGCCTGGATGGAAGGATGCCTTTCCCCTAACAATTGCTTGTATTCTCACAGTATGTTAAAAATGTGTACACATCTTGAGCCATTTTTTTTTTTTTAAATCAAATAAAAATAACTAGGAGCCATTGATGTGAACATTGTATTTAAGTAGATGGAAGGGTTTCTTTAATCTTTACCTCCTTAAATACTAATGGAAAATAGTTTAGGGCTGACGAAACTTAAAAAAAGTCATTAGGTAGGTAAATTTAAAAAAAAGAAAAAAAGTAGATATCCTTTACAGAAAACAAGGACTGGAATCAAATGTATCTATAAGGAGTTAAGATGAATAAAAGATGATTTGACCATTTGTCAGATGTGAAGAATAATTTTTTTTATCCTGATGTAAACAATTTGATACAGTGCATACATAAAAAAGTAACTCATACTTGTTTCTGCCATTTTTTTCTATTTATTACACTCATAAATATATTAAATATAGCAGGGGATTTGTATAATCTGGATACTGATAGTTAAACTCAGTCAAAACATCATTATGAGTGATAAAAACTGATCATACAAACACCTGTAATTATTTATTTACAAGTGCTCTTTGTGCATAAATGATTTCCAAAAGAATAAATTGAATGAATTTTTTAAAAAAAGAGAAAAACTTAAAAAAATTTCTTAATATACTTATACATTATTTGAAAGAAGGGGGAGATCATCATGTAAAATTGGGGTCAGTCAGGTTCCCAGAAGCGTAGACTTTATTCTCCTAGGCCTTCATGCAAAAACCACAAGTGTTATCCACATTCAATTTTACAAGCAACCGTTCGGTCGACCATCTTTTTCATGTGCAGGTAAAAGTTCTAGGTAAATAATTTCAAGAAGTTAACAGTGAAATGATGTTTGAAGATGCTAAGCTGCAGATGGTGAAGGGAGAGGCGTCGTCATTAGCAGGTTCAAACAAAAGTGTCACTGGTCTTTAGGGGTATATCCCACTATAACCTTTGTATAGTTGCCCGGGTTAATAGTGTAGAGGTTTTTCATTTACTAGTTTGAATGGAGGATTTTTAAAATCTTCTGTAGTTTTTTTTAAAAAAAAAGGTTTCAATATTGGGGATTAGTTTGGGGGGGGGAATGGTTATCACATTAAAGTGAGAGTGTATGGATATCAGAAACAGCGGATTCGTATTTATTGATAACTAAGAAAAACATTTTTCTAAATACATTACTGTCTTTGGAATCTAACATTATATTTGGCTATAGTAAGAATATGGCTAAAAGTAATATTTGTTTAAAGCGTTAATCTGTTGAAGATGTTCTCTTTGAGCTGCACGTAGCTTAGGACAAAAGAAACCTGTCTTCCGTTAACTGTCTAATAGTAAGTTGTGAAAACAAATTGTATATTTTAGAATGGTTTTGCATATAAGGCTATCCAGTATTTCATTTCTATTAGATTTTATATATGAAACAAGTAATCTAGTGTGGATTGACTTTTGTATTCTATGAGCAAATTTGTTTTTCATCTTTTCTTTTTTAATAACAGCAATAAAAAAAAGCCTTTTACATTGTGGGTTGCCATGATTTAGTTTATTTTTATTGGCTGACTTTCTGAGAAGATGAACATCTTGAAGTCTGGCAGAACAATGAATGTCTGCTTTAAATGGGGACCAAAATTTGAGGAAATATGAAAAAGAAAGAAACATGGTTGCGTTTATTGAGAGATTTGGACAAGTGAATATCACATCATTGGACTAAAAGATTAAAACTTTTAAACATTTACCATACAATAATAATAATAATGGTAATGTTTTCCATAAGAGTACCTGAAGAATTGGTCTGTTTTAGAATGAAAAGGTAAATTGATGTCCTAATTAAGTGCCAGGAAATTTTATAATTCTTGGAGCTTTTTTTTTATGTTGACAGGATGAATATTCAGTTAGAAGGTTGATAGACTAATGGCTATGCAGATATCTGACTTGAAAACAAGCTGACCAGTGATTCCTTTACTGAATTTCAAATTCATAGCTGGTCAGATTTATAATCCAGCAAAGAATGAACTGGAAACACCAGTTCATGTGAGTTTTCTGTTTACTAGAATACGACTATCCTCAAAATGTCTGTTTAGATGTCCTCCAATAGAGAATGTGACTGAGTTCTGCTTTGGATATTGTAAACTGGTCTTTGTGGAGGAGAGTGCTGCTTGCTTCCTGAAACTTCATCTTGTTAAACTTTCCACAATGGCTTTTCATCAGAATGAGCTGGTGTTTTTTTCTTTTTTTAAAAAATTCTTTACTTTTAAAAAACCAGCCATCCACTTTGAATATTTAAAAGAAAATCATCAGAATTTGAGTCAAAAAGTTTGGAAACATTAAATGAAGAGAGATATGTGTATACCTAGATGGGCATACCTTTGGGGGTTTATGCAGAGCAATTGCTCCCTACTTGTGTTTTGTGGAATGGCGGTTTTAAGAAGGCCACTTATTAGTTAATGGCTGTGGTGAATGGAATTTTGTCAAGATACCCTGCCAGCCACACTAACCATTGCCATGCCCACCCATTCAGGCTGATTCTGCATTTTCAACTCTGTTGATTTATTTGGAAGATGATGAGCAGTCAGACATCACATTCATTCTACTTGTTTGTAGACTCTAGACTTGGGTCTTCAAAAGCATTTCCTTCCTTCCTTCCTGTCATGAAATTAAAAGTTGGTCATTTTGGATATTTGTGGTAATTTTTAACAAAGGTGGTGAGGACATTTGCCCAAGATCTTGTGTCTAGTCATCATGTATGATGATAGCATCACAGAATTGAAGACTCTGGAAATGTCATTATGGTTAGAAACATTTAATCTGTTTGTTCCAGACTGGCAGCTAATCTGTGAGAACCAAGATATAATTTCTGAGTCCAATGGTGTCATATGGTAGCTAGAAGACTGCTATACACATTTGAAAAGTATAAACCATATGTTCAAGTACTAATTTTAGGTATTTGGCTTTTGTTTCATCTTGATTACTAGACATCTGGAGGTGGGTGTTATTTTTGGCACTATCTCTTTCTCAAATTTTTAAAGCTGTACCATTTTGGTTTAGCATTCAGAAAGATTCCCTTGGAATCCAATAATTGTTGAAAATTTTTTTACTGGTTTGAATGGTAAAAGACTTCTTTAATGTTAGCAAGAAGTAGCTTTTAAGGTCTGTTCTCAAGACGGATGTCAGTCGAATTTAGGTTAATTAAAAGACTAAGTATGACATTCATTTGCACTTTTCACTGCACTATAGATTCATTCTCATCTTAGAACAAATTAGGGAGTAATCTAATTTATTTATGTTAATGTAATGGACTCCTGAGAGGATGATCAGCTAGTTTGAGTATTAGGTGTTGGTGATCTGTGGCTTTGCATCCAGAGTACTAAGAAGTATCACGAGGCAAGAAACAGTTTCATTTTGGTCTTGCTGACTGAAGTATTATCTTTTCATTATTGGTGTGACAAGGTAGACAACTCTGGTGATGGAGTGTGGTGCTGCAAATGTCTGCCAGAAAACAGCACATAGGTTTTTGATACTATTGCTAGCTGTTACTGCTTTGATTATCAAGTGTTCACATTTGCTTAATGAGTTCTTATGGGGTTTTATTAAGAAGTTAAAATATTGACTTTATTTTCTGATTATACCAGAAATGAACCTAATAGCTCTAGTGTCTGACCTTGAAGTTGAACCTGTCAGTTTTCTCTCAGTTTTTGTGATTGTCTCCATGCTGGTCAGTGGAATAAACTGGTTTAGATTTGTTTGGTTATGGTAAAATGTGTAAACCCTTTAATTTAATTCATAGATTTAAAAAAAAAATTTTTTAGTACTAAATGCACAAGTGGTGATAGCATCAATTTAATGCATACATACATACATTTTGAATTTTTCTTTTTCCTCCTCTTAATTTCAGATATTGGACTAATAAAATAGTCTCCTCCTCATGGAAAGTTTTTTTTTTTTTTAAAAAAAAAGAAAATGATTTTTGTCAAGGGAATACGTTGACATATTGTGTTAGCCATTTGTACCTAAAATGCCCATGAGCAGAGGGAACTTTTTGAAAAATTTTATTTAGGATAATTTGAAATTTTCAGATTATACAGATAGCAATAATTCAAATAAAAATTCTGCTATATTCTTATGAAATTTGACAAGTAATTAATATATTGAGGTAATTTTTTTGGATGCCAACAAATCTCTCTTACCTTGACTTCTATATGGGATTGTCTCAGTAGCAGCATGGCATATAGTTCGGCGCTCTGTGTTGGTTCTTGGTGGATAGTGGATGGCTAAGTGTGTAGTGTATTCACCTGCTGTTGCTGAGGACCCAAGTTTGGAGACTGGGTTGATTTGGCGAACCTCCTGTAGCATGGTTTCTTCTTGCTCTTTTATACCATTCTGTTGATTTGAGTTTCCTTTAGATGTCCAGTTTCTTCCTATAGCTAAAAATGGAGCCCCCTAAGGGACTTTACATTTTCTGTTGATGAAAGAAGCACCAGACCATTTGGAAATCTCTCCTTCATTTGTATACCATATACAATGCCTATTGGTCATCTTAATTTAATTTCTAAATTAAAAAAATTCCATTTATGCTTTTTTTTTTTTTTGTTTTTTGTTAAGGTTTAAAAAAAATGCAAGCATTCAGAAAAAGTTATTTAAAATTACAAACTTTAATGTTGATAACAGTTTCTTAATAAAAACATAACATTAAAATGTCTGGGTGTGGGAGGATAGAAGATTGCCTATAGAAATCTCTGAGAAACAACGACGACGACAAGTTTTTTTTTTTTTAACTTAACTTTCTTGTCATGTTGAGGTTTGCTGAGGATGTATATTGAGATTCCATTCAGTCACTCTAATTGGTTGGAGCAGGGAGACTCTATTGTGGCAGAAGGACAAACCCATGCTTAATGCCTTCTGGCTTTCTAGCCCCATTCCCGCTGATTTGAAAAAAAACGGTACAGTGATAATTTATTATATCCATGTAAAAAAAAAAAGAAAGAAAAAACCAGTTCTTTCAACTTGGGTTTCCTTAATGTGAATGCATAAGAGAAGCTACCTACTGACCTCCTCATTGCTGTGAACACTTCTCCAGTTATTAAATAGACTCGTGTGCGTGCGCGTTGAGTTTATGATGTTTTTTAAAGCAGGATTTCTTTACCACATGCCTGCTTGATAATTAAACCACAGTAACCTTTGAAATGTGTTTTACATAGGGAGTGAGGCGGTGATTTCTCTTTACATAGATGTATACGGTTTTGTTTGTTTGCATTTTCTTTTTGTCCATTTCCTGTTACCAATTAATTTGTCCCGATTATACTCAGGTGTGCAATCAAAGGCACTTTTGTACTTGCATGGATGTGAGCATTTATTACCTGTGATTTTACAAGTTATTGTTGGTGTTTTTGGGGAAGGTAAATAAAATACAATAAATCTAATGGAAAAATTTAAACCTAAATGAAAACCATTGTGGGTCACACAGTAGCCCAGTGGTTAGCCTTTTGGATTGCCAAAGTCGAGGGCCAGAGTTCAATTCCATCAGGGTTGGCTCATTTTGGCATTCTACCTTTGCTGCTCTTCACCAGCCAGCTATGTTGGTTTCCTCCCATATCTAAAGTTGAAAGTACCGGGATCCCATTTGTTGCAAGATTGGCAACACTTCCTAGCTGACAACTGTGGCACTACACTTACTCACCAGGGTAAAAAAAAAACATTTTTTACCTTTGTATATGTAACTTCAATCTGAGGAAAATTTATTTCATAATTCTTGCCTTTATTGATATTTAAATATGTATGCATGATTCTAACTTTATTAGGAGCTTATACTTTAAAGCTCATAGAATACTAGAAATGGTTAGATTTTAAAATATTGGATTTAGTTTAATATTTTTAAATTATGATTTCATTATTTTATCTACCAGAGAACATTGAGGTCTTGTAATCTTATAAATATTTTCTGCTGTGGGTTAATTTTAAATATAAAGTAGACAGACTCTAAGGGAAAAGGCTGGGGACTGAATATGTCACAACAGAAAACACTTTAATCACTTAGAAAAACAAGTTTTTAAATTTGAAGATTTGAATTAGATTTCTTCTCATCAAGGTCATACACTTCATTGAATGTTTTAGACTAATGTCACATAATACCTGCTCCATACAAGTGCAATATTTACATAAATAGCTGTAGATAATTAAGACACAGTATATTTATATAAGTAGTATTTCTCTGAACTTTTCTCACCATGACATTTGGAGACAGTTGTCTTACTCACACAGTGTCTGGTTACTCCAACTTAGTTTACAAGAACTCTCCGGGCAATTATCTTTTCGCGTGACCGAGCGGTAACTAGATGAAATCCTAATACATCCATTCAGTTGTGGTTATTCTTTGTTGCTATACAACATGCTAGATTTTGTTGTTTGAGTAAATATTAAACAGAACTAAGGGGATGTTTGCATGTGTTTTGATCTGAATCTCCAAGTCCACAATTTGAATACACATCAAAGTTTGTCGCCCACCCCCCACCTGGATTAATGCTTCTATCTCCTGATTCTTTTTAAAATAAGACTTTCATTCTGGTCTAACTGGTTTTCAAAAAAAAAAAAAAGTATAAGACAAATCTAGTTTAAACACCTAGTTGGGGAAATACAAATGAACTCTGAACATTGTCTAGCATATTATACACTGGCATATTCATCTCGTTCCTTTTGCTAAAGTCAGTCAACCATCACTAAATGTTTTTTCTGTATGAAGATAGGTAAATAGTGGTGTGTCTTATTCATTGAATGGGTAAATGGCCTTTTTGTTAATGCAGACTTGTACTTGAATTTCTTATAGATTTGATATGATCCCTTTTCTCACCCACACATTGCAAACAGAAAGTCATCTTGAGTGCCACTGTTTGTACAGCTTGGGAAATCAAAAAAAAAAAACAAAAAAAGCCCTTATCCTCAGATCACCAGAAGTTCCACTATATAATCTTATTTTATTTGCCAGAGTGGCCACACTTGTCAGTTATTGCTACAATAAAAATAAAACAGCAGTTGCTTATCATACAGAAATCCATTAAAGAATGTTAAAAATAAAAACATTCTTACATTTAAAAATCATTTTGAAATAGTCTTAGGAAAAAGTACGAAGGAATTCTGAATTCTCTGTTGGTAGGAAAATATTAGAAAATTTCTCAAAATGAATTTTAAAAAAAGTTTCTTTAGTAATATTTGTGGGAAGAAATATACCAAACTATTTTAAAAAAAAGTAGAAAGCATTCAAAATTGTTTGCAAATAAAGAAGAAAAAAAATCAGTTTTTTATATATTATTTTGACCATAACTGGGTTATTAGGGTCCATGACAAATGGTCAAAGCAACTGTAGGTCACACACACACAGTCACAAGAGTTGGTGCTGTCTAGCTCCCCAAACTCTGTTATGCCAGAAATTCCTTTTTAGCAGTTTAAGTATAGGTTGAAATTGTGACTCAGGTGGCTTTGAAAATTTGTGAACTTGTGATGGCTCAAGCAGGATGCTGTTTGTCTGATCAGAAAGTGGAAGGATAAGCTCACTCTCTAAAGATTTGTATGGTGTGGAGGTGTGACAAGAGAAGCATTTGCAGAGCAGCTATTCACATCAGTTGCAGTTGAGAAGCTGTTATTTGATGAAGCAGTGATCACATGCCATGCCCCAAGCAAGGTTCAATTCCCAAACTTGAAAGTTGTAGAGACTGAAAAAAATGTGGCAGAAATGACTCAAATAGAATGCATCTCAGGTGGGTGATCTTTTAGCTCCTAGTAAAGTCCAGTCTGAGACGAACGATTTAGCAAATTAGAGTAGCAACTGCAATTGCCCTACAGATCCAGATTATCTCAATTTCCAAATCCCCCATAACTTTCAGAGTCTCAGCAATTGAAACCCTGTTCTTGCAATTCCATTTAGGACATGGAAATAGTTAGATTCTCATTTATTAAATACAGGCAAATCCTTTCTTTCCATGATTCAGGAGTGGGTTTTAGATGGAACTCTCTAAACAATTCCTGCTATATTCCAAAAGTTGTATATGATCTGCATGTTTAGTTTTGGACCGTCTCTCTTGTCTATTGTTAGGAAAGATGCTCAAACCTATCAGTGCTTCTTCCAATGTCTGAAAGATCCTTAAAGTTGGTTTGAATCTACAGCAAGTCCTGAATAGTTTTGAGGTCACTATTACTGCTTTTCATGATAATTCACTGGAGTTTGGATATCTAGCCACCTTCATATTTGTCAGAACATCTGGAGGAATGTCCAGCAGCCTGGCCTTATTGCGACTTACTGAAACAAGAATGATTTTGCAAAATAAATTTGCATGCATCCTGTTCTGGCATTTCCTCCTGCTGTTGACACGGCTGACACCTTCAGAGCTTTTGCGGGATGTGGAAATGGGGACACTTATGCAGATCCAGTTGTGAATTATTTTGAAGACAATTGCATTGGAGGCCCTCACTGATGTGGTCACTATCAGTTGCCTTCCTTTTCTCACAACCTCTGGAGTATGTATGAATGAACAAACAATCAACAACTGTTAATTGCATAGAGACTTGACATCATAGATTTATAGATCTGATTGGCACTTAGTACCAAAATTTCTCGAAGTTTCTTACTACCTTGAAAAAAAGAACACTGGAGAAATCAATCAGCCGATTTCTTGGTCAGGTTCCTCTGAAGCAAATAGAATACAATAAACTAAACACCTGAATTTTCGTGATATCAAGGAATATGCCATTCACCAATTTTGGCAGTATCTCTGTGGAATCAGCTACAACCACATTATCTAAGGGTGATGATCTTTCACACGATATTGATACTTCACAAAATTTTCATAAGCACACGTTGTGACCAATTGCTGCGGTCCCAGCTTATGATTATATATCGTATTTCTCCATGAAGTAAACTGTTTAATTGTCAGATTTTATCTCAAAGCTTTGTGGCACACTTTTCAATGATTTTTATTTGTCGTCTCATCCTACTGCTGTGTTCATTTCATTTTATACTTACAAACTCCTTAATACTTTGTTGCCTGTGCATTTACATATATGTGTGTGTATCCATTCTTTTTGGCACCATACATGTAAACGTTAGATGCACTTTCTCAGCAGATTGCAGAATGTCTAATTCCAGTGACTTAAAAAATCTAAAAACTAAATGATTTATTGTCAAATAACTGGGTTTTGGGTGGATTTAGCGATTGAAATTTGTCTTATCTATTTCTTATTTTAAAGATATGGAAAATTTTTCTGATAAATCTTAACTTTAAAAAAAAAAAATTGCTGAAAGCATTTTGGTGGTGGGTCGTTTCTGATTGGCTGAGGAAAAGGGGTAAAGGGCTTCTAGACAGGGAGTGCCAACATGTTGATGCATGTGGATCAACTTCTCTTTGTAGCTTTGTAGTCCTACCTGGATCAGAGAGACTGACACTTATAAAAAAAAAATATCCCTTGTTTGCTTTAAGGAAAAAAAAAAGTTTTTGATAAAAGGCTGTTTGCTTTGTAACTAAAACAAATATTAAGTGTTGGAGAAAAATAGATTGTATTTGTAAACTTGTTACACGGTGTATACTTAGTGAATAACCATATGTTAGGTTAAACTCTGGAGTCCCTCACAATGGGGACTCCTCACCCACCCACTCAGTTTATTAAGGGTGGCACAGTTAGCATAGCCTGTGTGTGCTGGTTGGTGACACTATTTTGGTCCCTGATGGAACCAGGCTGTGTGTGGCATCTGTACAAACCTGTCCAACTAGATATAGTAGGTAGGTTCTCTGTTGTTAAAAGTCAGAGTACATTGGCTGCTTTCCACCTAGTTTAGTTCTGGGTTCCACTCTTCTACCAGACTTGGTGGACATGGTGGTGACAATAATAGTTTATATAACTAGAAAGTAAACCATTCTGGCTCGAAAGGAATGTTGTCAGTCTCGCAGATGATGCCTTTCTCTGTGTATGAATTTGTGATATTTCTTGAGGTCATGTTCCTTTGTCATGGGAGAATATTTTTGTTTAAGTTATGATATCAGACTTTCAGAATGTCTCTTAATGACACTGACCTGAGGAAATAAATATGAAGATATTTTTCTTGATACTTGGGTGAAGTAATTTATGTAGAGAAGGTGCTGGAGCAGAATGGTGGTGTGGAATTCAGTCCAAGATCTTTGAATAAATTGGTGGGTTGAACAAAAACTGGAACAGACACAGGAGTGGCTAACAAGGCAATGCTGCAAAATTGTTTGGACGTTTTTTTTAAAGGTGGTGGTAGTCTTTTTCAAATGAAAAAGAATGAAGTTTGGGATGAGTGAAATGAAACTCTAATGATTTGTTTGGTTACAAAGCTTAAGCGCCATTGTGTGTTGGAAAAGATGCTTTTACCACTTTGTCGAGTGTCTGAGCTGGTTTTGGCTTGACTCCAGTGCAAGAATAAACTATAGAAATGTGAAATTAATGTTTTACTTACAAATCCTGTCAAATAATTGACATTGTGTTTAAGGGGTTTGACTGCAGGAAAGAATAATGGCGTAAAATTGCTAAACCCATCCAAAAAACAACAAAGCATATGATTATTGTGCGAAATAAAAACACACCAGCATTAATAATCTCCCCTTTAAAAAAAAAAGAAAAGAAGTAAACGTCACACTAATTAAACAGATTACATTGGGAAGATACAATGTAAATAGATTATTTTCTTTGTATCATATGTAGGGTCATATATAGGTTGTTGCAGATGCCGTGTGTACAGCATCTTATCAGGTGTATTGAAAAATGGATACTGCAAAAAAAAAAATATACTAGATACTTGTTTGATTTTTACCACTGTAGTATTTGGATATTCTGCTGCAGATTTCAAGGTTGTGTCAATTATTGGATAATTCAGTTGCTCACCATGATCTTTTATTTTATTGGTCTTAAAGCTGCTTAATAACTTCAGACTTATAATAATTTAAAAAGAAACATTGAAGGATTTGGATGTGCTACTCTTTAACTAAGTTTGCTTTATTTTCAGCTGTTGACTGTTACACCTCGGCATGGACAGAATGGGGTGACTGCAACAATATGTGTGGTATAGGAGCGCAGATCAGGGAGAAGAAAGTACTTATTGAAGCACAGCATGGAGGGGAACCATGCCCATTGTTACATCAGAAGCGAGTGTGTCAGGGGGATGATTGTTCTATACAGAGTGTCGAATTGCAACATGAGGAAATGCAAGGTGTGATAATTAAGCAAAGTTTCATACTCCTTAAAATCTCTAATCAGTAAGGTAATAAGATAGAGGGTGTTTATTTATAAAGTCTTTGAGGGGGGGGTTGAATGTTTAACTACATAAGGGGGGGATTAAAAAAAAAAGTATTACAAAGCCACATGCTTGAAGTTTTTTAAGGGATACATTGATGGATGGTTGATTCTTCTTGTAATGGGCTCTACATTTTCAATTCAGCAAGCCACGAGATCCAGTCAACCATCATTTTGATCATTCCCATTTTCATTTAGCCTGAATAATAAACAAAAAAAGAGGAAAAAAATTAAGCATACAGCTTAGTAGTAGTACACTTAACTGTTTTTAAGTGGTTATTAAACAAAACTCATTAAAAAAAAACAAAAAAACTGCACAAATACCCTCAATATGTATACCTCAGATAGCAACAGTTCTATTCCATGTTTTTTGTCGCTTTATCAGGAAAGAATCTTCTGGAATCTCATAGTATGTCTCCAATAATTTGTTTGTGAGGATGGTGCAGCAAAATGTTGCCAGATGATATGTTCTTATGGAAAAGTAATTTGAATTTGTGACTTTTGCCAATCAGAAGTCTGATGGTGTACATACAAATAATAAACTCTCCCTATTTTCTTTAGATAACTTTGACATTTTAAACTGTTTTCTGCCCAAATTGTCAATTTTCCCCCTCTCTAAGCTTTTACTACTTTCCTTTTCAGAAATTGGGTATATTTTGCCTTTGAGTTTTGGCAATTGGCGAACAGACAAGTTATACGACCCAAGTAAAGGAATCAACAAAAATCTCTTTTTCCATTATCACCTTTCTAATAAAATCAGTAGACAACCAACGTAAGTATTCTGTTGATGGATTTATGTAAACTCTAGCTACTAATGAGAGCACAGAAACGATTACATTAAGGATGATATATATGTATAAAATTGTATTTTGTTAACTGATTTGAAGCATGTGGTGTTCAGAATGGAAATTACTGCCTGATATAAACATGAAGTTTTTCCCACTAGTTAACCTCCCCTAGCAGAAACAGCTTATAATTTTGTCATTTCTATTTCTAAAGTGTTGTCCTTCCAATAAGTGGTTAGAATTTGATAGAGATGTTTAAGAAGATATGGTCTACATTTTCTAATCTTGATATCCCCATTCTAGATCTAGATGATGATCACGGAGTCTGTTGAATAGCTGTTAATTGACAAGTTGCTAACATTTATATATATATATATATATATATATATATATATATATATAAAAGGCTTCATTATTTAACCAGTTGGAAAAAAGGTTAGTATTTTGACTGTTGAACACGAAACCACCTGCTTTTAAATGGCTGAAAGGGCTACCTATTGAAACTGATCATCATGAAGCTTTGGTTTCTGTTCTTAGTTTGCATTAAGCAATGTGAAAGAGGGACACTTTCTGATTGTACCTCCCTCCCCTCTGCTTTCAGTTACTGTGGTACGTATGTGATTACCAGCTCGAGAGAAGGCTGCAACAGCACAGACTCTACCTGGGCAGCGGCACTGCAGAAGGGCGAAACTGTCTGTATAGAGTGTCAGTTTTTGGCAATGCGGAAAGAGTTAGGTCTTCGCTGTAAAGGGCATGGAGTGCACCAGAAGATAACCAAATGGCATGCCATCGATGTTCCTCACTGTCATGGGGAGTGGGTCCTGAACACCAAGCACTCTCCTTGCACCTGCCACCTGGAGAAAGACAAAGGGTTCATTTTTGTGTAAGCCATCCTGACGAGAACATTTATCCAAACTAACTACAGTTTTCCCGGAAATTTGATTCAGGGAACAATGTTGCAAAATTGTCTTGCTTGCCCTCAGAAGTACACAAACCTTTGAATATACTATCTTTATTTTTAAGGAAGAAAAACAAATATGCACACACACATGCTCACACATGCACACGCAGACACATTTCACAAGAACAAGCCATTTCTTTCATTACCTTTGTTGTGTAGGTATGGTGATTTCGTATACTCCCTGAAAACAAAGTGAACTTGAAGAATTGAAACTAAAATTTGGTTTCCTCCTAAAAAGAATCACTCTAGTAGGAATGCATCATGTGTACGCAGTACCAGTTTCCAAGTAAGATTTTTCCATTACATCCATTCTTTCTTTTTTATAGCATGTAGCAAGTTATTTGATTTTAATTTGCAGTTATGTACCAAAGGATTTGCAGCTTAAATCAGATCAGTTTTTAACTATTTAAAAATATATATATAAGCAACGATGGAAAAAGAACATGGAAGAATGAACTTAGAAAATGTTTAATTCATATTTCATTGTTTCATAGTGAATTCGCCACTTGATGCAACTACTGCACAAACGATGGTGATGCTGTTATAGTACAAACTAAATGATAAGAAATAAGTCGTATCTATTTGACAGATGATAATTTCTTATGAAAAACTATTTGATTTGATTTGTGGGCATCATTTTTTCATAAACAAGTTTTGGTTTTGTACAACTAATTTTGCACCGATTTATTATTTTGATGTTTGTTGATGTTGTTTTGATAAATGTTAATTTAGATTAATTATACTGGCATGTTTGTACTTAAACTACTTCCAGAAGATCACTTACTGACAAGGTATAGTTTGTATGCATTTGAAGTAATCATGGAAAGTTTTGAACCTTTCTACTTTTGTGTTCTGCACAAAAGCATCTTTAATATTTCATTATTTAATATATTATTATATATAATTCAAAGTAATATTATGATAAGTTGATCTCTCGAATTATGCAGGTCTTATTTATGCTCACTCGTGAATTTGTATATTTTTTACTTGCCATGAATGTCAGTCATATTCACTGTTAGAAAATGTGAATGCATTTAATTCTAGAATGTAGGACTTCGGAGAAGATGGGGTCACATGATAGTTATTGTCTTTTGTTTTGCGAAGATGTTTAATTCTGTAAATTGTCTTTTTTTAATGTAGGTAGAGAATGTACTTTTGCGCAAGTAGGAAAACCAACTTTGACATGAGTGGCGCATAATAATGTCTTCAAATTAAAAAAAAAAAGTCCTTTTCTCTTGGAAGAATGGTTTTGTGTTGATTATTGCGAGAGAAAAAAAATTAAATTTTAGGAAATTTGTTCGTTTGGTAAGGACACAGTTAAAATTGTTTTATCTAAAAATATAATAATTAAAGTAGTGATCCATGACTACTATTTTTTTTTTTTTTACTTGTTTTGCTCAGCTTGGCATTTAAGGATGATAGTGTACTGACTGGACGCCTTCATTAAGTGATACCGATATACAGATGCTAATGTAAACCTGCATGTGATGTACGAAGTTTCCTGTAAAATGCATGACTGTAATTAAAGATCTAATGGGAAAAACACCTTAAAGGCGTGAATGCAGTTATTATTACTTTGGTGGGATTGTGTGCTGAGTAAATAGCTTGTATTAATTAAAAAGTTTGTTTCTTGAATGGTTCTAGTGGGATATAGATGTACAGCACATTGGCGAACAAGAAAGATTTGTTTATATATTTATTATTTTGTATATGTAATAACTGAAAAGATGTCTCAAGTGTTAGTAACTATATTTAAATTACAATATTTTTGTTAATTTTAAAATTATGAAGAAACGTTTTATAACTAAAACAAATTTAAAAAAAAAAAAAAACTTTTTCAGATTTCTCTAAATTGCTATTTTTGAAACATTCAATTTACTAAAGAATTGTATTTGGACAATAATCAAAGCAGTTACTAATGCAAGAAAAAAGAGGTAATATCAAATTCTTCTAAAATATATTACATTTTAATCATTTGTATTACTGCACAGTACACACTAAAACTAGGCTACAGAGACCAATTGCTTTGTCATGTAGATAATGCTTTAATCAGTTTGTTTTCCTTTTTAAAATATTTTATGGAACACTGTTAATATTTTATTTAGGTAACCTGATGTTTGATATGAATTCTCTACTTTTTTTTGTGTGAAAGTTTCAGTAGTCTGCACTGTGCCTGGTAGTCTACAGTGTCATGTATTGGCTTTAACAACTGATGTGTACAAACAGCGTGTATGTACAACTGAACATTTCCATTTAGTAGATATGAAAAACTAAATAAATGCCATTCTTTTAAACATTGCTTGTGTTACAATTCCCCTGTCTGCTGCTGTTGATGATGGTGGGCAGTGTTAAGAACTTAACCTAGAAGTAGTTAACACAGTTAATCTTTCATCAGGCAGATTTCAAGATGCTTGAGTGCAGAACACCTGTGCAGTTTGTTTTACTTTCATTTACTGGAAACCATCAAATGTATTGGACATTCATTTAAAACTGTGGCTTGATGACTTTCATCTTGTATTTTATTATATAAGAGTATCTAGATACTTTGACAGCCAAAGGAAATGACCTGGAAATGTTCATATCCTATATCAGTCTCTTACATCCAATAAATAACAAAAGAAAGTACATATTTTAGTTTATTCTGTGTTTTTTGCTTGCTTTTAATATTGCTGAGTGGTGTTTGATTATTGTTTTATATGGTGGTACCACCAAGATGCCGAGCCAACAAATGTTCATGAAATGCATAAAAATTTGAAAAATTAGACCACCTGCAAGTGATATTTTGCAGTTTATGAACCTCCAACCTGTATATTGTGTGGCCATTGAAAAACAGCAGTGGATGCAAATTGAAACCTCACTTGTCATGTTACATTTTCCCTGAAAAAACCAGTTATTTGGCGACTGGATACATGTCTCAAGAAAGAAATGTTGCCAACAAAGGCATGCATTGTGCTTGGAGCAATTCGAAGGATATTTGTTATTTGAGAAATGTACAAGATGATGTAAGAGCCAGCTTCAGCTAAACAGTTGTGACTGTTAGAAGATGGTGCCATGCTGACTTTTCCCACCATTGCACCACTAGGCCACATTTGCACAAAGTTGTTGGAGATTTCCATACAAAGTTTCCAGAAACATCTTGGCCATCCCACAGTGCATAGTATATTGCACAATGAGTATTATTGCACTAATTTTGTTGGTTAGTAGCAGCAAATCAGACTATTTCACAACTTTTGTTTCAAATACTGATTATTATTATTATTATTAAGCAGGCTAATTAGTTCCAGTCATGAGGGGAAACATTTCTAAGTCAGATTATCTATGTAGTTAAAAGGAATGAAATAGATTTTTAGCATGATTAATTAAAACCTAAACAAACTTAGGAACAACTATGTAAATACTTTTTTTACTTTTTTTCCAAATTTTCTTTAAAAAAAAAAACAGAATTTTTGATGTACTTGTTGAAATGTATATGCACAGCGATGTTAAGCATAAAAATACTCACAAACTGTTTGTATACAAAACTTGTGAGATCTCAGTAGTAATAAAAGTTAGAAAAGAAAAGAAAAGGGACTATAAGTAGGCTGTAAAAAGCAAATGTTTAACCATATCCAAGTAGTGCAGATAAAGTGTTCTGGCCAACTACAGCTGTTTTTTTGCTGTCATATGGCTTTATCTAAGTAAAGCAAGGCAGTCTCTCTTTCAGTTCTCATACCAAATTGCAGCTATGTAATGCACTGGGTAAAATGACAAGGAACTTTGGTGTTAGCATCATTGTGCCTCTTCCTAGTTTCAGACTTATTAGACTGGGCAGAAATATAAGGAAGTAGACATTTTTGACTTAAGCAACTTTTAGTTTCAAACAAATTCTAGCATTGTACTAGGGACATTTAAATAAAACTTGGGTGGGGTGGATGGGTTAGGGTACCGCTATTTTAACCAAGTTTTGTGTGAATATCTCTGGTAGTAAAGCGCCGTGTAGCATAAATGACATTTTGACCAAAACATTTATCTAATTCTTAATATTTTAGGTAGATTTAAAGCTTTTTTTTCTCTAATTGGTTCTTATAAGGACTGATTTGAGACAACAACAACAACAAAAAAAAAAAACATTTGGATCACAGAGGCTAAGTGTTTTCCTGCATCAGAAATATCAGTCATAGTCTAGGGAAGATAATTTGGATGAATGTACTTATATGCAAACATGATGACACTGGATATACACATGATGCATGTAGAATTTTTTCTTTGCATTGAATACATTGTGGATAAGTGAATAACATGTACAAACAGATGCTTATATATAAATCAGTTTATTTTCTTTGTATACGAAACTCTGGTAATTACTAAATATAGGTTCAACTTTTATGAAGATTGTACAATAAAATTTTTTAGAAAAAATTTTTTTTTGGCTACTGATAACAAAATTAATTTACAATAATTCTACGATTGAATGGTTTGTTTGCTCAGTTGAAAGGAAAATAAAGTTATAAAGACAATCTGCTGGTAGAATTTGGTGAATTTATAGTATTAGATACCTAGTCCTTATCATTTTACTTTTGCACCAAGAGAATGCAATATTTCCATAACTAACTGAAAATCTAGCTATGTCTCAGTCATGAGGTGATTAAAAAATTTACACTCTCTCGTAAATCTTCTCCTCTTTCCCCTCTGTCATGGCTGTATATCGAGCGATGGTGAAAAGAAAATCACTCAACCTGGGGAAAAAAAGAGATGAGAAAAATTGTAAAGTTGAAATTTCAAGTCAATTATAAAGTGACTAACATTGCACTCAATTGTTGGCATGTGAGATTTAGCTTTTAGAAGGAAAACGCAAAAAAAATTCCATTGTCCCAATCGTTAAAAATTTTTTTTGCTGATATGCTTTTAACCCTGGCTTCCCACTCATATCGTTGACTAGCAGTAGCTGCTCTTATTGAATCACTTTGTGCACGGAGAGAAACCTTGTCCTCAAACTGATCAGGATTAAAAGCTGTACTATCATCAGAGGGGATAATTATTTTGGTCTATGGCTAAAAAGAAATAAACACCTTTGATACTGTACTGAACTGCAGAAATGTTCATAGTTAAAAACAGCTATGAGCGCAAGTGGTAGTCAAAACTATGGATCGCTGTATGGTTTACTGAAATCTTTGAATGTTGAAATGGGTTTTTTATCTCCTGGAGAGCAAGATGTTCATTTGCATACAGGGCATCATTTCAACAACTCTTCAGCATGTGTTCTTAATTAAATACCTTTCATGTGCCACCATTCACTTGAAAAACTGATTTATATTTTAGTTGTGTACAGGTTATCAGAAAGAGAACAGATGGAAAAGTATGTATGAATGAATGCATGCTATATTTTTAACTTTGGTATTATATTATTATCTGGTAGCCATTTATACCCTTTGAAAATAAGGTTTGTGCAAAATACATTTGATCTTGTTGCCATTTGCATTGAGCAACAGAAATGTTTACTACTAAAAAGCTCTCTGATAAATTCTAGACGGACGCCCAGTCCAAAGTGCAATATTAGACTCTAATTCGAGTAGTTGAGGGGATAATGAAGTATGCAGTTGACATGGGTTCAGGATTTGAGTTATCCCCCCAAATGCTGGAGAATATATGATAATAATAGACCCTATAATAGTTGTAGTTGATTGACCTGTACCACTTTAAACTCCAAGAACTGTTCTAAATAAGGAAACTTTTAAAGAGGTGAGGTCAAAATGTTAGCTCTACTCCTGTATTTTTTTTTTTTTAAACTGGATTTCTTTATCACAGAGAGGCAGTGATTATCCAAGTTTGAGGGAAGGGTGAAAGGATTAGTGTGACTTTTGTCATTCATTTTAATATTAGCAATTCATATAATCTGCTCAAACAATGGTGGATGTATGTACATAGAAAGTGGTGAAATTTCTGCTTCAGAAGGCGGAGTGGAGTGGCTAAATACCTCCCACCATTTTCAGAGAAGTCATTGATAATTACAGGCTAAGGTATTGCTGATTTAGGCAAGGTAATACCAGATTCTGACTGGCTAATTATGCTACAGCCTTTTGCTTTCTGGTATTTCCCATGTACATTGAAAGGTCGAATTTAACGAGCCAGTAAAGTGGAAAATAAATAGGAGTCTTCCCTTATCTCTTGGGAAACCACCAGGATTAAAGGTTATCATAAACAGACTCAAAACTGCCACAGTCACCTGGTTGGAACCAGAAACCAGTGATAGAAAAAAACACAAAACCAATTGATTATTCATTGCACCATAAGCTAGTTACCGCACAGAGAAAACTGTGAAAAAATGACTGTCATCAACAAACTTTAAAACATCTTTACGTACTAAATATTATCTAATATGCATTAGGGTCTTAAAATCCTTAAAAACCAACCAAACAGAATAATCATCTTTGTTTTGAACAAAGTCAAAATATTCTGACAAAATTTTGTTGGTTTACACACACACAATGAAGACATCTTTAAAGGGGGAAAGGGAGAAATCATTAACACAAAAATATCTGAATGAAGCCCAATTGTTATCAAAATGTGCTTGCAATATCAGTGCATGAGCTTTTATCCAACATTTGAGTAATTCAATCGTAGAGCCAATACATAGTACAATGAGCAAAAGAGTATATCCAACTTCAAATAGCGAATCAATTGTGTGATGACTGAACAGCAATCCAATCTAGCAGATGCCTTGTAGCAATGATAAAATTTTAATCAAACTTTTTTTTAACCACAAATTTTATCAGTAAAAGTTGATTTTATTTTAAAACTAAATCTAAAAGGTATGATGTTTCTCTTGTACTGAGAAGGCATAAGGTGGTAAATGGGTGCTCTAACATCTGGAGCAAGTGTGGCATCAAGTTTCAAACCCTCTGTGGCTGTTCTTTTTTACATCTCTAATTTCAATGAAAAATTCTGCAGATGAAACTTCTCAACTTTTGAAAAGAAAGTTTGTCTGCAAGCAGATGCAGTAGGAATGAAACCTGAGTCACCAAGTTAATATGTTACACACACACACACACACACAGCTGCTGCGTTCATTAAAGTTATTTAGACAGTCACAGAATAAAAGATGAGAATTTGTGTGTAAGCTCTGGGGAAGATGGTAGTGCTACAGAAACAGTAATTCTTGTTAGTGGTAACTATGACACCACAAAACCTTAACACGCATGTCTACAGTGGTAGACAATGATCATGGTGGCAACAGCAGCAGCAGTAGAGAACTGGAGTCTTCAGGTTTTACTGTCAATTTGATTTATAAAACAAATATAAAAGGTAATTAAACATTTTCACATCAGGGCTATCATCTTTGGAGCTGTTCTGAGGGGAGAGTAGATCGGAACTCATACATTGCATACCTGCCATATCATACGACAGAGCATCATAAAGCATACACACAATTATCTGTAATCTCCTTAAAGGCCATGTCAGAGCTGTGCTATTGTGTATTTGAATTTAACAATTTCCTTGAGACTAATGATATAGGTATTTTATTACAAAAAAATATTTTATTTTTTAAATTAATCGCCTGTTTATTAAATATCTAAAGGTAGTTTTTAAATTGTCAAACCTGGGAAACGTAAGTAATAGCCTTCAAAATGTCACAGGAAATAAAACCAGCCAATAAATGAACTTTAATTAAAGGCCATACAATCTCAGTTTACTTTTGGCCTAAGCAACATGAAACTGTTCATGCTTGCTGGAAATAAACCATATTCCACAAAAAGGCAAGAATTTTAAATAGCCTTTACTGCAAAGGGGAAACCATAACTTACACTGGTAATAGAAAAGACCAAAAACTGGTGGTCATGAATTAGAGCCAATAGAGAATGAAGTTAAGAGGTTTCACCCATAACATCAGGATACAGTTATTATCCCCACCAACATTCTGCATGGATACAAGCTTGGTCCACTTTAGTACAGGCTATGGGTGGTGAAATAAATCTTCTTGTCCTGACATTAACTGCAAAAAGGAACCTGTCTGTCTTCTCTGTTATACAATACTATAAACTGCAAAACTAAAATTAACAGCAAATTTATTTTTAATATTCACATTCAGCTTATTTCCTAACACATGAAAATGTTCTAAGTTTGGTAAATCATATTCAAACATAACCTGCTCTTTAATGACTGCGATTTGAAAAGTTGCAATACATTAAAATAATGAAGACTGAAAACAAGAATGCTAATTATCTGGTCTAAAAATAGTCATTGGGAGACCTACATGAAATAATCAAGTTACCATGCTTCTTGAATACCAACTCAGGGTGTGGGTGTTTTAGCTTTTTTCTTCTTTTCCTGTTCTTAGATGACTTTTTTAAAAGTCAGTGTTAATAAACACATGAGAATTCACAGAAGTATGCAAAGATCAACTAGTGCTCAGCTGCTTTAAAATCATTTGGGTGAAAGCACTCACAATGACCAGATGTTAATACTGGCATGAACAAACCACTAACATAAAAATAAACTGCCAATAGGATACACTGTTGAAACCTCTCTCTCTCTCTCTGTCTGTGAATATAACATGGCTTTGTCGTTTTAGACTTGCACGAGTAGACAAGCAGTGAAGTAAAATAATATCCATGCATAATCATAAATCAATCTGTGACACAGTTGCTAAGTGCTGTGTCCATAGAATCGTTATCACAAGGATTAGCTCAATAATATATCAACATCCACATTGTTATATGTTAGATTGTGCCTGGGCTTCCATTCACCATCAACTTTACATGGATAATCTCTTAGAACACTGCAGGTAGCATCGTTTTGAAACCAGCCACTCAGGACCCAAAAGGACAATTAGTATTCCTCACGGTTTGTATTAAACTGTCATTTATTATGCCACGCAATCAGAAGTCCATGATGATTTCAAGCCAACCTAAACTATGAAATTGCAAGTTTTCCACACAAAACTAAATTGGATTCTGTTTATAAGCAATGATTCTTTTTTTTTTTTCCATTTTGCAGTGTGAAATTTTTTCTAAAAAGTAAACTGTATTTATGGGTGGGTTTCATTTCATTTAATGCATATATATTCTTTGAAGGAATCTCCCATAAAAAGCAGGTGTTACCTGAAGTGTGGGGGTGTGTGTGTGTGTTAAAGAATCTGAGTTATTTCCTTTAGTGTTGTGATGGGGAATCTCAACACTGGATAGGATCCTATCTGATTTATTGCAGTATACCAGAAACTATCAAGGCAGATCATAATCCCCAACACAATAAGAGTTGAGTTTTAACAGAATGAGACTTTTCAATGTTCAAGACTGGACAAGGCAGGCCCCAAGGCAATAATAATAGGGGCTGAGCTCCTGGAACTTGTCAGTGTTTCCAATATCCGAATTCTGAAATAAAGAGTCCATTCATGCCAAGATAGGCTGGCATCTAGCATATTCAAGTATCTGTTTACTCCCTACAGTGTAGGTTCAAGCATTAATGGAATATTTCCATGGTGACATGTCAGGAGAAACCCATCCCAGCTAATCTAAATACCAGAGATCAGCTGTGGCTTAAAACTCCAAGACTTGCCAAACAAGTTGCTCAAGCTCCTAGGCCAGAAAACCAAATTGTGAACACTTCACTGGTTGAAACTACAGCAAGAGGAAAAAAACAAACAAACAAGCCATCATTTCTTAATTAACTAGAATAAATTTTGATGTTGCGATTATACAAAACTCATAAGCTCACACTGTAATATACATACCTGGCAACAATAAAACTATGCCAAGTAAATATCTAAGGTGTTTCAAACTGAGACTAAGCTTCGTAATGTTTACATTGAACTATGTATAAACCAGTAGCATAACTAGCAAAGCTCACCCCCCCCCCTGTGAAAAGCACCTTGGGGCCCATCTCTTCTAAATTTTAAATTAGTTCTAATTTTTATTGGCAAAATAATAGTGTAACAACCAAGACAGACAAACTTTTAAAATCAGAGTTTTGTACGGGGGTTTTCAAATGAACAACAAAATCAAATCAATCACTCAGTCTTCATCTATTTTTTAAAAGCCTTTTAATATTATATGCTAAAAAAAAGAAAGAAAGAAGCTAGACTTCTCAGTCCCTTTTGACTCACAGGATTATAAAGATGCCTTTTTTAGTCAATTTTAGTTTACTGTATGATCTTTCTGCGCTTTGTGCTTACAGAAAGTATATGCATTTGATAACATGCAAACAGTTGGTATAAAAAAATCCTGGGATCATCCAGTGGCTGCTCAGTTTTGCATGATAAACAGTACAGCAGATATAAAGAATGAAAAACCCCATACCAAAGCTCTCATCAAGGCGAGCAAAAATATGAAAAGTTGATAAAATGTAGAATTGAAGCAGTTCAAATGAAAAAAATACTTTAGGCAGGGAATAACTTAATCAGATAGCTAAATCCTATACTGAATAGAGGCACAATGATTTTTTCAAAACTAGTCCAAAAGATCAATCAGCTGATTTGGTGTTTCTGTCTCAGATGATCTTTTTTTTTTTTTTTTTTTAATCGGATCTGACAATAGTTCAGAGTAAAAACAATCTATTAAAACTTTGAATTTTAAAAGTCTGATAAAGTAATACTGGACATTTCATAACTGATAATGTCAGCTATTTCAAGGAACTAAAACAGGAAAGATAGAATTTCCTTATTAACCATCTGTTTACAATGGGGTACAACCAACTACCCTTCAGATCTATATTACTCAACAAGGGTTGACATGCAGTACCTTCATGTTTTGCATTATGAATGTGTTGACTAAATATCCAGCCAGTTCAGCACATATACCAACCAATGCTGCTAGGCTGCTGGTGTAGATAAGGGAAAAACTTACGAAGTGTATAGAGGGTTAAGAAAACTTCCGCTGTAAGTCATGCAATAAGGAAAAAACAAAGAACTCTCAAATTGAGCAGCACAGGATTAACTAGCTACAACAACAAAAAAGCTGCTTTAATCTCATAAAAAATGAATTGATGTTTAGAAACTGGTCCTTTTATATATCAAAGTAGTAGCAGGAAATTTTGAATACATTTAGAGCTGTTATCTCCTTATTACCAATTATCTAGTACAGGATATCTGTTGACCTTTATGGCTGATGAACATCACAGCCAGTAAAATGTTATTGCAAAACCTTTCTGGTCTTCTATGAGCTCTTCTGCCTAGAGAACAACATATTCCTCTATTTAATAATCAGAGCTGTGTCACACATTTCCTACCTTCATACCAGCAAAAGCTATTTTTCTTGCCAACAAAACTTCTACAGCAATGTTCCTTTATACTTTAGAAAGTAACAAAATTAAAACAGTATATTATATATTTTTTTGTCTGTATTATTAAAATATCTGGTTATTAAAAAGGCTAATAAATAATCCTACCATAACAGTCTGATAGCCTGTTGCTATTATATTGTATAGGTTTGCTATGAAGAGCAGAAAATAAAATACAATAATGTGAAGTTCTTTATGTTATTACTTTGTAAAACAACCTTTTTGTAATATGAACAGCCTCTGACCTGCATGGCATTGAATAAATAAAATTTTGCATCACAGTCAGGTCCATGTTTCTTCAATATGTGAAAACTTCTTTTAATTTTTTCATATTAACAGGACATGGATTTCTCCATCTAACAATCCAAATGCTTACATAGGTGTTCCCATCAGATTCATATCAGGACTTTGGGGAAAAGAAGTTGAATGCCTTGATTCTTCCAGACTGTGGTCATATATGATGTGTGGCATGTAACAATCTGCCTTAGTGATGGCAAAGTACCCAGCAGAATTGAGACTTCTTTCAACCAAAAATAATTTTTTTCCTTATACCATGACACTCCTGCCTCCATACCTGACTGTGGGCTGAAAGTCTTTGTTATGTCTTCCTGAAAAAAATGTACCTGTTGCCAATACTTGAGCATCTTGCCAGCTATGTTCTTTGATCAGACCGTTGGAAGTATTTCATTCGCACTGAAATGAAGAGGTTTCTCATGTGCTACATACCCTCTGTAGCTACTGGTGATGACATTGGATCATTCTTTAAATCATTTCTGTTGCATGTGTGATGTCAGCAAGAGAATACTGATGATAAGAGCTGACTAAGGTGAGTAATGTCCTATTCTTTTAGTGTGTCACTTTTGAGAGCCTTTCAAGTTACTTTTCAATGGCAATGACATCCACCTCAGTGAGCTTCATGATAATAGTGACCACGGATCCACAAGAAATGTCAAGATTTTTGCCAATGTCATTGAGTTTGACTACAATCTTAATGGCCTATGACAAAATCTCAGGTAAAAAGAAATATTGCTGGATCCACCTGTTTTTAGCATAGTGTACCCTGGCCATCTGTCAACCCAAAAGTTTAATGATAAATATATAATTGGACTTGGAATACATAAATTTTCATCGGATACAATAATTCATGTGTGTGACCAAATTAATATGGCAGAGCAATGTAAAATATGTTTAAAAGGTGATTGAATTAGGTTTACATAAAGATTGTGATGTTGCAATGTTTTTATTTTCTTTTTAAGCAGGAAAAGAAAAAAAAATTATGCGGATGATAAAGAAATTAATATATAACATTTAATTGAAAAGTAGTTATTTTTGTGTGCATGCATGGAAAAATCCATTTATACAAATGAAATGTTAGAAAATTTAGTTAATCCCTTACATGCTCAGATAAAGTTTCTACTAAAACCATTTACAAGAAATCATACGTATTGAAGAGATACTAAAATTTATTTAATGTATTCATCAAATAATCTAAACAGTTTGCTTAAAAAGTTTAGAAAAATTCTGTTAATAAATCTAAGCATTTGCATAAAATATAGGCTGTCCCAAAACAAATATACCAAAAAGAAATTCAAACAAATTTACTATACATGAAGATAGAGAAGCATTTTTCATATGTATACATGCACTAGCAAACCAAGGGACATTGAAGAACTTAAGCATCGTATTGTTGATGCAGTGTCATTCATCCCTACCGCTGTGTTGGAAAATGCTTTTCGTGAATTTGAATGCTGCATTCAATTGATCATAGCAAATGATGGATGACATAGAAGTTTATTAATAACTTGAGAATATCTACGAGGCCTGTCGAAAAAGTATCCGACTTTAGGCTGGGAAAAAAATTACATACTTGGTGGGATTCAATTGCTAATCCCCTTCGAAGTAGGCCCCTTGTGCTTCCACACACACAGCCCAGTGATCCTTCCACTGTTCGAAGCATGTCTGGAATGCTTCTTCTGGAATGGCTCTCAGCTCCACCGCCACATTCTGCATGATGTCCTTTTGGCTCTCAAAGCGGTAGCCTTTCAGTGGCATCTTCATTTTTGGGAACAACCAGAAGTCAGAAGAAGCCGTGTATGGAGAGTAGGGAGCCTGGCGAATGAGCGAAATGCCTTTTTTTCCCAAGAAACCTTGGATCAGCTGCGATGAATGAGCCGGGGCATTGTCAGGATGCAGCTGCCAGTTTTGCAAGGCCCACAGATCCAGTCTCTTGCACCAAACTGCATCACAAAGACGCCAGAGGACTTCCTGATAGTACTCCTTTGTAACTGTTTGTCCTTCTGGTGTGTATTCGTGATGTACAACGCCTTGGTAGTTGAAGAAAACAGTCAGCATCACCTTGATTTTTCTCCGGACCTTGGCGACATTGGGTGCTTCCACTGTGATGACTGATCTTTGGTTACTGGGTAGTATCTGTACACCTATGTCCCATCTCCAGTTATCATGGTATTCTGGAACTCAGGATCCCTGTTGGCAGTATCCAGCAGGTCCTGCGCAACCTCCAGACGAAGTTGTTGTTGTTCCTGAGAAAGCAGCCTGGGCACAAATTTTGCTGCCACTCTATGCAAACCCAAATCCTCCTTTAAAATTGCATGCGCAGAATCTTTACTGATGATGATCCTCCATTATCAAGCTCCGCACTTTCTCATTAACAACTGCATTGTGGCTTGTTGATGATCTCCCAGAATGCTGGTCACTCTCCACTGATGTGTGGCCATCTTTGAACCTGTTGTATCATTATTTTATTTGGCTAACACCCATGGCATTGTCACCAAAAGCCTGTTGAATTTTGTAAATTGTTTCCACTTGGGTATCTTCAAGCTTTTGGTAAAACTTGATGCAAGATCGTTGCTCCACACGTTCCGTCATCATGGGTGAAATGGAAATGTGACGAGTAAGTAGTACAGCACCTCACACGCTGCCTGCCTGACAGAAACTGACGCATCCAGCAAGCCCATGAAGGCATGCAGCTCCACTATGCACACTTTTGCCTCCCTAACGTCATTACTCCCCACGGGAAAAAATAGTCGGATACTTTTTTGACAGATCTCGTAAGTAATATATGATGAATTAGAGTAAACTAAAACTTACGCATCTAATGCTTGTATTCTTGTCAAAACTAGTTCATCAACTCAATTAATAGTAAAGTTATTTGAATTTCTTTTTTGTATACAGTCGACCCCCACGTAATCGCGGTTCGGCATTCGCGGCTCCAGTTATTCGTGGAATTTTCCTTAGAACCTAACTAATAATTGTTTGTGGAAACCGCTGCATATTCGCAGAATCGCAAATATCTTCCGCGATTTTTTATGGCTTTTTTCATGGCAATATATATATTTTTTCACGCTCTTTAACGCTAAATTATTAATAACAATATAATTTACTAATTTTGTAATATAAATACTAACGTAAATTCAGCAAAATATCATTATAAAATAAACGCTATTGGCTGGAGGTTTGAAAGTAGCCAATTCGAGAGCGCTATTCATTTCTCCTTGCTGCTGATTGGCTGCAGCCCACGAGGCGCTGTCTCAGGCAGATGCAGCCCAGCATCATCCCAGTTTACCGCGTGTAGCTATCTCGAGTGTTTCGCTGAGTGTTGTATTTTTTTTATTAAACTATTATTATATATTTACTTATATTTTGACATTTATAGGCATTTTTATGGACCACGACCAACATTTGCGGTTTTTCACTGTTCGCGGGTGCTCTAGGAAAGTAATCCCCACAAATATCGGACAACTGTATTCATTTTGGGACACCCTGTATATTTAAACAAGTGCAAATTAACCTCTTTGTTAATTATTATTAATCTGCTTTCTAGAATTTAAAAAGTAATAAATTTTTTCCTTCTAGTATATTTAGAGCCAGCCTGGTATTCACAGTACTAAAGTAATTGAAAAATCCTGAACAAAGTTAAATGAGCTGAGTGTATTTTCTTAGTTGTTTTATATACAGAAGTTTATGGCAGGGCTTCAGTTTTACTTTCCAGCTGAAATGGTAATCAATTTACTGGTTTAGAGGTTACTTTAGTCTTGCAGCAAATGATGAATTTACAGTCTGCCAAGTCTAGCCTGCTTCCCTAACATGACAGACTCTGGCCATCAGGGGAAACAACTGCCCGTTTAATGGATATAAACAGATTCTTCATTACAGCTCAATTTTCAAGATGCCCCCAGCAAATAAAAGCAGTTGTTTGCATAGCTTGGTAAATATAGACAAGAAAGAGAGATATCCAAGGTCAAGTAGGTTGTTCAAATGGACAGATTTTGGTTGTTTTGTTTTAAAAAAGTGTGAAAATTAGAAATTATCATGTTTTAAAGTGCCTGTTTGTTATAAATATGCTATTAGTAAGCTAAGTGTTTCTTCATGAAGTCAACTGGAATTTCCATAACACAAGCATGTGTAGTTAAAAGACAATGAATCAGCTGCCTTGTGTTTATACCAGTTATTGTTATATAAATCTTCATTGAAAACACAATACAGAGAGAGAATCTAGCTTGTGATTTTTGGGAATGCACCAAGAAAATATCATAATTCACATTTTTGAAGAAATGAAACCTTATATTTCTAAAAAATGTGAGACACACAGGAAATCATCCACGTTTTCTATTACCTTTATTTCTACTTAGGCACTGTAATACATGAAATAGCAGTATTGACCATGAGTGAGTCATTGCTGTATTAGCTGAAATATGACTATTGGACATAATATTAGCCACTAGGGTCTTAGGCTTGCCAAACTGTGCTGTGGTTAGATGTTAGCAGTTCTGTTTTTCATGGTAAATCTTTCTTTAGTTAGGCCCCTTGTGAAGTTCATGGTTCAGTCAAAGATCCCATGTTAGATTAAGGAGGTATGTATCTTGAGGAAAAGTTTACTAGGATAACTAGAGGTAATCTCCATTATGAAGGAAGACTAGGGACTTAGGTTGCTTAGTTTTTCTCTCAGATGTTTTCAGTGACACTACTGAAGTGATTAATCTTAAAATGTGAAATATAATACTGTTTTGAAATATTACTAGTAATTGACATGTCATAAAGCATTCCACAAGACCCTGTGATTTTTACAACATTGCATTTATGTAGAATCTGTTTTCTGCACTACATTAAAAACTTTATAATATTAAATGGTGCTATAAAATTAATGGAAAAAGTTATAAACCAAAATTTTTAGAAACAAACAACTTAACTATATTCATTTTAATATTAAAGCAAAGCAGAATTTTCATGTACACCGATCACCTGCTACATCTCAGGATAGTTAAAGTTATTTACAGAGAGAAAAAGTCATTTAAAAAAACAGTGTTGCTTTAAACAATCTATTTAACACAGCTGAATGGTAAGGGACTGCTAAAAATTACATAATGCTATTTTTGCTAAAATTTGACACCCACACAGCCACCCATTCCCCTGTAATGATGCATAATACTATAGATCCGACACCCCCCTTCAATGCTCATTCATTAGTAAATAGATTATTAACTCTAGCACACTATCGCTGTATTAAAACCCTAACAACTGAACTTAACTCATATTTTATGTTTAACTGAAGTGATTATATCAGTCCATCATCTCTCAGCTAACCACATGCCTTTTATTGTCGCACGGTGGCATGATTTTAAATACTTTGTTCTTAGAAACCTTAGAAACAGACTGTGACATGAGAAATCTGCACAGCGTTAGGTAATGCTACAGTAACACCCCCATCTCTGGAACCCTCCATAATGTTTTGACACACACCCACCAACCCACCTCCCAAAGTGTTACGTAATTTATGAACAACTCTTAATGAAGAATGACTGTAGTTCCCACAATCTACTTTTATAATCCAGCTCCTTCCATCTTGAATAAGAAATCTCTTGTATCACTCACTATGTGCAATACAAAGTATAGCATGCTCATCAGGTTTATAGCAGCTTTTACTGCCACATATTTTTTAACAGCCACTAGAGTATGGTATAAAAGAGTGCACAAATTTACTATCCTAACCTGGTAACTTAGTCTCTTCCATAATAAGCAGCAGCAAGTAATTTCAACAAAGCAATAATCTCTAAAATTAATAGCTTCCATACCCATCTTCTGACATTTTTTATTTCACTGTTATTTTTATTTAAAGCCAAGCACACCTGGGATAAACAGAAGGCCTACCCGTCCTGCTTGTCCAGCTGTTTCACTGAAAACCTTGAAGAATAGCTACAGATGTTGTCAATGCTCTGTATACTACCAGAAGTAGGAATATTTTGACACGCTGATTTTATAATCATTCACTAAGGAAAGCAGTTTACTCAGAAACCTATATTCAGGATCTTATTCAGCCCCCCAAAAGAACCACCTGCATGCATAAAGAAGGTATTGCCCCTATTGCAGGATTATAATATTGGTTCTATCATGAAAATAGTCTTTGATATGAAGTATTTGCCCTGTGATTGGAAGAATAAAGTAACACAATGCTGATATGAGCCTCCTCCATGTAACTTTTAGTATTAGCTGTGCTAACTAATCATACAAAGGTTTTGCCTTCTGGCACCTCAAATCCTTTTCTTTTCTTTCTAAAATAATTTAACCTTTACACCTGGGAAAGGTTTTTAAAGGGTGAAGTGCAATTAATTTTATCAACAGACTGGTTCTGGCTAGTTAAATGTACAGTAAAATGATCACATTCCTTCATATTAGTTTTCAGACCTTTAAGGACATATACCCTTCAATGGAACTGACCTTTGAGAGTACAATAGAAGATTAGGAGTTCAGTCTGACCCACAACTAATAGGGCTGGAGCTGAACCAAACTATTCACCAACAGGTGGCAGTTCAAAGGACCACAATTAGTGTAGCACAAAAGATTTAAAGAATACATTTTAAATTGGGGAGACTAGAGGGAACCTTTCTTCTCCCTCTCAAACCTACAAAAAAGCACAAAGGACATCTAGTGCCAAGTATTTTGTCTTGCAGCAGCAGGGTCCATAATTGAATATGGTAGACAGCCAATACAATACCTAAAATGAGCTTGTGTAAGCTCAATAGGAAAATAATTCCCTTTAAATATATATATATATCTTACCTTGACAGTAAACAAGCAATAAAAAAGCATGGCTTAATGGAAAACATCTGCCAATGTCTGAGAAAACTTAAGCCATATTGAGTACCATTTTACTTACATGTATGTTATTTGAATACTTTTATGACCAAAGTTTCAACAACAACAATAATAATAATATTATTATTAAAAGGCAATTCACTAGAATTATTTAAAGCTTTTAAAGTCATTTCTTCTATATATATTATGATATGGCTTGGATAAAGTTATACACTTCAAAGACAAATAATTAATTTTTAAAAACCTTCCATTTCAACCTGGACTGTCCTTACAAAATTTAAAGTGTCAAAAAATCAAATGAATCTTTCATTGTGAAGAGTCCCATAAAGCCAGCAGTAGATGGAAAAGAAGAAAAAAAATCCAAAAAATTTATTTGCTTTTTCCAGTCTTTATCTCATGTGCCTCTTTAACACTAGAAACATAGCAGGAATATGATTTTATGTATAAGAGCTTTTCTTATAACTAATGCCATGGAATAAAATTTCAGCACTCATGTTAAGTGAATTAATTTATTGTATTCTCTCAGTCAAACACTTAAATGCTAACTAAAGCTTGCCTTTCATATACTGTACTTGGAATGTAAAAAAATACAAGCAATCAATCTCAAAATCATCATCATTAAAATTTTTTTAAAAAAAGGGTCCAAAAGTAGAAAAAGAACACTAGACAATTATGGAAAGCCAACAATATAAATGTAAACATAATTAGTACACAAGGAACAGCCAAAATTTCATATGGAAATGTTTTGATAAATACTTTTGCCTTCCAAAATTGTTAGAGTTTTTACAGAGTTAGATTTTTAGACCAAAAAGCCATATTTTGATGTCATACTTACCACAGATAAGTCAGTTATTTTCTTGGCTACAGTAATCACACACAAGTGATGATATCTCTAACATCCCAGTACACTGCATGGAAGCATTAACAGAACTAATCACAGAACCATACACTTTCTTCCTTCTAGTTATAAACTTAAGTCTATTTGTTTTTTTTTTTTATAAGTTAAAAAAAAATCTTTCAATCTTTTGTGCTTTTTTATATACAGATACATTTTTAGAAAAAAAAATCCTATTTCAAGCTGGTTTATATTATTCAAAATAAAAATTCTCATCAAAATTATTTGAGAACCTTTAACAGTTATCCTGTGATGTGTGTACAATAACTGTTAGGAAAATGATTTTCAGCATTTCATAGGAGTGGAACTCGTAGACATCTAGGGATGACTGATTATCAATAAAAAGTTTTCAGTATTCTTTCAGTTGCTGCTGTTTGGCTAGTTTTGGTGTAGTTTCCTATCAATTTGTTCCCATAAGTTTTCAATGTGGTCCACATTCAGAAACTGAGAGGCTTATGGCAGCAACTGCAGTCCATTATCTTGTCTCTTCCAACCTGTAGTGGTTCCAGATATATGGTATGCTTGCCATCTTCCAAAAGAATGTATTGTTTACAGGCAGGGGTTTCTTAATTAAATACAAACAAAAGGATGTTCTAAAGGATGCATAAGTAACTGGCAGAATTTAGTTGAAGAATAAAATTTTTTTTAAGCCTCAGTAAGAACAAATTGTGAGGTGTTATTTACAGAATTTAGTGGGATAGTTTGGGCTTTTTCCAATCACTTGTATCAGCTTAGTAGTTATAATACCACTAGAGACTTTCAAATGAAACCTAGCTGGATACCATTATAGTGATGCTATTTCAGCTAGGTTTCACTTAAATGGCCCTAGTACATGACAACTGTAAAATCTAAACTTACCAATGGCATTGATCCTGGTGAAGCAACAGGAACACCTGCATAGCCAATATATTTTTAGGGGGGACCAAAGGGATATTTTGCACCCCAAAATAAATGCTATTTTCAATATTTCTATTCTTTTTTTCAAATCATAAGTACTAGATTCACTTCACTTTTCATAGTTAGCACAATTTTGTATGTTTCATGTTTTTTTTTTATAACATAGTCTTCCTTCCTATTGACATCACTGTCAGGGTCTTGTCCTGGCTCTCTGGGGTCACAGTAACCCAAAAGGCGATTGTGCAACAGTGAAGTGGTTGGCCAGGTGAGAAAAATGAGACTAGAGGTGGCCACTGTTCAAATAGCCCCAGACCATAAAAGTGAGAGAGAGACTACTGTACAATGGTTAAAGAATGAAGTGTAAAAGCCACCATAGGAAGAACAGATGCATGCAGAGAGCCAACCACCAGTTCCAGTTACACTACAGTCACCAAATGCTGACTGTCTAAAGAACAAAGACCAACACTAGGTTTTAGCAATGTCTGAACACCCTAATAAAGAAATCCCTCCTTGAAGATCAAATCAATTCACTCTCCTCTTCAACAGCCCACATGCATCCTGATTTTTTTTCATTACCATTTAGCACCAGCACCTGAGAGAGAATAAGTCTAAAGGAAATTCAATGAGTAATGCATATTTCTACCAATTGTAAGAGGATTAACCCATCAACTGATCTTATAATTGCATCAGTATTAGTATTTGTATTTTGTGATGTGGGATAACACTTGATTTATTCAAAATGTGTTCTGTTTTGATTTAAATATCATCAACACAATCATCATATATAAAAAGCTTGTTTGTTTTTGTTTTAAAATTTTACAGAATGATGTTTATTTTCTGACTTTTTCAAAAGTGAACCACCAAAAGTTTTTAAAATCTCATAGGTTGGAAGAGACTCTGTCTTCACCTATTTCAGCAGCTGCAAACAAAATTAGGCCAAATTCTGGAAGTGTGGCAAGCCTCAGGTCTCCTCCAACAATAAACAAAAGATGATTTTGAGAATCATGATATCGACTGTTTCCATGGTTAGAATTTAATATTGCAAAAAAATGCTTTCTGAGATTGATGCTGGAAAATATAGGAGCACAATATCAAGCTTCTATCAAAATCAGACCACATTTACCAAGAAAGATTTTAACTCATGGAACAACGCTAGAAAAAGCTGTGTAGGGTTAAGAAAAATGCTATGCTCATATTGATGCCATGTATACGTTCCAGTGTCTGTTGTCAAATGTGAATATTTGAAATCAGCTAAGCTCACATGAATCTGAAAAAAAAAAAAACTTGCAACAAAGTGCCTAACTGAAATATTTACATCTCTAAAAGTTCTTTCAAGATGAATAATATTCATTTGAATTAAAGATGATGCCAATTCAAAGTTCAAACAACTACTCAAGCTCCAAACTCATAAATTTCACCAGAAATTCAAAATGAGATCCTGGAACAAATGGACCCTCATTATTATAAAAATTTGGCAAAATTATCAAGGAAAGTAAGTACTATTCCACGATGACAAATTAAAGAGCAGATATAATGCGTATTGAACAAATGTGCATTATGGTGAAAAATAGATCTCAGAATTTGAAATCAATGAGTATGTGGTAGGACTTTATGCCCCTGAAAGATGTGATGCAAAAGCCATCAATGACACAATTCTAGACATTATTCATCATTCCAGTTTAGATATTGCATATATTTGTGAAAAATGTTATTATGGTGCATCAACTATAAGTAGACAGTCAAGTGGGTCAGCAAAATGAATTTCAGAAATAGAACCTCAGGCTTTGGCCAACTTTGCAGCTCAAGATACTCTTTCCCAAATTCCAGTAATGCAAGACTTTTTAAATCTCGTCATTGATTTGATAAACATTTTGAGACAGTCCAAAGTGCTGTGCTACTGTGCAAAAAAGTTTCCATGAACTTAACAGCTACCAAAGTCATAAGGACATTGTGCTGCACTAGATTCATATGATTCCATTCACTGCTTGGTATTTTGAAATAAATGTTATCTGATCTGAAGTTGAAACTGAACCAACTGACAATAGAGTAAAATTTACAGCAAATGGCTACATCAAGTAATTCAATGACTTTGAATTCTACATCATGCTGGTTATTGCTACCAAAATCTTTGAGCAGGCTGATATCCTTGGCAAATAGCTTCAAAGTTGTAATATTTCTGCAGGAGAAGTAAACTTTGTTAATTCACAAAAGGCTGTTTAAAAAAAGATATTGGAGATTTCTTTTTGACAGTGTTTGGGATTAAAAATAAATCATAAGAATTTATGATGTAGATGAGCCAAGAATTCCTTGACAAACAAAATGTCATGAAAGATATCAGATTGGTATTAGCGATGAATACCAATATGATATGCCAAGCAATACCACCACTCAATGTTTTCCAAATTATTGATAATACAATCTCGTTTAATCAGAAAAAGTGAAGACAAAAGCATTCCTATCCTGCAAGCAACAGAAAAGTACAAATTGCCTGGGATGATGATGATAACCTTAAAATTGATGTCACCAATATAATGGAACATTATGATGATAATGATGACTGTTGATGCTTGACTGCACATTTGGAAACAGTGGTAAACACGAAGGATACTGACTGTGGTATAAATAAAAATCCTGAGATTGGTCTTGACATAAAATGAAAGTAATCCAATGAAAAAAACTATTTTCAGAAGCCATCAAGTTGTGTTCATTGCAACATGTAAATCCAGCCTCAATAGCAATATGGCAGAGAAGTTTCTTGCATTTGTGTTGGGCAAAAAACTGCTTATGATCCACCATAACTCAAGTCAGAGTTAACCATTTACTTTTATTAAATGTATATAAAGAACTTCACTGAGCTGATACAGACCTTCACATCTAAAAATGAGGTGAGGAGAAATGCATTTTTCAGATTACTTTGAAAACTTAATAAAGTCATACAAAAACACAATAATTTTGTTTTAAAACCATGAATATTGTTAATACTATTTTTCACATATAATTAAACCTATTTGTTAGCCGATAAAATTAAATACATATTTGTGCATAAAAATGGGTTAGAAAATACACCCTGCATCTTCAATAATAATATGAATAATAGATATGTGGCTGTGAAACTCAGCCACTACCTTGTTTTATGTCTTACTAAACATCTATTCACACCAATGCTCTAAATCTTCAGAGATGGTAAGCATAATGGGTCAAGGCCTTGCACATCTTTCTCCAGACCCATGTCGGTTCAGAGGATATGAACTCCTGAAAGTTTTATTAATCTGTAAAGACTACTGACTGCCAAGGAATAAACATTTTCATCAGAAAAAGAAATGACAATTAATTACATTTGAAACCAAATGGCTTCTGTTAAGCAAGCTGTCTGGTATATTTAAATCCACACAGGACTCATTGGATCAACTTAGAGAAGGGATGCTATAACAGTTGTTAGTAAGAAATATTGATTTGCAGGGTACATCATAAATAGACAGATTATTCAATGCACAATAGCTATGGACAGAAGATTAGTGGCAATACAGCATATAGATATAATCAACATCAGCCTGTTACCACAATCCCTGATAAATTGGGGGGGGATTTGCATATCTTGTTGGTCCATTTTACAGCAGTGATGGTGGTGATGTAAATCATGGACAAACTTCACTTTTTGGTATTCAAATTTTTATGGCAAAAAAATATGTACAAAGCTAAATTTATATTTTTCCCCAATCAGATCACAGTGGACTTGGCTGTTCACATGCAGAAGCAATATTTTGGATACACAACAAAAACAAAAATGCTGAAATAGATTATTACCATTTAAACAGCAGAAGTATTTTGAAAACAATGTATTATGGAAGATCTGTTTCAGAGAAAGAATTCCTCTTTTCTTAAAATCACATGTAGTGCATTGCTTATAAAATGCTTCCAATATTCATCCAAAGATAATTCTTCTCTTGTACAGTTGTATTTTATTTTCTTCAGGTATTTTACTGTTTGTGTGTGTGTGTGTGTATGAGTGAGAGAGAGCGAGCGAGCACATGTATTGTATTGGGGGGAGAAGATTTTTAAAATTATCAGGCAACAAAAACCAGATTCGGATTGTATACATAGTTGTTTGAAATTTTCTGATTAAAGGTGAGAAGAGAGAAAAACATCCCAGTGACAAAGTGCAGAACAGTGAGAGATTACAAAAAAATAAATCAAATGAAAAAAACATATACTGTTTTGATGTACGATTTGTTGCTTATATACACATACAGAAAGAAACAGATATCTTTGTACATTCCACCAGGGAAATGTTTTAAGCTTCAGTTATGTCACTGCAACAAAATCTCAGTTAAAAAACAGAAATCTCTGGTTTTTCTTCTCAGCTGAGATTACACATATTACCAATCATCCTAGTAAATTGTTGAACTTTTTCCAACATACCTATATTCCTAACATGTGGTATCGATGTCTGAAGTGCAGACTCCAAAAGGAGTCTAATTAAAGATTTTTAACATTATGAAGGAGAGCTGGAAATACTGTTGCCATCACAAACAGGTCAATCTTTGAGATAACACTGCTTATTTGAATATTCTTTGATCTAATTTAATTTCACCAAAAATGCGGCAGATAGAGTAATATAAACAAATTTATTTTTTTTTAATTGATAGAAACTGACTAACATTAAAGACAATAAAATTAAATTTTACATAGACAATTTATTTAGAATATTATAAACCAAAAAAGACAAACAAACAAAGAGCAATGAAACAATCTACTGGCAACAGAAGAGAGAATGAAAGCTTTATTATGCAAACCTTTCTCATCATTTACCAACTATTGAATCTTTATGTATAGTTTTAAATATCTCTAGATCAATATGGATACTGTTAAACTTTTGCATGCATGCAGAAAGAAAAAATGCCAGCATTCCAACTTACTGGCCAGTCTGGCAACTCTTTTTAATAATTACAATAAACAGCAGTTTTTCTCTCCAAGGCTGAACTAAGCTGTTATAACATGACAAAATTGTGTGTTGTGAGCAAACATGGGCCCAGTTTCTTATTAAGTGTTACTGACCTGGTCAGGTTCCAAACATCCATTTACTGTTCATTTTATCACAACACTACCATTAATAAGCAGCAAGAAAACCAGCACAACCATTAGGTTGTCATGACTGTTTACTTAGGAGATCCTCCCAGATTTCTGTTCAATTGGCCAGAGTTGATCTGGAATTTGACCTGACCAGCTCATGAACTACTACATGTCTGCAGATGCTCACTGGTGTTTTCCTGAAGCATTATAATGTGCAAACCTTTTGAAAATGATTAACAGATCTACAGAATACCAGAATACTTCAAAACCAATACGGTGAATACAGAATATGAAGAGAGAGAGAGAGAGAGAGAGAGAGAGAGAGAGAAAGAAAAAAATTCCTGTATAGTGATAGATTTACAAAGAATTTATTTTTAAAGTAATTTTTCAAGATTTTAAATTAATCTGAAATAAATAAAGATATGGAAACAATGTTCACACACACAATAACCACATTAAAAAACCTTTTTAATGCCATAATTTTAAAAAGTAGAAAGGCTAACCAAGCATACAATAAAAAATAATTAAAAAAAAAAAAGAAAAAGGAAACATAATTTGGTGTCAAAACAAAATGTATGGAATCTGAAATAAGTTTTTATCTACCATTAATTAAGAAAACATTCCCATAATGCAATGCCATGAAAAACCACACTAAGATAAATAACTTACTCAAAAATATGATATTTTCTTTTCTTTTCATTCACCAATTTCTATAATGCTGGGGTTATCTGCTAGAAAGTGTCATTTTATGCCATGGGCCTGGCACTGCTGACTTTGGTGGGGAAATCTTTACAATAAATCTTCAACTTTAGATGTGGGAGGAAACCCACACAACCAACTGGTAAAGAGTGAGAAGAAACCATGTCAGATAGATTCACCCTTGAGCTCTCAATCTTAGTGGTATAGTAGCACTGACTCCCCCACCCAAGTATGATATGAAATTAGTAAGTTAGATAACCGGACAAGATAAGACGAAAAACTAAACAAGTAAAGATGAAATTAATAAGCTATACCACAGATAAAAGATAAAATAAATAAAGTATACATCAGGTTTAATCATAAGTAGAAAAAAGCTAATCACTGGCCTTCAAAATTAAAATAATCATGTTATTATAAAGTTTTATAATTGCCAATAACCAAGCTAGTGTTTAAGAATAGTTTTTAAACAATTATGTTATAACTTTGTCCATTTGGTATTCCAATTTTCTCTAAACAGAAGAAAGTTCTAAGTTCTTACCTACAATGTCTCAGTCAAGAAATCATTGCTTAACTAACTGTATCTTAAGTTTTCTGAATGAGCTCTGAATGATCTCAATTGTAATCCAATGTTAAACTTTACAATTTTTTCTTTTTCTTTTATAATTATTAAAAAATCTGATGACAATAACTTCAGTAATCATATACTTTGAGAGAGGTCTAATCTCTGAACAAAGGCATTAGACTGCTTTATCCTGTTAAAAAAAAATCAAACACTCGCTTCTTTCCATGCAGACATAAAAAGTTTATGACAGCTTGATTTTTTGATTACAAAGTATGATTTTAAACAATGGCAGTTAAGATATCACTAAATTTCACATGTATAAATCCATTAAAAAAAAAGTTGCTGGGATGATGCACTTCTACCTATTTAGTTGTGTCTGGAATTTATTTGATTGAAAATTAAAATTTTCTTTCTAAAACCCCTTTTCCATTTAGATACATTAACAAAATCAAAATTCCAAAAGCTAATAAAAACACATTACTGTAACAGAAAAATGATAAAATATTACTGTACGAAAAGTGCATTGAAACAGACCAAAAAATGAAATGTAGTTAATGTTTATAGCAGAAAAAGTCATTTTAGTAGTTTTTGTATCAAGTGTACACAAATGTCATCAAATTAGATAACCCTAGTGAAGTGTAGTGTCACAGTTGTCCAATAGTGGGAATTGCCAACCCTGCCTTGAGGAGTTGGTTACTTCCAACTTTGGCTGGGAAATAAATCCTTACTAGAGTTCTTCATTTTTAGATGTGGGAGTAAAGCCATGTGGCCAGCTGAGGAGAATAAACTGATGAGGTGGTTTTTAAAACTGAGCTGTTCTCATGGGAATTGGGCTTGGGTCCCGCCACCTTAGCAGTAGAGTACACTAATCGTCAGATTACAGTGCAACTCATACATGTTTGTAGACATCCTTAATTTGTGCATGCCTTCTTAAATATGTACAAAAGAACAATATTAAGGCCTCAATGTATAGTGATGACTATGAAAACTTAAATATTGTTGAAGATTGTTATTTTAAAATTTATTTTCTTATGAGAAACCATAACTATAAACTTTATTTAATAATCAACATGCATTACTAACAATTGTTTGTTTATTTATTTAATTTTACTCTTAAGATTAGGTTTCCTAGAATTTAGTAAAAGCATAACGCATTTCTCAGCAAACATGAAGCTCTTAGACCAGGCTAAACCATGGTCATATATCTTGTTTATTACTGTTAGAAATGAATAGATATCATCTATCTAATCCTGCCGTCTCTCTTATTCTTTGAAAACACATCTTTGTGTCTAGACCCATTACACCTGTCATCATAGAGTTGGGAAATTTATAGCTAGAACCAAAGTCTGAGCTGTTTATTGTTAACAGCCAGACTGGTTTCTTTACAACTCCAAAGATCAATTATCTGATAAAGGGTTGACAAGTCTTACCTGTTCAGAAATCTTAGTGGCTCTGGATCAGTTTCCCCTAATCTTACCAGTGGTGTGATTCTTAAAAAAAAAAAAAAAAAATGCAATTTACATTGTTGTTATGCAGCATATAAAAGGTATTCTTAAACTCTCCAACATCTGAGCAATTTCAGCAACCTTGGCTAAAAGGAATCTTTTCAATAGCCAAGAATGTCATTCAGTATTTTACCACACATTCATCACAGAACTGTTTCATCTCAGCAGACTGCAAGAGCAGACAAAAACAAAAAAAAACAAACAACCAACATCATAATATCAGATAACTGTATCATGCTTGCTGAGGTTAAAATATTCCTTTCCAAACTTATTTTCAAATGATTTCAATAAATTTCCTGCAAGAGACACTACATAAAAGCTGTAGTTACCTAAATGGGCCCCAAAGAGGTTGACATTATCAAATAAATCTTCCAGAAACTTAAAAAGAAAAATGTTTGTTTTATAATTTGTTTTTTAACATCCATTGTGAAAAGTTTGTTTTTCTGTGAGATGTGTACAAAAGAAAAATCATATGTAATGGCAATAGTCCAACATATCCCCATGATAAAAAACTTTTATAAATGTTTCCAAATTCAAACCCAATGTTACAGCCAAAGCTTATATAATTTAGCCAGCAAACTGCTGCAGAGCAGATACACCAGATAAGCTTTCCCTACCAATTAAACAAACAAAGCTGTCTTGAGGAATAACACAAATGACTTATAGTAATTTGACCAGAGCAAAATTATGCCAAATATCTAAGATTTTTTCTAGTATCATTAAAAAGTGAAAAAAGGAGGAAAATAATAAAATGCAATCTTGCAACATCAACTAAATTATTTATAATTATTCAAATAAATGTCAAATAATACTAGAAATAACTTGATGTATGTATGCTGTTCTGAATATTTACTTGAGTTACTATTAGTTAAAATTATTATTATCCAGAATGAGACAATGCTGACTAACAATAGCACATGTACACATCTTTAGATGGTTATGACAGACTGAAAATAAGAGAATTTGACATTAATCCATTAAAAACAAATAGAAAGTAAGTTTGGCTGGTATTTTGATTAGCAGCACTGTTATTTTGATGAATCTATGGATCATCTGATAATTTACTTTTAAAATCAGTCCACAAGTATTTTCAGAATAAATCTAGAAACAAAATAAAAGGTATATTTATATATTAAATACAACAAAAAAAAACACATTTTAGGCTAAATCAAAACTTCAATAAAATAAATTCTAAAAAATGCTGCCTACAAATCTGTAATAAGCTCTGTATCAATCGCTATTTAAGCAATCAACATGTTTAATTTATGAGAATAAATTCGAGCAACTATATTTTTCTCTCTACTAGCTGGATGGTCAGGAAACAATCAGCGTAAAAGTAAAAAAAAAATACCTTCTCTCTGCTCTCCTACAGATGGATCTGGCCAAATGCAATGCTGCAGCAGTTTTACCACCTGACTGAAGATGGAAAAAAGCATATAATTTTCATGTGGACATCACACGAATAGATTTCTTTAGGTACTGGTAAATTGTACTCGATGTTGTAAGTAGAAAAAACAATTGTGAAGATGTATTAACAGCATTCTGACCATGACCAACATCAATAATCCATGTTGAACAGATAGAGCAGTAAAGAACACCCTCTATGAGAGGCCATTATGAATTAGGTCAAGAGAAAACCTAGCGAACCCACATCCCACAGAGACTGAACTATGAGAGAAAAGATCCCTATAACTCCAAAAAAAAAAAAAATTTTTTTGTTGTTTTTTAAACAAATATATTCTAGCTAAAGCTACCTCTAATAATCTGATTGTCATGTATGTTGGTAATAGGATAATAATAGAAATAAAAATGCATGCATTCCTTTGCTTGATAACCACTTTAATTTTAAAATTACAGCACTAAAGAAATTTAAACGAAATCAATAAATAATGTATTAATTGAACCTTCTGTCTACTCAAACTAATAAGAGAAATAAATTAAACTGGTAGCTAAACATTTTCAAGACAGATTAAAGTTGACAGTTACATATGCTAATGTGTAACCCTTTGAGTATCCTGAAATATTTATGGAAAATAGGTAGTGATCATGACAGTGACCTTGTAAATATACATTTCCAAAGTTTTCAAACTGTAGGAAGCCTTGGAAACATATGAGATTATTCTGTGAGGATCAATATCTGCTTCCCATAAACATATGGAGTGCTCCTCAGTGTGTTAAAAAATCCACTCCTTTAAATCTATATTTTTCTGAATGATTTCAAATTTTAAGCTAGGAATAGTGTAGATACTAAACCATGTACATAATTAGTTGATGGAGAGATGATGGGTCACTACATTTCTGTACAATCTGCTTTTCAAAAAAAAAAAATTTTTTTTTATTGTGTCTCTAGTCAAAGTTTAATAATACTTACTGGAAGAATAAAATTTTTCAAAGGTGGCAATTTTTCATTATAATGATCAATCCAGTTTTCAAGATCCTTCACATACTCTTTACTAAAATTAGTTTTTTCTATAAAAATAAAAATAAAACAATTTGTACATGGTGTGATTAATACAACAGTAAATACATTGGTGTGTTATTTTTCATTATATTAACCTCCTCAACTAGGGAACACAGTGAAGTTGATGAATTGCATTCACCTGCCTGTAAAATGTATATCATCTGATGTTTTCATACATAAACAGTAAAATAGTGAATATCTCCACTTTATGTTAGTTACATACTTTTTAATGCAGGATCAAAATTATTGCAAGATAACTATTTCTTTAAACCTGCAGAATATTGATATTTTACTCATATAATCTTACTAACATGGTGTTAACATTTAGTAAGACTACCCATACCATTAAATGCTATGGCATGGTGAAAACTAATTTTGTACAATATGCAAAAAAAGTTGACTTCCATTCTTTGACAATGATAGATTTGCTCTGGTTCATTCTTTTCTCCATATTTTCTCATAACCATTTATTTAAGTTTAAATCTAGTGACAGTGAAGGTGTTGGAATGGCCTGCACAATTTGTATTATTTTTTTTTTTACCTTCTTTATGTTTGAGGTATGCTTGGGATCATTGTTCCTTGCTGATGGTAACATTTACCTTTCTGGTACGTTCTTGTGCGTGTATGTTCATGATACCATTTGTGCACAATAGTTTTTTGAAGTAAATATCTTATGTATGTAGAGTTCAGATTCTTAATTAACTGTGCATTTTAAAGATAATTAAAAATTTTTAAAAACCCAAACAAACTCATAGTTATCTATAGAAATGAATTAGAATAGAACTTTAAAATATTTTATATATATTTTCTATTAACTCTATTAAAAAAATCTTGACACTCTGCTTTAACTACTTGAGTGGACTCCTTAATAGGCAAATGTGTGTATACACAACAAGAACAAATATATACCATTTACACATTACAATTACAAAATGAGTATAGTAAGCATTATTCTTCATATGAAGGAATACCCTGAATTTTATACCATCATTCCTAACAGTGTGCATAATCAAACTTTGTTTATGATAATTATAAAAGTTTTTTAAAATTTCAAATTTCAAATTAACTTTAATAATTCAATTTTTTTGTTCCAATAAGTTAGCAAATAATTATAGACAAAATACATAAAAGCAAAAGTTTAGATTTATGAGACCTAATATCACTTATGCTTGGCATAATTGGTGATTTTTTTCAGATTACAAGTTGCTAGAATAATTCAAGAACTACTATACATCTTTAATTATCAGTTGCATCATTATAATACAAATGTTTATTATCTACCTAACTTATAGGCAGCTATTGAAGCTTTGTATGGCTTACAGAGGTATTAATAGCTACAATGTACACATGCTGCAGCATATCTGAGATTAGATTTCTGAACATTCCATCAATACACATAGCTTGTAAGCTTCAGTTTACTCACAGACTAGATGATTGATATACTTTTGGCATTTACCTCAAAGAACCAATGTTAAGAAATGAAATACTTTATATGCAAGACTTATACAAAAAAGAAATGCCTTCCAATTTGATTTTAAAACTGGCCAATAACAATTATTGGTGATAATTTATTTAGAATTTTTTAAAAAATATTTTATAAGCAATGCTGCATATAAAACATCCACCACCTGTCTAGTTTCAGTTTCCTAAAATAAGTGAACAGGGTATGGAGTTTAGTCACACCTACAAACTCTTAATTTTTTAAAATATGGAAGGAAACCCATGCTAGGGAGGTACGACATGACTAAGATTCAAACTTGCACTCAATCTTAGCTGCTTGCCAGTAGACTGCCACACCAACTGCCCATTCACTTCTTTACATTATTCTAAAACATTTAACTTCTATATTATCATGAAAAAAAAAAATGTATTAACAAATGCTTTAATATATTTTACCAAAGAGCAAAATTCTGAATAAAATTTTACTAAAATTATTGAAGCACAGACAGACAGACAACCTATTTCGCTATTGTCTGTACCTAAGAAATTGCACAAATTGGTTATCTCTTTTTAAACAGTTATTGAATTTCTGAAAACAGTATTTCTTAAAAAAAGGGGGAAATATCTAGTTATTCAGATTAACAGGATATATTTTTAAAAAATGAGCAAACTAGGAAATGTAATTTTAGATTTGAAATGTTTATAAAAATTACATATTTAACTGATACAATACACATGTTTATGGATGCTGAAAATATTCTTAATAATAATTAATAATATTCAACAAAAAATCAACTATGCCAATGGAAAGTGGCCATATTTTAAATTTCTTGAGACAGAAGCAAATAAACAGATTTTGAAAATATACAATTAATTAATTACAATTTTGAGTTTTTGATGATAAGCGAAAAGAAAATAAAACGAACTTGAACCTAATAAATAATGTTTCAAAATATAAATATATTCCAATTGAGAATATAATTCATGAACCATAAAAATTCTATGTAGTTACATATAATTGGCAATGTGAAAATGGAACTATAATTGAAATCTTTAGTCTCTATAGAATTAATACTATAAATACAGGAAACAAAGGACCTCACAAACTGTAGTTTAAATTGTAAAACAATTAAATACACTTGAATATATCCTGACTCTTCTAATTCATTTTGGAAAAATGTATTCAAAATATTCAAATTATTAAATGCTTTTTCGAAAGATAGTAATAAATTCAAAATCTTAGAATTATCTGCTGCACTGATATGCAGCAGTGAAAAAGATTGTTGCAGCTTTAATGATGATAGATCTATAAGTATTAGATTTTAAGACTACGCCCAAGCACCTCTCTAAGTGTAATCTGAGTAGTTCATGGAGCAAGATGCTGAGTGACATTAACATAGTGCTTACAATCAGGCCTTCCGTTTTGTGTCTGCTTGTATTAAATAAATTATAGCTACTGAAGTTTTTGCAATGTAGGAAAATGCAATATCAAGCTGGCAAAAAGATTAGCCCAAAAGCTATTAGCAAACTATTAATTTACATGATAGAATCATTGGGTGTAGCAGCAGCAGCACAAAGACTTTGCAGAGAAACTCGATTCACTTTCTTGTGGCAACTGTTTTATACATAAATATAAAAAAGTGACTTTAAAAAATACTCCCATATATAATGGTAGCAAAAAAAAGACAAATTTTGAATAATTCGTAAGAAAATGAGCAAATATACTGATTTATTTAAACAAAGATGGATTCTAGTTTGTAATTTTTGATAGCTTATCAACATAAGACAACATTACTAAGATGTTGTGTCAGATTAACAAGTAGTAATGTCCATTAATGAAACTCATTTAGTATACTGATTTTAATGTTGCACTGCAGCTTCTTATATAAACAACCATTAATATGTACCTATCTCATCTTCAAGTTAAATAAATAATTTAGTGCAAACAAGTAAATTTAAATTGCTAATTTTTTCCTTTGGTAATACAAAAAAAGAAAAATGAAAAAGTTCCAAAGTAAATATATAGTATGACGCATCTTAACTTTACCGTAATGCATTGACTTGTACAAGTCTAACAGCCTAGATTTAAAGCATCCACACATAGGAAATATCCCATGCTAAGCTCTTCCAGTGATCCTGTCCAGCTAAACCAGAAGGCTATCCCCCTTTTTTAAAATTAGAAGTTTTCAATGTATTATTTTAATTGTAAACAATTATTTTTGTTTTTTTTTATTACTATAAACATTTTAAATTCAAATGAAGCATACTACAATTTGATAATTTTAAATTATGTTATTCTAGATTATTATATGTATTTGAAATTTATTTAAAAACACTGATATAATCAAACACTATAATATTAAAATAAACCTATTTTGTTAAATTTATTGTAATATATATATATATAAGACCACAGAATACTGACTAGAAAGCTAAACATTTTGTCTATCTATTTACTTCAATAAAACATTTTTTTAATTCTCTGAAGGTCAAACAATGCATTTCCTAAAAGAAACTATGCACCCAACAAATTTGAACTTTTGTCAGAGCTAATAAATAAACTTCACTTGTCAATTGAGCGACAAAATCCTTCTTGTGAATAACACCAGCTTGAAAGTCCTGACGGCATGGCATACATCAGTGATCAAAGTACCTGAGTTGTTAAAAAAGGTGTTTTTATCTGAAAATCAGTTTCATAAAATCACCAAGATGTTTTTTTCATGATAAATTAAAAAGAAGAGTCACATCCACACACCACTAATGACAAATGTAATAAAGTAGATTTACTACACAAATGTCTACAGGGTTGACTTTAAAATAAACTTAATACCCCCCTATTATTGTAGTGACATTCTAAGTAGATTTTTTTTTTTTAAAGTTAGTATAACTGTAAGACTCCAACTGCTTGAGCAGTGTTTTGTTAGTTCTCAGTTCAGCCACATAATGCAGAAAACTCATGCAATTGTTGTCTACTTAAGAAACAGATTTCATGACTTTCCACATACATCCATTTCTAGACGATATCTTATATGTTTCTAAATGCATATCTACCCATCAATAATCATCCATTGCTTGGTCAACTTGTAATTACAGAAAAAAAAGAAAATAAACAACTGAGGAATGTGAACCTTTAAAAACCCAAGGTTTAAGGTAAAGTTGCTCTTTGATTCAATATTCTAAACATTTTGCAGTTTTTATGTTGATAAAACTTCACTTAATGTTTGCTGTAAAAGAAAATCTCTTAGATATTGCCATCAGTTAAGAAATCAAATTAGTCTTTCAGATTTAAAAAAAAAAAACTTTTAAAATTACACAGATTTCAAAGCAGAAAAATCTTCATCTACTTACAGTCAGTTCTATCTTTTAAATCTTCTAATTTATACAGATTTCATGGTGCAAAGAGCTAAAAAATAAGAGTCCACAAAGGTCATCAAAATGTGAGTACCCTATAACCCCGCTTAACTATTCTAATGGAGCTGGTTTAGCTCACTGGGGCCAGCTATGACTTGGCTGAAAATATTGTTTCATTGTCTTATATATGTTGAGCCATTTCCTGTATAAGTACATTAATAAATTAATCTTGAGTTTCTGCTGTATGCTCAGTTGGATTCAAATCAAAAAGGCATCTAACAGGCCAGTCAGTCAGTCTAGTACACACACATACACATTTACTGATGTCATCAATGGCTTGCTTTATGTGGCCCTGGTCATGCTAAAATCTCAGTATCATTTTTATTTTTTGGTGCATAGTATGCTGGCAGAAATAACCACATGGGCTTCATGAATTAGTCTATCTTTGCATAATCTATCAAGCAACAGCAATGATAATGTTATAATGTTATGCAGCTCTAATTTATACTATTCACTCTTTCTTGTGCAATTCTAAATGCCAGTGGGCATGCTCTTAGTAACATTCTCTCACTCACACTGAAGTCTTTCATTTCTCACAAAAGAATGAGGTTGCAGGTGTGATATGGACTGGTTTTTTGATAATCAGACCAAGTATTTATTTCCCATAGCCATTCCATTTTTTTGGATAGCCTTCAGCAGTTGTCACATTCCACAGAAACATACAAGGAATCAATCATGTTAGGGATATTTGATTTAAATGTTGACCTAAAATCTTGTAAATTCTGGCTATCCTTTAATATTTTGCATATATTCATTTCATTCATAACTGAGATCTTAATGTTCTGGTTAAATAAAACATTGAAAAATATAAATAGCAAAAACCAGAGTGACCAAAACAAGCACTATTTAAGGAATCAATGAAAGATGAATTAGCAATAAAATCTGAATATCTACAAAAATAATAACAAAAACAATTAAGATTCAATTTAATATCCAAAAGACCTATGAAATTTAGTCTAACAGAGAAGATAAATAAAATTTTTTTAAAAAAGGGTAAGACAGTATAAGGGAGATAACTGAGTTCAATCAATCATTCATTGTTGACAATGACTTAACCATTTCTAATTTTAACGATTACTGAGAAAAAAAATATTGACAAAACAAAATTTTTATTTTATTCAAAAAGAAAAGGTTAAATAATTAAAACTGGCAAATTTTAAAATAAATGGATTCTCTGTGTACAATATCCCTTTTTTTCAGCAGGATTGTCTGAGAGAACCAAATTTAGCATCACCTGAAAACAATATGCATTTTTACAAGAAAAGATACACAAATCTAACTTACAGTACAGAGTAAAGGTAATTAAAATACGTTTAGTTTTCCATGATGAAATAAACAGCAAAAAAGCAAACAATTTCTTCTTGCCTTTGATATCCAGATGAAAAAAATGGAGGGCTGTCACTAAACAGTGACAGAGACTTCGCATCGTTCATGTTTATGTTCTGTTAACACACAGAGAGAGTATTTTGACACTAAGTCACATTTTAGATAAAAGAAAGACTTATTCAGAAACATTATGTAGTAACTCTTAGATAAGAACATGATCTATACAGGCGAGGGAAAACAATAAAAACAATTAATGTATATGTATATAAAGATCGTTTTTCCTTTTGATGTTATCATTCCTTCAGACTTCTGAACTTGGAGATGCAGCATTTAACTGAATTTAATTCTATTTTATATATAATAAGTATACCAACCCTGACTATCTGTCTATCATCAACCAATCATAATTTAGTGTCGTTGAAATCCTGCCCTGCCTATCCAATGGCCTGTGAACATCTCTGAGTGGATCTCAAATAAAAAAAGATCCTGATTTTGAAATATCATATAGTTTGTTTGCTGGATTGTTGGTTTAAAACTCCACAGCTGCAATCAAACATCACAATGTTCAGTAGTCTCAATGATGGTGCAATGTGAACATGAGAACATTCCGTGATAAATCCATCTCTGATCCCAGTTTAGTCAATGAATCATGAACTGGATTTTTAAAGTGAGGTTATAAGAAATCCCTATTAATAATCCTGCAATGAAATGCTTCAAAATCCAGAAGCCTTGCTAAACTAAAATTTGGGCACAATTTCTCTCTTTCTGCTTTGACTCTAGTGTGTTTTTTTTTTCTTTTTTAATGGTCATCCTTAAACATGTTATCACAGTCCTAAGTTGGTTGAATTACTGCACTGTGGAAAGATTTAAATTACCTATAGGTGAAAAACTGCCTGAGAATTGAACTGCACCTCCTGTACATATTAATTTGCAGGGTAGAATCTCTGTCTAACAAAAGAAAAAAGACCATATTCTAAATTCTGCCATTTTGTATAAAGTTTTTCTCAAAATTGTTCTTTTTTTTTCTCCTTTATCCAAAATCAACAAACAAAACTCATCAAACTATTACTTACTTAGATGAATTTCTCTGGCACTACTTTTTGGTGTTGCTATGCTTGCTCCAACATCTTGTAAAATACATTGAATCTGTTTATCAAGAAAACAGAACTAATTAATAGTAAAAAAAATCCAAGTAATGTGAATAAATAAATAAATGAAAAATCAAAAACAAACAACACTGAAATGTTGAAAAATAATATAACACAAGATATTCACCCAGATAAACCTGACTCTAAAAACAAAATTAAAAAATTCTATAACTATTTGTGCTTCTGCCTCTGTAAAAAGAAAAAAGAAATATTAAAATTCTATTATTTCCTAAATGTAGAAATTAAAATTTTCTTTTATGTACCAATAGCAGTTTTTTCTGTATCTGTTTAAAATTTAATTCTGATTCTCAGTACAAATTAAAATGATCTATGTATATATATATATAAAACAATTACATGCTATTAGTGAATAAATAAGAATCATTAAATTCATTCATTCAGTTTCCTTTCATTAATCCTCTGGACATAAAAAGACCTAAAACATTAAAAAATAGTCTAAAATAGAATTATTAGCTATCACTTTATAGACAAATCCAAAATGCAAACAGCTGACACTATATCATTTTTATAAAATATTTCTTATCAAAATCTCATAAATAAGATGAATTCTATATTAAGACAATTTTTTTTTCTAATCAGTATCTTCCAAATAATAAAGTTTTTTTTCCCTCTCTCTCTTGACCTTTTTGTCTATTTGTATGGGTTCAGCATGGATCTTTTAACAAAAATGATATCTAAATCTATTCATTTCAGAATCCTTAGGAAATGTCTAGAATTGAGTGGACGAAGTGAATCTTTTTCTGAATGAGCATATTACCAATGCAACTGGTAAACAAACCAAAGTTACATTTCAAATCTATGAACCTAAAGATGATTTGCATGCACAATAATTTTTATAAAAATTAATAGATTAAGCATTACATCCTTAGTATCTGACAATTTTTAGTGAAACCATTATTCTAAATGTCTCTAAAATAAATTTCTTCTTTTTTTTTTACTTCCCTTTGAACATTAAAATACCTATCAATAAAAGATTATTGAAGTTCTATTGACAAATAAACTTAATTACAAAAGATGCTTAAATCTATATCCTTAGATTAAAAAAACCATAAAAAGCACAACTAAAACAAAAACATTTTAAAAACTATTATCACTTGATTTTTGTCCGAGTGTATGAGAGATCTTTTGTATGAGAGTCAAAGATGCACTAGACAGACAGACTAGGTGAAATCAATGTGGCAACAATTGTTTCCTTCCACCACCAACTGTTCATCTAAATACTGATACTCACAGCATCCAATAATTGTAGAAAAAAGCACATTTGTGTAACTAACAAAAGTAGTTTGTAAACAGCACAGAAATGTTTATTTATTCATAATAAAAACACTTTTATTAGATATATATTTCAGATATTATGTTTTTTCTTATTTCTTTTGACTTGGTTTTGATAAAATGAGAGATAAAAATAGCAAACACAAATTTTCAATAATTATCGTAAAAACAGAAATAAAGTTAATTCATATGGAATTTTTTCTACATAATGAACTTGGAAGCCTGAGTAAATTTCCTATTTAAAATTTATACTAGCAAACTAACAGTTGATTTTAAATTTTAGCAATTACAAGCATTTCCCAAAACAAATAAACTGCCATTATGGCTTTCTACTTATGTCAATGAAACTAATCTTAACAAAAGGTATTGCTGGTGTTATTTACTGAAGCAGATACCCCAGTGGTACAGTGGGCTAAAGTGCTGATGATTGAAAACTATATCAAAAAAAGGCCACTTGTACAATTTATAAAATAGAAGTGTCTATTACAAAAACATCTAAGATTTTTCTGAAACATGTTCATTACTTAGTCCAGTTGCTGCTACTACTGTGATGAGAAATAACTGAATTAATCCACTACTTTCTGTAAATTAACCTAGTCTTTGTTAATGCAAACAAAACAAATGAAATTTATTTCAATTCTAAAGACGAACATTTTTAAAGTCTTTTTTTCTATTTGATGCAGTAAACTTTTAGTACATGTTGCTACTTTATAATGTAATAAGCTGATATTTGTCCATTTCTTTTAATATCAAATTTAAAAGCAGGACATACCACTTCCAGTTTATCAGAACAGTCGTGGTTATTTTCTTTGCAATATTCAGTTGCTAGTCTGAAATAAATGAGTTATATTATTAAAACCAGAAAAATATTGCATATGTATTTAAAAAAGAGAAAAAAGTGATGAATAAAATGCTGTCAACGAGAGACATTAAATAGGTGCTAGATTTTAATTATACTGCTTAAAGGAAACCACTGTGTAAACCATTATGTATTATATTATATCACAATTAAATTCTGACAATAAGGAACAAATAAAAAACCCAACAACTCTGTTAACTATAATCACTTGGCTCTTTACAGAACTTACTAGAATGTTACAATTTCACTCTTAAATTTCTTCACTTCTTTATCATTAAAAAATATTAAGCATGGTTTAAATCATGTTATCCTCTATCAAATTATAAGAACGTGGTACATATCAATGTCTGCTTTTAAATAATGTACAGGTCAACACATTTTTGTAGAGTGTTTTTAATTAAGCCAGCAGTGCTAAACTTGAACTTTAATCTGAAACACAGTATTTGTTTAAATAAAACTTAATCAGATGTCTGTGTTTTTCTCTTACCCAATAGCTGATGAAAGCTCATCATTTGAACCCAGAGCTTCAAAAACATCGTCATCTTTCGGTCTTCTTTCTCCAGTAAAAGTTGCTGTTGTTCCTAATGGAATGATGATAAAGGTTTACAAAAAGCAAGTAATGCTAATGGGAAGTTTGATACCACAATCCTGGCTAAAAAACAACTCGAGGGTGTGCTTTTCATGTTGCACAGAAACCTACACCACATTGTAGTTTTACAAATAAATAAATGCAAGCTAACAAATGAAAGCCATGAGAAAGAGGCAGACAGAAAAACAGAGAGAAAGAACTCACTGGCATTCAAAATTTTGAGCCCACCACTGTTATCATCCTTATCAACACTTTAATGTTAATAGAAATTCGTTATTTTAGCAAAAGAACAATGGAAAATCAGATGAAACATGTATCAGAACATATAAACTATTAATTGTGACGTAGCTATCACTTCGAGATTTTTTCTTTCAAAATAGCCACCTTTCATGTGAATAACTGTTGCACTTATTTTGGGAAAAATCTTCAGTAAATTAACAAATGATGCCATGATGAAATTGCATGGTGTTGTAGAATACTGTGATATTTCTCTTTTGTGAGAATTCCATTCATTTCTATCAGATGACCAGCAAGATAACCTCATACTTTCATATTTCCATCACCATGCTTAACTATAGAGCAAAAGCAGCTTTCCCTATACTTTTATCTAGTAATTCTTCTAACAAATAGTCAATGCTTAGAACCAAACATTTCAAACATACTCTCATCTACCCACACAGTACATTTCTCCTAGGCCTAATTCTGATATTGTTTAATCCAGTTAAGTGACTTTTTTCTTGTTAGCATGTCCAAGCAAGGGGTTTCTATCTGCAATTTAGCCAATTAATCTAACCTCTCCTAACTGCCTTTTGATGATAAAGGCTGAAATGCTGATTGTTACTGAAGAATTGTGTTCATTAGTTAGTTGGCTACCTCTCAAAAAATGATTTGCTCTAGACCTTTAAACCAATATCTGATAGTTTTTCTTTCTTCCTTGACCCACTAAGTTCATGGCTGAGCTAGTTGACTTTATTCCATAAATGGTTGTTTACATGCCACCCCATGTCACAATTTTCTGTTGGGAGTACAGCTTTATGAAGGTAATAATGAATAACCTTATATATACAACACATCGTTCTACTTATGACAAAAAGTACTAACTCAGTTACAGATATTGCAATGAGTTCTGTAGCAAAACACCAATGAATAGCCTGGTTTCATATGGAATTTTGATGTTAGGTTCTGTTTTCTTCTGCCAAAGAAACCAATAGCAATTATCAGTCATGAGGTCCATTGAAATTTATACAAAAGCATAGTATGAGCTAGCAATTATTCAAATCAGTAGTAAGAAAATGATATTGGAAGAGCATGACAACATTATTTTTCCAGTATAAACTAATTTTAGCATTCATAAAAAATAACTTGCTAGGCCCATAATCATGCAAAAGGCTTGAAGTGATAAAATGACATAATTAATGTTTATGTTTTATGTATGTTTATATATATATATGAGTGCCCTCCATATCAAGTAAATTATTTTTCTCCCATTAGTTCTAAAAATTCATATTCTGTTAAGCTTGCAAATTTTTCCCAATCTGGTGACTGATTAAGAAAATATGCTAATTATTTAAATAAAAATTAATCATGCACAATTTTGTTTAAAAATAAACAGAAAAAGAAGAGTTTCAAAAATAAATCTGGAAACTAATAAAAAATCTCAAGACAGACAATTTTTGAATGTGAAAGAAAAAAAGGTCACAAATCATAGTACAAACCTTTATGGAGGTCTAGGTAAACAAATAAAGTAAATTAACAATTTTCACAGCACTTTCCTTTGAAAGGTTATTTTTCCTTATAAATAGTCTCAATTTTACTATCATGTAAAAACATACTTAAAGTACTGTCTGTCTGTCTGTCTCTCTCTCTCTCTCTCTGTCTGTGTGTGTGTGTGCAATCTGATCTGCCAATAATTAAGAAAAAGCAACATTACTAAAGCCCATCTATTCCAACTAAACAAAGGCACACTCCTCTTTCTGTTTTTGAAATTGTAAATGTTACTGCAGATGCAATGTCCAGAATCTGCATCATCAATTCTAGTTTTCAGCTTTTAACTGAATTCTATTTGAGCCAAACAAAATGTTGGCCTCTGTAGCTTTGCATTGTGGGAATGTTTTCTTAATTATCAACTGATAGAAGAAACTGGTTTTGATTTCCATACAGCTCAGCTTTAAAATTCACATATTCTTCCCTTAAAACTTAAATTCAGTTTATTTTTTTTTTCAGTAAAAAATGTACGCACGCAAACCATTTACAATTACAGCTATTTCACAATATTCAACACAGTGCTGCCCCTAGAAGAACTGGCATGTAATGTATTTTTTGGAGTATCTATACTACTCAGACAAAGATATGGCTTTGCTTGGCTAAGAAATGATCCACTGAAATTTTATCACTTGTTGAATTGTACCACTTGGATTTTGGTTACAGATAATATACAACTCAGTAGAGTTAATAAATCTTTATTTACAGGAAAAATAACAACAAAATATTATTTAAGAACAATCAAAATGAAATATGACTAGTTGTCTTCATTACATAACATATTTGGTAAGAAAAAAAATCAAACTTTTTCAAGACCAATAAAAAAAAGTAAAAAAAAAAAACCAAAAAAAAAAACCCCATAAACTTCCTTTAAACATTTAAGACAATTAAAATCACCTGAAATTCGTAAATCTGTCAATACAAAACATATACTAAGAAAAAACATCAAATACAGGTTGTTTTTGACTAGTTTGTCAGTGACTGAAATCATATACACAAAGTTGCAGTAATTGGTTACAAAAACTACAGATTCAGTGATGTAGATAATGGCTGATTATAAGATGACAGAATTTTAGAATTCAATTCTTACACTTTTTGTAATAGCATATGTGAATATAATGAAAAAAAAATATAATAAAATGTTTAAATTTTCTCCTTAATTTAAGTAGAGACTCAATATCCCAAAAAAAGTTTTGAAAGAATTTTCAATTTACCTAATCTTCAATACTTAATTAAACTCAAGCAAAAGAGCATATTTAATGAAGAAGCTGATGTCTAGAATATGAAAATTTACATTTTTATTCTTTTGTAAAATCTGTTAATATTTAGTTCTTTTTTATCTTTTTGTGGTGAATGCGTGAGTGGTGCGTGTGAAAGTTTGTGTATGTGTGTGTATCTCCAAGGAGAAGGGAGTGGAGGGTGGTGGCAGAAGCCGTGTAGGGGCCCGAAATCCAATGTGGAGCAAGCTCCAGTTAAAGCCTAAAAGGCCGGGTTGAGCAAATTGATTACAGACACTACATAAAGTAGCCGTATACAGTACTTTCTCCATAACCAACCTTGATCATCTAGTACTGTATCAATATTCATATAATATTTAGATACTAAATGGAGAATGAATAGAATTTTTTACCATCCCTTATGCTTTATAAACATTTTAGGCCTCAAATGTTTCCCATTTTTCCTCTTACTCTATTCTAGTGCTTACTTTAAAAGTATTTAAATTTTAAACAAACACTGTTAAAGTCAGGATTCCTGTCCTATATAGTCTATGAAAAATAAGAAATATATATATATATATATATATAACTACTCACCTACTATATTTTTTTCAGATTAAAGGGAGAATACTCAATTTATTTTTATTCTTGACCTTAATGAGAAAAAAATTAGACAGATACTTATATTAACCAGTAAGTCAATATAAATGTCATTGTCACATACATTTTAACATCCTGCATAACTACTTAAAATACACAGATTTAGAAATGGATTTTTAAAATCAGTTGAATCCTTTAAGTGTTTTGTTTCAAAAATGAAATGATCATGTTCATTTAAGAGTTTTAGCTCTGGAATTGTGCTTATGCTATTGGATCTGGGTTCATATGACTCTTCTTTTCTCTGGCCAGACAAATTCTTCCACATTTTTTCATTAGTTCACATGCATATAAACAACACTACAACAAAATTCTCAGTTCTTTAAAATTTCTAGACTTTTCAACTTTATTTGCAATCCCCAGTTTATTCTTTTAACAGCTAATCTTTCTTGTAATTCTTTTTTCTCTGATTTTGAAGTTTCTCAAAGTTTTTTTTTTAAAGTCTTTCTATTGTTTAATATGTTGTCTGTAGTTCTGTTTCTTATGCAATCATCATTTTCTCGTCTCCTTCCTCTTTTTTCTTTGCATAGTTTCAAGATCTTTTTTACAGTTCATAACCAGTTCTTTTTCTTCTTTTCTTTCTTCCCTCTACCCTTTCTATTCAACTCTTGGATTTCTTTCAATTTAACCTTATTTTTTTTTTGCACCTTTCCTGTTTTTCTTCTTTTTTACAACTGTTTTACCTGACTCCTAGTTTTTTTTCTTGTATGTAGATCCATCATGAATCCATTAGATCCTGTTAAAATATTTTCAAGCTATTTGATACCAGAGTTTTCCAAAAGTTCATCAGTTCATTAATAAATCAGGCTATCCTAAGTATGACTCATCTATTGTTAGTGTTGTGGTACAGTTACATTTTTTAAAATAAAAAAATCTTTGGTATAAAATTGTACATTTAATCACTTTGTGTGTAGTGCCTGTAACCTTCCTGTATAAATTGTTTCTTATTTTTTTATATGGGAATATCAGTCATGATTTAGTATTGTTTTAGCTTAAATGCACTAAAATATGTCATAAATTATGCAAAAAGTCTACTAAAATCTTAAGTATTCATGAATAGTGTATTTCAAATTAAGTATTCATAATAATGTTGCATTTATGTGCATATATCTAATTTACAACTTAAAGACACTGCTAAAAGGGACTATATCGGTTAGACTCTACTTTCACTACATACAGTATAATACTCTATGTAAGTTGGGCATTATATCTAGTATACAATTCATACCTGTCCAATAATTTTCCTTTTGAAATCTTGTTAGACATTCTTCTCATCAGAAGACAAAATAGCAGTACTAATGAAATAATAGCTGATGCAATTATACCTTTCATTACATCATCTGTATATTCCATATATTTAGATGCAAGTTTATTTTGTTGTCTAATGCCAGAATGATGAGAAATTATACAGCATTTAAGCTATTATACCTTCATTATGGAAACTACATTTTGCAATATTTTGATACTAAAAATCTCTACCCCATAGAAATTACATCAAACTGCACCTATTGCTCTAAAAATAGCACAATTCACACAAAAACAAAAATTGTGTAGAATATTGATATTCTTCACCTTTTCTTTTAGCATAACAATTAATTGTAATGAAATCAAATTGCATAACAAAAGTCACCTTTTATTAAAATGTCATAAGTTTGTAACACAATCGCTGCGACACAAATTTGGTATCATAGTGATCTGCATATAATTGGCAAAAAATCCATCAAATTAATATTTTAATCTATATAACTTTTACTTGAATATTTTATACCACAAATATTGTGTTTTCTGAAATTTAACGGCATAATGTGAAAAGCCTACCCTTTTTTGAACAAAAATTAATCATAACCTTGAAACTAAAAGGCGTACTAATTTGCCATTTTTAATTCAGAATACATCATGAAGAACATCTTGAAAGTATTTTCTTTCCAATGACTTGTAATATCATGTGGAAATTAATGCATAACATTAAAAATTAAAAGTGTTACATGTTGTGAAATAGCTGTTACTATATAATGGCAGAAAAGATAACGTGGGTGCTGACTAATGTAAAAATGAAACAAGAGGCAAGACAGCAAAACTGTTATTTAAAAAAAAAAATCAAATCATGATTACCTTTGTCACCTGTTCTTGTGTAAATTTTTGGAAAATGGGCATTATCTGTCCGTCCTCTATAAAAAAAAAAATGAACTATTAAGCACAGACAACCAAAAACAGTGACTAAAAATCTTAATCTGATATCTTGTTAACTAGACAGTTAAACCAACAAAAAGAAATCACATCATTTTAAATCTAAATTATAGCACCATTAAAAAAAAAAAAAATTAAAAATAAAAAAAAAAATTTAGGACCCAGTCAAAATTATAAATTATAAAATGTTAATAGGCTCTCAATTTGAATGTAAATGTATATACAGCATGAGAAAGTCTATCTAGTGTATGTAAATTTTAGTGACTATTTTTGTTAAGTATTAAAAAAAAAAGTTAATGCAACACTTTGAAGTTAATCTCCCCTTGAGGTTAATTGCCATAAAAAAGCTGCCATTTAGAGGAGCTATTTGGATAGTATCTATCCATAAGGATACCTTTCTAGTCAGGGAATGCTTTCTTTTTTTGGTACACGGTCACTAATATTCATTATAAAAGATACCTGAAAAAAAATAATCAAAAGTGCTGAGGCATGTGATTAGATAAATGTGACAGTTGGGCAGTAGTACAGAAAATAAAGAATGCCCGGAAGAAAAGCTCTTTTCTGCTACCTCTTACATACAGAGCTAAAATTACAGATTGACAAGAAAATTATTTAGCACCTTAATAAGCACCTTAATTTATAATCCAGCCATTAATACCTTTAATTTGATAAAGTTTGATGGCAAAAGTAAACCATAAAGTATGGGTCAAAGTTGAAAATTTTGTAGAGTTTTCATTTGGTTCCTAGATATTTATACATTTATATAAATAATAAAGATATTTTTTTAAAAGTAATTTTGTGTGACCATCAAAATGAAAGAACAAACTTTGAACTCTACAAGAGGGTTTAGGTGGGGGTATTGCTACAGGGCCTCTCTCTCTCTGTGTGTGCGCGTGAGTGTGAGTGTGTGTGTGTGTGTGTGTGAGGCTTACAATCTTTCTCAATTCTCTGATTATTGCAATTTTTTAAATAAGTAAAAAAATTTCATAACACTGAACACTAAAACCACCTGAAGAGCAAGACATTTCTATTACTCTCATTCAGTGAATCAACTATTTATTTTTGTGAGATAAAATATAAGAAATGACTTAAGTAGCCTATATGTATCCAATGTTCTATAATTCATATACAGAAACTAATCTATGCTAATAAGTGATGCAGTGCTTAAGGTGATAAGCTGTTAGCCTAGAGGCATTTCCACAAAATGTGTTTGTGCACCCTGCTGTTGTGATTCACAAGGTTTCATTGTACATCTATCGCAGATTGATGACCAGCTCTAAGTCACAATCTAGCACAAGTAAGATGCTTTGTAAATGTGAGAAATGACATTTTTAATATGAGCAAGTTGTTCAAATAGAAGTCACAATGATTTTGATGCACAGGAAGATCCACTTGCATTTAACTGTATTGCATGGAACAATGTGTACAGTTGAGCAGAGTTTCAGATCTTGAGACACTCTCTGACTGGTTATCAAAGTAGTCTTGATAGGTGAGCCATGGACTGCTCTTGTCACTGTTAGACAAAATTGTGTGCACAACTGTTGAATCTCTTCTTTGCTGTACTAAAGACCCATATCAGCTGGTCAACTAACTGCTTCACTTACCACTATTAACATTTCTTCTTTCATTTGGGGTGATGCAGAATAATCAGGCATACTGATTATTAACCAAGCTTGACAGAATTGTTTTTCTTGCTTGTTACAATCCCACTGTTTTCAGCTAGTGTGATATTCTTGAATGCATAGTTTTGGAAAGTTTGTTTGGTTTCTGTTGCTCTTGGGCCACTTTCCTCCTTCAAATGCTTGAGAGTGCAGATGACATGCATGGCACATGCTTGTCTGCATACTTCAAGAATGCCTGTCAAATCTGTAGCAGTTTGGATAGGCTAGAAAGGTCATGCAATACATCATACATTAAGCCTAGATTCATAAAGGATTTAGGTGAAAAAATTCTTTCCAAATATCTAAACACTGACCTCTTTTAACTGTCTTTTTTGTGATTGCAGGATGCAGTTTCAAAGTGATGCTACAATGACTGAAGTCATTCTTCAAACTGCTGATATAGCACAATATAAGCTAGCCACCCAATAAACTCCAAAAAATACACCCAATATTTGTTAACTATTCATTAACTTCTTTAGCACATTGTTTTTTCTCATTTTTTTTGGTCAAACAACTGTAAAGCATGTTAAGTTTTTGAAGAATTGTTAAAAATGATTTATGGCAGTTAGTTTATCAATTACATCACCAACTCCCAATTCTATCTTGCAATACAAAAATGCCATACTATAATATTTGGGTACTTACTAACAAGGTAACTACACTTGCTAGATATCTTCTGCTGCATGATGAAATCATCATATCTAAATGTCACAGGATTTTTCCTCAAGTAGTAGTTTTTGAATCCATAATACTTGAGGCATCTCTATGCAGATGCATCCTCTAGTTCAATCAAGTCAAGAACATGAAACAAGGATCTCCTTTCCTTGAAGCCTGTAGATAAAACTGTTACTTGCTCAGCATAACTGATTAATGAATAACAAAGGAAATCCTTCTGTCACTCTTAATCTGAGTACAGGCTTTTTTGTACATTTCAGATGATATAGTTCACTATAAGTGTAGCAGTCTACAGTGAATAATGCAGACTTAATTCAAGGCCCATATCATTTAAATTCTGTAGTTGAATAAGATAATTGGAGTAGGATGGCCATCATTTTTCGCAATGTAGTATACTATTTGCATAACTCGGATTGTTGCTTCAATCTCTGAATTCACCATTTTGTCAATTGAATGTTCTACTGTTTCTCTTCTGCTTCCATAATCTCTACAGCTAGATTATGTGCTGTTGCTTCTTTATGTTTCACTATTTTCTTCCATAGAGATGTTAATTAACCAATCAACTAAATCCAGAATAGTTTACAAAACACTCACCTCATTCTGTTGCAATGGAAATGCTTTTACTTGTATACTGCTAAGGAAGAAACTTTGCTACAGCTATCCCATTCAAACTTACCACCTGCACATTATCTAGAATAATCCTCCTTTGTCGTCAATATATCAGGTCAGTCAGTTATGGGCACTTTTGGATTTTGATGAGATACCAAAACATCTTTTAAACCAGGTTACTCTCACTAAATATGACTCAGTGTGTGCCATACTGGGAAGTTTTGTGTGTGTTTGTGACTTCAGGCAAATGTGATATAGCATTGCTATTTTCTTCTCTGAATCTTTTAGGCATACTTGATGGTCAGGCCCATCTTCATTTGTGGAGATAGATGGAAATCAGTGCTGTCTCTGCAGTAGATGTCTCACTTTTTGTTTGTATTGTGGCTACAGGCAAAGCAGATCTGATGTTTTCATTTCTTGCATTCTTAGGAAACTAATTTGTAATAAAAATTGCTCTTTTCGTTGAATCTTTGCGTGTGTATACCAACACACTAAATATGAAGGTGGATACTATTTCCTGCAATGTGAAAGTAGCAATGAATTGGTTTAAATGAAGCTAGCTATAGGTGAATTACCCATCTGCATGCTAGACTCTACACGTTCAAAAACAGTTTACATTAACACGCAAACTCTTGCAACAATTGAAATGATTAACTGCAGTTTACAAGAATTCTGCATTTGTTCCAAATTTAATAACGGTCCAAGATTTGCTTATATATAAAAAAAAAAAAAGGCAAAATACTCATCAATATCAATTAACTGTTAAATGGCAAAAGGCAATAAATAGAAGCTGAGGGAGAATTCATTGCGTCTGCCCGTTATTGTACCGAGACAGGGGCTGACTCCACTCCACCCCATCCCCCCCAACCTGTTAAGTACTGTCTGACTAACCAAGTTGATGGATGAATGAATGTTCAGACCAATTTCTGAGCGCCCTCTCCTCTTTTCCTAATTTACGTAAAACGACATACCACTGGAAACTGCTGCTGGTGTACAACTCCCGATAATGCCAACGTTCAGCGGAATCGGACTGAAAGGAACAGCAGGCATCACCCGGCAAATCGCAATTACGGACTTCTGCCCGACACTGCAGACGACAGATTAGAAAAATCCGTTCACTCGTCGTGTAGGGTGAAAGGTTTTTGGCCAATTCGTTTTCCTTCAGAATTCGGAAAAAGAAGAAATCATCGACATGTTTAACTAAACCCCGACCCCCGCTTTAGACTCACCTGTGACAAACAAACGAACGCGACTGAGTCCGAACTTAATCGTCGTAGCATAATCACTACACGTCGGCCATTCCTGGTCTGGTCTTCGGACCTCCCGTGTAAATAGAGACGCGCGCGCGCACGCAGCCGACAAAAATGGAACGGCTAGGTCCCTCTCAAAGCGGTTTCTGGCTTCTCATCATATACTCACGATAGGGTTCTCCGCCCCAGGCCTGTCAGGATGCACTGAAGGCGGTGATCGTTAAAAAACCTATTCATGTCGAAACCCCGGCGAGGGAACGATCGTTGCCGGTGCCCGGCTCTGCGCATGCGTGGAAAACCAAAAACGAGAACTCCCACCGACTTCCGGTCCAGACAGAGTGGCGCGTGACTCCCACCTCGTCAACTGGAGCTGCTGTCATCATCACCACCGGCCGTGGCGATACCCGATGGACGCGTCGGAAATTAGAGTCTCGGCACCGGGAAAAGTAATTCTTCACGGTGAACACGCTGTTGTGTACGGAAAGGTAGAGAAACGGTTTCGTTCTCGCTTCTTCAATGCGTTAAGATCTCCTCTCGGTCGGTGAACGCGACGACGACCTCTCTTCCTTATATTATCGGTGGTGGCTAATTAATATTCGGAAACTTTGTTGGTTGGTTCTCATCGATAATTAACCTGCATAATTTTTCTCTCTCTCTCATTAAAAGTATTGTTTTATTAACCTGCATAATTTCTCTCTCTCTCTCTTTAAAAGTATTGTTTTATTAACCTGCATAATTTCTCTCTCTCTCTTTAAAAGTATTGTTTTATTAACTGCATAATTTCTCTCTCTCTCTCTTTAAAAGTATTGTTTTATTAACCTGCATAATTTCTCTCTCTCTCTCTTTAAAAGTATTGTTTTATTAACCTGCATATTTCTCTCTCTCTCTCTTTAAAAGTATTGTTTTATTAACCTGCATAATTCTCTCTCTCTCTCTTTAAAAGTATTGTTTTATTAACCTGCATAATTTCTCTCTCTCTCTCTTTAAAAGTATTGTTTTATTAACCTGCATAATTTCTCTCTCTCTCTTTAAAAGTATTGTTTTATTAATCTGCATAATTTCTCTCTCTCTCTCTTTAAAAGTATTGTTTTATTAACCTGCATAATTTCTCTCTCTCTCTCTTTAAAAGTATTGTTTTATTAACCTGCATAATTTCTCTCTCTCTCTCTCTAAAAGTATTGTTTTATTAATCTGCATAATTTCTCTCTCTCTCTCTAAAAGTATTGTTTTATTAATCTGCATAATTTCTCTCTCTCTCTCTAAAAGTATTGTTTTATTAACCTGCATAATTTCTCTCTCTCTCTCATTAAAAGTATTGTTTTATTAACCTGCATAATTTCTCTCTCTCTCTCTTTAAAAGTATTGTTTTATTAACCTGCATAATTTCTCTCTCTCTCTTTAAAAGTATTGTTTTATTAACTGCATAATTTCTCTCTCTCTCTCTAAAAGTATTGTTTTATTAACCTGCATAATTTCTCCCTCTCTCTCTTTAAAAGTATTGTTTTATTAACCTGCATAATTTCTCTCTCTCTCTCTAAAAGTATTGTTTTATTAACCTGCATAATTTCTCTCTCTCTCTAAAAGTATTGTTTTATTAACCTGCATATTTCTCTCTCTCTCTCTTAAAAGTATTGTTTTATTAACCTGCATAATTTCTCCTCTCTCTCAAAGTATTGTTTTATTAACCTGCATAATTTCTCCCTCTCTCTCTTTAAAAGTATTGTTTTTAACCTGCATAATTTCTCTCTCTCTTCTAAAAGTATTGTTTTATTAACCTGCATAATTTCTCTCTCTCTCTTTAAAAGTATTGTTTTATTAACTGCATAATTCTCTCTCTCTCTCTAAAAGTATTGTTTTATTAACCTGCATAATTTCTCTCTCTTTAAAAGTATTGTTTTATTAACCTGCATAATTTCTCTCTCTCTCTCTAAAAGTATTGTTTTATTAACCTGCATAATTTCTCTCTCTCTCTCTCTAAAAGTATTGTTTTATTAATCTGCATAATTTCTCTCTCTCTCTCTAAAAGTATTGTTTTATTAACCTGCATAATTTCTCTCTCTCTCTTTAAAAGTATTGTTTTATTAATCTGCATAATTTCTCTCTCTTTAAAAGTATTGTTTTATTAATCTGCATAATTTCTCTCTCTCTGTAAAAGTATTGTTTTATTAACCTGCATAATTTCTCTCTCTCTCTCTAAAAGTATTGTTTTATTAACCTGCATAATTTCTCTCTCTCTCTCTAAAAGTATTGTTTTATTAACCTGCATAATTTCTCTCTCTTTAAAAGTATTGTTTTATTAATCTGCATAATTTCTCTCTCTCTCTCTAAAAGTATTGTTTTATTAACCTGCATAATTTCTCTCTCTCTCTCTAAAAGTATTGTTTTATTAACCTGCATAATTTCTCTCTCTCTCTCTAAAAGTATTGTTTTATTAACCTGCATAATTTCTCTCTCTCTGTAAAAGTATTGTTTTATTAATCTGCATAATTTCTCTCTCTCTGTAAAAGTATTGTTTTATTAACCTGCATAATTTCTCTCTCTCTCTCTAAAAGTATTGTTTTATTAACCTGCATAATTTCTCTCTCTCTCTCTAAAAGTATTGTTTTATTAACCTGCATAATTTCTCTCTCTTTAAAAGTATTGTTTTATTAATCTGCATAATTTCTCTCTCTTTAAAAGTATTGTTTTATTAATCTGCATAATTTCTCTCTCTTTGAAAGTATTGTTTTATTAATCTGCATAATTTCTCTCTCTATCTAAAAGTATTTAATGTATTGACGTATATAATGAACTGATCAGGTGTCACGAGAAACGAGGTAAAGGCCTGGATTTGGGAGAAAGATTTTTGATTAAAGTTCAATTTAGTTAGTCACTGCAGCAGTTAATATTAACTTGATTTTGAAAATATAAATTTCGTATAAAGTAGCAAGCAATTGAATTGGCGAGATACTGCATTGCAGAGACGAAATAAATAGATTTTCCTTCATGTTCCATCTTCATTTTTAGTAGGGGTTAATTTTATTGTTTTTTAAATCTCTTTCCAGTCCTTAGATAGCCATTGGGAGGGGAATAACCCATTGGAAAATATGCAGCTGCAATATTCAATTTTGTTTGTTGTTCGTTTTTTCTGTAAATAGTTTTATTTTTCTATATGCTAAATAAGGTTAATGTTCGAAAAATATGCAATTAAAGCTGTTTTCTTCTTTGTTTTTAATAAAATACTAAAGGCTGCCATTGCATGCAGTCTGAACCTACGAACTTCTCTGATTCTGAGAGATGCTGGAGATAAAGAAATATTATCCCTGCAACTTCCTAGCATCAACGTGAAAGCCAGCTGGTTTGTTTCTGAAATTCAGAAAAAATTCACTCTTCCTGTAGGTATGTATACAAATTTCATTAGCAGGTAAGAAAAAACAAACAAAAAACTAAATTTAGGGGAAAAAAAGTTCATACTTTATATGAACAAATTTATGTACTTGTCTTTCTCATTTGTACACCAAACTTGTAAGTATTCAAGGGAAGGTCACTTAGAAGCGGGGAGGAAAACTTGAATAAATATTTACTATGTACATTTGGCTGGTATAAAAAATGGAAATTTAAAATGTGACATTTTGCTTTGTGGATTTTTTACACTAAAATTAGATATGAAAGGCATCTTTTAAACAGCAGAAATTGAGAGCAGGTTTCTGATTAGTTAAGGAAACATTAATAATCTTAATTATTTGTAATAACTATTATTAATTTCAACACACATGTTGATGCTGTAACTCACCTGTTATGAAGACCACAAAAATAAACTTTGTTGTATGGTATTCATTTGTGCATCATAGATGTGCAAGCATTTGCATTGGCTCTAAACATTACTGGTTTTTTCAGCTTTTACTTACAAAAGAGTTCAGAAACAAGATAATTGATGATTAGTTATTAGCAATAAAATCAGTAGTAGTAAATGAAACAAAATAAATCATTTTTAAAGTCCATTCAAATCTGATCTTGATTTGATTTGATTCAGGTAGGCATCTGAATTTTAAAATACTTTAGAAAAAATTCTGAGTTGCATATATTTTTTTTCAGTGTTTAAATTCTGTGATTGGCAACATCTTAGATTAATTTTTTTAAACATTTAAATTTGAGAATCTAGGAGAGACTCTTAGTAAATGAAAGCCATTAAATATTTGATGTCACTCTCAGTCTCTCTCTCCTGCCCAAAGTCGTCATTAACAAATTTGTAGGTTTCTTAAAACCAGATAACAAACAAACTAGGATTAATAAAATTTTTAGCACATAAATGCAGGTAAATCTAAAAAAAGAGTTTAAGGTATACATTTCCTTTATAAGGTGATTTAAAAAACCCAGCTCCACCAACAGAGCAGTACTTGAAGATGCTAAAAGAATTTGCAGCACACTCTGCTGAAAATGTGGAAAATAAAGATCTGGCTTTGGTTGCATTCCTATATCTGTATCTTGTCATCTGTGGCCAAAATAAGTAAGTACATATTGTTATGTTGATATGAGATTGATTTATATAGTAACAAAATCAAGAACTTAGTTTTTTATTTTTTAATTATCTATTTTGGGTCATTTACTAAGCAGTTAAATAATAATAATACTTTCATTCTAAGAATGATCTCCCCTTAGGTGCATTAGCTTCAGAAAATAGTGTGTAGTACTTTTATTTTAAGAATTGTTCCCTTAAATCATTTAGTAGCAACTTGAAAATGGAATGTGGAAATAGATTTTTGCATTGTCCCAATTGAACACTCTTTACAGATCTCTTCCATCATTTGAGGTTACTGTACTGTCCAAACTTCCAGTCAGTGTGGGTCTTGGCTCTTCCGCTTGCTATTCAGTCTGTTTAGCTGCAGCTTTTCTACAGCACCAGGGGTTCATACAAAGTCCTAATATGACTGAATATGGTGAAATGGGACTGAAAAGGTGGTTGAAGGAAGATCTTGATTTGATTAATACTTGGGCATTCCAAGCAGAGTGCATTATCCATGGAAGACCTTCAGGCATTGATAACTCTGTGAGCACCTATGGTAGGTTTTTGTTTTAATTCAGCCCATCTTTGCCTACTCAAGAAAGCTTTAATAATTCTGAAACATGATACCTTTCTCAATGGTTGGATGTGCTAATAATTTTAAACCCCATCTCCCAATCATTATTCTTAAATAAAATAATGGGAGTGAATAAAGATTGCTGGCTTGGCTTTACTGTTTAATTAGAAGCAGACGAAAGGGAAATATGAAACAATCTTCATAACACTGGAACATTGCTCATCTACACCACTTGATCCACATTACTTTGAAACAGCACACAACATTGCCTTACGTGATGCTAAATTTTTAGTTTAGTAAAATGCAGTTAGTCATTGCAGCATGATTAAATTGGCTGAAATTCAAACAGTAAGGATGGATACCTTGTGTGGGAATACATCAGTCAAAACCACCAGCAGTTTGTGTTTTGTACTTCTGTAACTTAAATGCTGCTGTGCAAACAAAGGTGGTTTTAAAAGTGATGTCATACTCCACACTTGTGATTTAGCATTAGAGAGTGCATGTAGCAGTTAAAAAACTAGGACTCTGAATAGCCATGGGTGGAAACAGGAGTTCCTGGAGGACATCCATGCTGATGGACTGGCATAGAAGATAGAAGAGCAAGAAGAAACTGTGCCACAAGAAGCACAGGGATTGCACTTGGTAGTATGCTTGGCACATGGTCATCTGTTGCTTGTGGAAATGATATTGTATATTTTGAATGAAGGAAAGTGGTAACATCAAATTTATTATTTTATTTATTACACACTTTGTTAAAAACTTATAGTATAATCCTTTCAGTTTGTAACTATGCTTGAGAAGAGAATTGACAGATTAAAAATATTTCAACTCATGTATTCAGCTTTCCTTTGAGTAGTAGATGAAGGCCTTCAGGGCAAATAAAACTCAGGCTCAGATTTTCAAAGTTCATATTAGTTGTTGTCTGTGTCGGAATATTAGAAATTTAAACATCTTTATATACATAAGCCAAGCCAAGTTTTAGTGAGTTTCACATGCCATTAAGCTATTTATTAAAAAATAAAGGTAGTCTTAATGGTAAGTGTACTTATAATTGATAGTATTAATGGGCATTTCATAGGGCAGTAGTAGTACTGTGGTTGATTACTGGATGACTAAGGTTTAGGGTCTCTAGTCTGATGTGCATCTTTGGCACGTTTCTTCTCTCCTTCACTAGTTAGTCAGCTAGTGGATTTCCTCTCACATCTTGGCATAGGATTAGCATTTCCTAATAGATAACTGTGGCACAGACCTCCCTCATTAGGATAGTCTCCCTTGTAGGCATCAGTTACCAAAAAAAGAAAAAAAAGGCCTTTTCTTTTTCCTAGGTACCCTTGAATAAGCTGTATGCATGCAGGAAATAGGTGCATATATTACTCTTCTTGTTATGGATAAATAACTTAACAAATAAACAGTATACATTTTATAGAGTCTTAGCATTTCTAATGGTGTGCTATGAGGTACTATACTTGTATGACCCCCTTCTCTCAGTTTACATATTGACAGTCTAACGTACGTCTATGAAATATCAATGAAAAGTATAGTAGGCAAACTATTTTTGATTCAATTTTATTTTATATGCAACCAAAAAATTTTAGTAAAATGTGAACCAGAATTAATTATAAAAAGCAACAATAGGAAGGAAATCACTCTTGCATATTATTAGTATGGTAAGAGGATGCATGAAGTCTATTAGAAGCCAGATTCATGAAACTTCACAAATGCAATAACTTTATAACTGTATTCCATTCATAAAAATCTAGAACAAACAAACAATTATTTTAGTCTTGTTTGGTTGAAGACAGATTCTTTAACCCTAAGACTATTAAATCAGAAAGAATCTTTTCTTTGTAATTTATTGTATATGATATTTGGTGACAGTATTGTTCTCTAGCCATTTTTCTTCTTCCTAGGTGGTGCAATAACTTACCAAAATGGGCAAATGAAACCATTTGAGAAGTAAGTAAAACTTAGAGTAATTTTAATGTGTATGAGAGTTAGAAAACTGAAAGACTGCAACTCATACTTGGTCAGGATATTATATTAGAAGGACTACTATTTATCTGGATGTACCTATGGATAGATAATGAGACAGCAAAAAGGAACAAATGTATATTTACTGTTACAAAAATACCCATTTATTTCCAGTTTCTTATTTTGAGCTAAAATGAAGAATGAAACAGACTGTATGAAAACAGTCACTGCTAGTAAAATGCATCCAATACTAACATAAAAATAGGCCTTAAAGGGCTAAGAGTTGATACAGAGGAATCTTGTGCATCTAAAGCTACGAATGTTTTAGGTTATGACCAGTTTTTCCTCAAAAAAGAAAAACTGTTGATTGAATTTTTTTTCCAGAATGTTACAGATGAATATCTTGTTAATAAATACTAAAGTTCCTAGGAGCACAAAAACACTTGTTGGTGTGGTGAAGAAATATTACGAAAAGGTAGGTGTTGTAAAACCCCAATCTAATTAAAGGTCCTGGATATTTTTAAGCCTTAAGTTTTACTACTTAATATTTCCCTTGTTCTAAAAGATATTTAGTATGTGCAGAATAACTAGACTGCAAAAATGGAAGTTAATTAGCGCACAAAAAGTAAGAGAGTAAAAAAAAAAATAAAACAACAAAATTATCTGACAATTCTAATGTTGCTTCAAGATAATTTTGATAAAAAGTAAGGTTTCACATATTTCATACACAGTTCTCTTTAATTTTTCTAGTCTTTTCTTTAAAATGTGATTTTGGAGCTTTAATATACATGATGATGCTATTGTGACCAGGTTTCATTTGAACATCCTTATTATAAACTTCAATAACCACATACATGACAGAGAAATCCCTTGCTCTAAATATTCAAACGTGTGTCTGAAAAATACAAAAAAAAAAGCAAAAAATTTAATGATAATCTGAAAAACTATAGGTTCCCAGTAAAATCAGACAGAAAGATGTTTTTTTTTTTTCAAGTTATAGGTAAGATATTTATTCTGTGAAAAACTATTAACATGATGGTAGATGTATAAAATAAGTAGATTACTGGCATGAGAAATTCAATAAAATCTACCTTTGGCCTTTAGATTCTATACAAAATTTTTAAAACTCAGCAGTAATATGGACACTATCTTTCAGAAATGTGCTTCTTTTCTTTTGAGCCTAGCTCTATGAAAATCTGAAAAACAAACCCATTTTCTTTCCACCATAACATGGTCAGGCATCTCTCAATACTAATTTGCTTTATTCTGTAATTCAATTAGAGTAAATATGAATAATTAACAAAGGTCACCTACATGTAAATACACTTAAAAATGTAAGTATAAACATGTATCTAGTACTCTTGATTATTCAAATTCCCTCCAATCTCAAAGTGAGGTAAATGCCAAGGATTCTGCTGTATGATGAAACATGGTTCAGATGGAGTCTTTTCTGCACAAGAAAAAGTAAAGATATTATGGCAATATAATATTAAAATCAAATTTTTCAATGGTAAAAATGCTCTGAAAATATTTAAGCTATTTCAGATATTGAAAAAAAAATTTGCCTACATTATTATTTAGATTGACTTTGTGAACTATTTTTTTTTGTCATTTATGCAGGGAAAGATGGTGACACTGCCACTTTTACTTTCAGTATCCTGACATTGTCGTTCCGATATTAGATTCCATTGAAGGTATTAGCAAGAAGTGCATAGAGCTAATGAATAGTGATCTAGAGACAGATCAACTCTACAGTATGTTAGAGGTTGGTTTTTTGTCAAATCATCTTAATTTATATAGTCAAGAATTATTTCATTAAAGAATCAAACTTACTAACCCTGTCTAAAAGAGGGTTAATTTGGGCATCTACTTTGGTAGTGGTAACAGACCTAGTGAACCCACACCTCAGCTGGGATCAACAGGAAAATGCCATTGAAACAGGTGCATTAGTTATTTCAGTTACACTACTATGGTGATGGAGAATGCCTGAATTGACCCTCTCCTTTCTGCAAATAACACACCATTCAATAACTTTGTTGTATCTTAGTTAAGTTTTTGTTATTTATGAAATTACTCCAAATAAAAAAAAAACCTTGTTGTGTTTACTTGTATTTGCTGTGAAAGTGAACCAATGTTTAACCAGCAGCACAACTATATCTTTTATAAATAGAGTAAATTATATTTGCAAAGTAAACATGTTATTGTAACAGAAAAATGGATTAAAAATATATTTGCCTCACAACTCATTGTTGCTGTAGAAAATCTGAAGTACAAAGACAATGACATGCTATCACAACAGAATAAGTTTGTTTGATTTCTAATACGCACAGGTTTGTCAGAAATAAATGCATACACGTGCAGCAACCATTTACTTCTAACAAGTTTCTTTATTGGACATATTGCATCAATAAATGGTGGTTTCTTGCAGGAATTGATTGACATAAATCAGTGCCACTTAACAGCACTTGGTGTGAGTCACTTATCCCTGCAGGCTGTGTGCAGTGTGTTGTTAAAGTTTGGTCTTCATGGGAAGCTGACAGGGGCTGGAGGTGGAGGATGTGTATTTTCTTTGTTGAGACCAGGTAAGGCATGCTTAGCAGTTAGAAATGGTGGCCCAATCTTTTTGTTCAGCAGGAATGATATGGGAGGAAGGAAATCCATGTGACCAGCTAGTGAAGAAAAGCCAGAAGAAGCTGTGCCAAACTGAGCTGGTCATTGCTGGAAATTTAACTTGGGGGAGGTCCTCAGCCTTAGCAGTCCAATCTAGTAGTCTAACCACTAGGTCACCAGCCACTGTAAATGCTGTTTAGAATACATTCACTCACTCAATCATTGGTTGGTCAAGTTCCTTATCAATACCAAAGCATAATTTTTTAAGACAAATATTTTCATTTATTATAACAGTGAAAATGCAGAAAGATTACCAAAGTCAAAAGTTCTTGAACAGTAAGACATGAACATTATTTAGTCGAGCAAAGGCAACTGAATTGTAGTGAATTACTTCAAGTGCAATTGCACTAATTTTGATTTAACACAGTTTCTCTTTTGTAAGAGTATGTCCTAATGCTATTGCTTTTCCATATTTAATGTTCTATTCTACTTATAACTTCAAATTTAGTAAACTCATTCTTTTTCCATCATCATCAGTAGAGCAGGTGACACCTGAGATAATATATTAGATTTTCTTCTTTTAGGATTTTCCCAAGATTGCATTGATGCAGCTAAAGCAGAACTGAACTCTTTGGGATATGATTGCTGGGAGACTACTCTTGGAGAAGTAGGTGTAAAACAAGAATAGCATCTGCTGGTAGTTTAACTCTGTCAGAACTCTTTCTGGATGCCAGCAATTACTATTCTCAAGGTTTATTTAACTACATCACAAGAAGACAACTGTACATAGTATGTAATAAATTTATTTGTTTTCAACAAAGCATTAATTTAGGATTTTCATTTCTAACAGATACAGGAACATGGAGGTGTAAAAAGATAACAGACTTTATAAGAAAAGTGAGAATTTTGAGAAATTAAACAATTTTCAATATTTTCTTATTTAAAAGATCTTTTGAGTTTCAGAGAAGTTTGAAGTCTGATTAACAAAATATTTCTTGCTATTTGTAATGCTACACTGCATCAAACTGCCCTTGCTATTATCTCTACCACAAATTAAAGTATGGCTGGTAGAAAGTATCGGTATTTCATTATAAATCAAAATCTTATTCATAGAAATAAGATATCACTTGAATTGACTCACTTTTTTTCAAAAAAGATTAACACACAAATACAATTACTCCAGCTTTTCATCACCCTCCTCAACGTCTTTCAGGCTGAGTACTTCAAGATGACCTTTCCCCCTCGTCTCACAACAAATTAACTCGTCTATTTCTCTGTAACAACCAGGATCGACCAGAATCACCTAAGATATTACAAAAACTATTAAAGGAAGGAATCATTAGCCAGAAGCGTTTTTAAGAACTATATCCTCTATAGTCAATAACAGTTGATCACACTTTAATCACTATTGAAAAATGATATTTTTTCTTGCTTACTAATAAAATTTACTTATTTATTCTATCAAGTTTTCAAGAATGGTACCTACTCAGACCCATAACAACTTATGGTCAATGGATACTGGATAATTATGGTAAAATTATCCTGGTTCAGTAGCCATGAGAGGGACTAGGGTGATTAGAAACTCCATTAAAAATCAACAGTAAACATTCTAAACAATATCATCTAAGGAAACTTTTTTTTTTTTTAAAAAAAGTTATCAGTTATCTTGAAAGGCAAGCTGTGCTGCAAGTATGAGTGACAGCAAATAGAGAAAAATATGAATCAGCTGTCAGTTACAAATTTCCTTGCTGAATTACTGTGTGTGTGTGTGTGTGTGTGTGTGTGTGTGTGTGTTAAACTCCCTTGTTCTTAATGAACTGTGTGGTTACTAATGTGGCCTTTTTCCAAATGCACTTGTTTGGTTAGAACTTGTCAGAGTAAATAAGAAAAGTAGTGATAATTTGACTTACCATTTCTAATCCATCATCGAAACTCTCTCGTTCAACTTTTGTTGCAATCTTTTTAATTTTATCTTTTAGCTTTTTTGCTTCCTTTCCTTGAGGAGAGAGGGGAATGAAAGAAAGATTTCAAAATTAAAATACTAAGTATCAAATCTATATAACACCAAATCAGTTATTACTGCGCACACATTTGAGTATAAACAACAAATCTTTAAAATAAAAATGCAGAATCACAGTGTAAAGACAGTAGCTATGAAAATATTTTGTAACGATAGAGTCTATGCAAAAGAAAAATATTACAACAAAATTTAAGCATTTAACATTTAAAAACGTGTTATAATATTTCTTTTTAAATTACTAAGAGGTAGTGTTATAGATGTGAATGAGTGAAACTAGTAATTATTTAAAATTATAAATATACAAGCTAATGATGCTATAAGTAAAGCAAACAGGGCCTTGAGTCTAGAACCACTATGATAGAGGCCCTCGGTAGCTAGATCCATTCATTTGACATTACCTAGTGCAAACATCCTAAGGCAGATATTCAGTGAATTCATTCAAATTCAAGCTTCCATGTCACATGCATTGCCAGTTTCATGTTTTACAAAAAAAACATCATTCTAATAGATAAAAATAACCTAAATTGTGTTTTAATGAGATGGATTCATCTATAGGTTTTACTATAATCAGGGATGGCTGATGCTGAAAACTATTTTCCTAACTAACAGTTATCTGCTTTGATACAATCAATGTGTTTAAAGAACATTTCAAACAGGTTTTATACAGAGAATAACTATAAATACCTAATCTTCATACCTGTGTTTAGGCATCAAAAATAATTATACAAAGCATTTGAATACTATAAACTGGCTTCTCTTCTTTACCTAATAACTTACCTTATATACTAAATGCATTACATTTTTAACAAGAAAGGTGAAACATTTTAAATACTAAACATAACAATTGACCTACCTGAAATGACTAGTCGCAGTTTCATTTGAGCTCTCTGGATTTTAATTGTGTCAGTTTCTTTCAGTTGTCGAATAACATCAAGGGCCTAAAAAAAAGAAGTATATACACATTGGATCTTAACTGTATATTCAAATAAATTCATCACACAAAGAAAGATATTTTGATGAAAAATTGTCTATTGCAAATAAACTTCGTTTTTTTTTCTTACGTATATGGATTTTCTTGTACTAATAGATAGATTTTTGCATGAAATCAGGTATTTCATTGAAGAGTCCAGTGTGTGTGCGTGCATGCGCATCTCTCTGCGTCTGTCTATACATAGCCGTGTCCAAATGTTTTGCATCTAATTCCAAGCTACACTAATTACTAATATCATGTAAAAATTAGTGTTGCAGACTACATAATTATTGAATCTTGTAATTGAAATCAGTAAAGCTTTCAAACATTTGCAATAAATGTAATCAATAAAACTGGAATAGCAGATATGGTAAACACATTTCTTTCTTTAACATATAACAAGACTGCCATTTTAGTGCAAAAAAAGTAATCAACTACACTTTGATAAAAATAAAAAAGAAAGAAAAATACATATTTTGATGTGACAGTAATAGCAGCATTTTTGTTTTGTTTTTGTTAGTGGCAATGGAAATATTTTTATTACCCTAATATACAAGTTATACTATCATACTAGTTTCTTAAAATGATGGGAGAGGAATCAAATTCTTTTCGAAATAAAATTTTTTGCTCCAATGAGAAATTTGGTCTTAAACATAACTTAGTAACTTTGCTTGATGTGCATTGACAACCATAATTATTTCTTAATTTGTTCCTCTCAGTCGTTTGATGACATCATTAACAAAAAGAACAATAGTTCTAGTAAAAATTATAATTCAGCATGGTATATAGTATACTGAAATAATATCAGTTTTCATAAATACCAGTATCGAAAGGAAAATGTTATAATTAATGTTTAATAGACTACTGGACTGCCACAGTTGGGACCAGCTTGTTTTAGTGTACCTCCCTCAGTGATTTCTTCTCACTCTTCACTAGCCAGCTGTATGGGTATCCTCTGGATACTCTGATTTTCTACATCTAAAAATGAAGAATTCTGATGAGGTTTATCAGTGACATAAGGTGGATAACTTTTCACTGGCTCACACCCTGACCATCACTCAAAAGTCCCCCTCTGTACTCAGGTAACTGGCTTGGTCACCAAGGCTAACATCCTACACCTTTCCCCTCCTGGATCACTGCTGTGAGATGTTCTTAGATCTCAAAAGTCAGTTTAAGGTTTAGACGAGAAGAATGTTTTTTTTTCACACAATAAAGCTTTCTGCATGATTTCTCTTGCTCTCTTGTACCAGTCCATTCTGAGCAAGTTTCTCAGCATACCCACTTTTAATTAGTAAGAGTTTTCTGGAAACTTTCCCTGCTAAAGTCTGCAGTATTTAGCTAAGATCTGCAAGTCCAGGATATCAGAAGGTATTCATATGATTAAAAAAGTCTTTCAGTTGTTTGCATGTGTACATAATAATGTCTTACTTGCTGCTTAGTACTCTTTGTGGTGTTGACTGATATGTGCAGGTCTTTCATAGCTCTCTCTATAAGTGTCACTGTATATGGCCGGTTTGTTTCTGGGTTGACACACTTGTCAGAAACAATGGTCGCAATGTCTCTAAACATACTCTCTAGTTGACTGTGTCGCTCCTTTTCTGTCACTTGTTGCTCTCCTTTAGCCAAAATCTACAAAACGTCAGTGTTTTTTTTTTTTTTTAAATCCATATGACAATAATTCAGTATTAGATCTGCATGAATTGAAAAAAAAAATCCTAGATTTACCATACAGAATTAATAAACTCCAATAAAAAAATTCAACTAGTTTGAATGAAGAATGGGAAAAGATTTGTACCTGCTTCAGTGGACAGGATTCACATGATTGAAAAATAAGGCAGTAAACAAACTTTAGAAAAATATATATATATATAAACATTATTTAAAATAATTATAATTAAAATTTTTTTATTCACAATCTGTGCATTCTGGATCATGACAAAAAATAGTGCTTTTAGTTTTACTGACTTAAGCACAAGAATGAAAATCTAGTTATATGCTACATGATATTTTGATTAAAAATTTGATCTCTTGTATTTTTCAGATTTATATTTAAAGTGATGGATGAATACATGAGATATGCCAGCATTTGAACTTTTGTTGTCTGTTTATAGTCAAACTTTCTCATCTAAAAAAATAAATAACAAAAAAAAAAATCATTCTTAGCAAAACAAGCTTTTCTCAGTTTTCAGAATTAATTTGGTGTAACAAAGAGAAAATTCTACAAAATTTTGAAGACTTTAAGTGTTCCCTTCTATTTTGGTGAATGATAAACCTTGGAAATCTTTGCCAGAAAACATATCTTTAAAATATATTCATAGCATGTACTCGAAGAACACTAATAGCAGTTTATCTCAATATAAAATATAAGCCAATTAGTTTTTGCTTTACAAATTTTCAATTATAAATAAAACTTCAATTTTATTTTTTTAGTTTATCTTCAGTAAAAAAAATTCTTAGCTTAAAACTATTACAATAAGAAAGAACACAAAAAATTTTTCAATAAAAGTGAAAAAGATTATATTTTTTTTTATACTAATAGGAAAATAACAGTAGAAATAGCTAGCCAGGTATCTGTTGTTGGCCATAATATTAACAAATTTGTATGTAAAATCTGTTCTTTTACTCTAAAGCAAATCCATGGACCAAAATTCTAATACAAAATGAATGATGTAGTATTCAGAAAAACTGCCAGACAAACCTGTAGGCATATTTCATCTTGATTATCTGTTCCAAAAGCTTTTTTTAAATCTTCTGATTTAGCCACCTGACCTTTGGAAACATTTTGAAATACTGCATGAGTTTGCAAAACTTCATCAATATCCTTTTCTCTGAAAAAACAATCATGGTAAATCAAGAATAGTAACCGCTCCATATATGGCAAGCCGGAGTAGAGGGGGGGGGTGGGTGGTATGAACGGGTAAAAATTAGTAATCTCCGCCACTATTAATGGCACGGATACCATTCTTGAGGTTTTCTAGAATCATTTCGAAATAATAATTAAAAAAAAAAAAAAATGTTTAAAAGTTTAAAAGAATAGTTCGTTATTTCAGACGCTTCTCTCTTGTTCCGTTTTGAAAATTTGGTGTCAGTTTTATCAGCACTTACTCAACCACCGTACAGATGGTTATTCTTACGGGAGTACTTCAATTATATCAGTTGACGGAGCTATCAGATGAAGAGTTGCGCTCTTACATTTTGTTCCTCCATGACATCACTTTGTTGGGGTAGCAGGCTATCTCAAAGCGTTTTCCACCTTTCTTCAGTCTCACAACGGCAACGTTCGTCAGCCTCTTCTGATTAGTCGGAGTAAATATTGCAGACGACATTATTACTTGACAGGAGGAACTGCAGCTGAGCGCCTAAAGCGAATACACGCAGCAAATCGCGCCTAACTTCAATACTGGAATACCTTTAAGCATCTTAATATCAGTTTGGAAACACCGGAAGTGGGTATTTTGTAAACATCTGGTGTGGAGATTTCCACTTCCGGTTCGCAAAAAAATCGGCTACAATGGTGTTTGTTTTCTGCAGGAAAGTGGTATAGTATCGAGTTAGTGCTTTACCAAAATGGGATTTGTGATGGACAGACTTCTTACAGACTGCTGGTCTAACAGATGAAAGATAATGGCTGAAAGAGGTCCACCAATTACTATCAATGAACTGGTTCAGGTAATTTTTCTTTTTTCTTCTTCTTTTCTTGGAGATTTTTAGCTGGTGACATTTTCTCGCCCGGAAACGTTCGACGACCAGTGCTGGCTAGTAGGTAGTCCTTGGCAGACTCCTCGGTGGTCGGCTAGGGGCCGGTCTAGCATGGGTCTGGGGAAGTTTTTGCGTTCGAAACAGCTGTGTTTATTGGAATTGCGTGCGTGAATTTGAGGTTTTAGACGTGCAGTCGTGAGGAAAATAGGAAGCATTTCGGTAGGTCGGACTAGTGTTAGTTTAGTAGAGAGTGGGCAGGGGAGTTGAGAGGGAGAGAGGTTGGGAGGGGAGTTGAAAGAGAGAGAAAGGGGAGGGGAGTTGAGAGGGGAGAAAGGCTGGCGAGAGAGATAGAGAGGTGGGGAGGGGAGTTGAGAAGGAGAGAGATAGAGAGGTGGGGAGGGGAGTAGTTAGAAGGAGAGAGATAGAGAGGTGGGGAGGGGGGAGGGGAGTTGAGAAGGAGAGAGATAGAGAGGTGGGGAGGGGAGTTGAGAAGGAGAGAGATAGAGAGGTGGGGAGGGGAGTTGAGAAGAAGAGAGGGAGAGAGAGAGAGAGAGTGGGGAGGGGAGTGAGAAGAAGGAGAGAGATAGAGAGGTGGGGAGGGAAGTTGAGAAGGAGAGGAGGATAGAGAGGTGGGGGAGGGGAGTTGAGAAGGAGGAGAGGAGAGGTGGGGAGGGGAGTTGAGAAGGAGAGAGATGAGAGGTTGGAGGGGAGTTGAGAAGGAGAGAGAGAGACGAGAGGTGGGGAGGGGAGTTGAGAAGGAGAGAGATAGAGAGGTTGGGAGGGGAGTGAGTGCGAGGAGAGAGAGAGAGAGGTGGGGAGGGGCGAGAGGAGGGGAGAGAGGTGGGGAGGGGAGTTGAGAAGGAGGAGAGAGAGCGAGGTGGGGGAGGGGAGGAGTTAGAGGGAGAGAAGGAGACGAGGAGAGAGAGGGGGGGGAGGGGAGTTGAGAAGGAGAGAGAGAGAGAGGTGGGGGGGGGAGGGAGGGGAGTTGAGAAGGAGAGAGAGAGAGAGGTGGGGAGGGGAGAAGTTGAGAAGAAGAGAGATAGCGCGAGAGGGGGGAGGGGAGTTGAGAAGGAGAGAGATATAGAGAGGTGGGGGAGGGGAGTGAGAAGGAGAGAGAGAGAGCGGTGGGGGAGGGGAGTTGAGAAGGAGAGAGAGAGGTGGGGGAGGGGAGTTGAGAAGGAGAGAGAGAGAGAGAGGTGGGGGAGGGGAGTTGAGAGGGGTCTTCCTTTTTGGAAATTTAAAAAGAAAATTAACAGTTTCTTGACACTCGGACATGTCTAAAACAGCTTTCTCAAAAAAAAAATAAATGTAATAAATATAAAATTACTCTGTTGCTTAAAATTATTTTAGGCTTTTATAAAATAAAAATAAACCATCCAAGCAAAGCAAAAAAAAAAAACCAAAAAAAACCAACAACCAAAGGAATTAGTTAGATTTATTGCAGTATAGTATTAAAATTTTTGGGTTGGTCCTTTGTAAGATGTCATTTTGATAAAAAAATTACAAAATATAAAATTCTGTACAAAGAAATAGACATTTACTAACAAAAGGTAATTAAAATCAACTTTTTGTCAGACTAAATGATAAATTATTGTAGTAGGTTTTGAAAACTCACCAATACATGCATATCTATTAACCAGATTCCACTTAGTAATGAACATGAGTATGTATGGCAAGATTTAAATCAACAGTTTGTCAGTGTTATGTTCTTATAGGTAATGCACTCACTAAGAAGAGGTGTTTGTATATTATTGGATGAGACCAAAAAATATGTTTACTTAAAAGGACCACTCCAGGTTTGTACTTAATGACACTGAGTTGATTTGAAGTGCAGTCAGACAGACTATTTATAATGACTTTGATTGGATATGTCTAATGAAAGCCTTTCACTTTAATCTAAAATTATTGTTATGGTTGAAATCTTACTCATTATAAGATGATATAGAGAACATTGATATTTTTTTGAGTTAATTAGAGAAGAGAGCAAAATGTGTAAGCATAGTTTTAAGCATTTGGAATTTTAACCTTTAGTGTGTTTACATTTCCACCCATTTTTCCTGTTAGAAAGTGGATCTCTTATGCTTTAAGAATACATAGATTTAACCCTAGGCATGGTATTAAAAACTACATAGTATTTGAGCTTGTGAACACCATCTCATTTACATTAAAATTCTGTTTCTTCCAAAAAGCTAATAATAATACTTTTTAATTTTGTTGTTTTTGTTTATCTTATTAAGACATGCTTCAGACAGATCTGCTGTATTAGTAATAAGTTCAGACCATGGAGAATCAATTTAATTAAACAAGTTCTAAATATCAAACTTAATTTCTGAATATATGCCATGGTTGATGGCCTGACTTTGAATCCTGCTTAGGACTGGTTTAATTTGCCATACTTCTCTGGCATGGTTTATTCTTGCTCTTCAACTGGCCATGTGGATATTTCTTCTCACACCCTAAGATGGAGAATTTTAGTCATTTTTTTCCAGTACATGTAGTTAAGGTTTTGTGGGTAACTCTTGACTGGCTTGCACCTTGCCCACTGCTCAAGAGTCCCCAACTGTGCCCAAGTAACTTGATTTCTTTTTACCACAGGTATGCTTCACACACCATCAAGGCATGGTTCATCAAGAAGAAGATTACTTATGAGAAGAAAATTTTTCTCTTTTCACTAGTATCCATTCCATTTTTAGTTTTTGATTTTAAATTTGAAGGATTTTTGTTTTTAAACTTATCTTTATTTAGGGAATTTCATATATAATATTAATGGGGGGAAATGTTTAGTTGCTTTTGTTTTTATAGATATAATGCATGTACATGTTTATTTTGGTTTAGTTTTTTTTGTTATCTTCACATTCAGTTTTGAGAACTTTGTAAGATGCAAGATCTATGACCAACCAACCACATTCTCAAGATAAGAGGATGTGCTTTTTTTCATATCTTGTTCTGTTTCTTTGTAGAGCATGACACCTTGTTTTCACGCTCCCATATGTGTTATTCATGTATGACTGTGGAATGTTCCAAATATCCTGAAGCATTTTCCACAATTTATCCAAGGTGTTTGGTTGCCACTTGACTTTCTCAGCAGCCATATAACCCAAAATGACTTTACTGATTAAAGCATCTTTGTGAGTGTTCTATCAGTCTCTCTGCATTCCAAATAGTTTTTTTATTACATTAAGTATATACTTGGGATCATTGTCATGTTGGAAGATGAATCTCTGCAAAATGAGAATGTCTTCCTAATGGAATGGCATGATTTTATGCAAATCTTCACACCTTGCATGATATGTAGCTCCACACTTGTATTGATCTACCTCCATACTCAACTGTAGCTGTTGTACACTGATCATTATACTGCTTCTCTGTCTGCCTTCAAACAAACTGCTGTTGATTATTGCAAAACAGTTAAAAATTGGACCTATCTGTAAAGAGCATCTTTTTCAAGATATGGTCTTCTTACTGTTTTATTTCTGCTGCTCATTTTAGCCTTGCCATTTGGTTGCATCTTCTCAGCAAAGATTTTTGTGTAGCTACATATCCATTGAAGCTACTTTACACTGATGTGTATGTTACTGTTCTTGAAGAAATATTAACATCTGTACTTGCAGCTAGATCATTTGAAAGATCTTTACTGGCTCTGTCTTTCAACAGAAAACATACCCTAAGGTACTTAGCATCACTTTTTGAACTAAGTTTCTCCTGTTTCCATAATTATTTCCAATACTGTATATTATTTAAATTGATAAATTTATACTTTATATAATGAACAAACACACATGCACACACGCGTGCGCACACACGCACGCACACCATAAAATGCTGTGTATTATACAAGATATCAGATGTTGCAGACTTTTTCCCCAGACTGTTGGGACCATCGCTGGTGACAGATGAGTGAGCGATAATACATACGTATACATTATAAAATCCCACGTGGCAGTTTGATTGAATATCTATAAAAGATAATTGTTCATGTCTTGTTTTGTGTATTTTGGGGAATATGAATATTGAATGTCACCGAGTTGAGCATCATTGATATTGGCAATGAAATGGGTAGAAACAAAACAAGGAGTTGATACTGAAACTTTGTGTAAAATTTAACCACAAGAACAAAAACGAAATATAACATAGGATAAATTACATTCATTGATATGATGTACATCTAGATTAAAACCCATCAAACTCATCCCTGTTTCTTTCTTTCCTCCACTGCAAGAACTGTTCATCAGTCATGTTAGCAGTTTTAATGTAGTAGATTTCATTGTCGTTACTCTCTGATGCTTCTACTGCCTTGTCATCTCTCGGCTCTGACCACAGGGTATCATTTTCAGTTCTATCCATGGCATTGGACAGTTAGCACCTGAGGAAGCCCTTGATGGTCTCGGGGTTGACTTCTTCCAAGGCATCTCTGATCCAGGTGGCAATGGTGGGCATGTCGGGTTGGCACATGCGACCAGTGGGGGTGAAGGTGTATTTACCCTCCATCCATGTATTTTACCTCTGCTGGACCCCATGCTTGACTAGGTGGTGGCAAGCTACATCCATGACCTGCAGCATGGACATCATACCTTTGGGGATAATGGCAAGGTCTGTGCGAGTCGTCCTCAGGGCTGTCTTCACAGGCTCCATGTGGTGGCATCTGAAGGTGTCCAGTGACATTAGCTTGTGTTGCAGCATACCCTGCCTGCGCAACTTGTCGTTCATCCAATCTAACGTGAGGGCTTCATCCATCCACTCCTTGGCATGGACCTGGATGTGGATACCACTGGGGAACTGGTCCTTTGGCATGATCTTTCTCTTGAAAATGATGTATGTTGGGAGTTTACTTCCATCAGCCATATATCCCAGCATGACTAAGCAGGTCTGCTTGTGGCCAGTTGTCTTCATGGTGATGGTCTTTGACTTGATGGGGACCACTGTGCTATTGTAGGATGGTCAAACATCATGGGCATCTGGTTGGCATTTCCTATGTAACTAAGGAGGCATTAATGTTGTTTTCTCAGTTTGATGATGAACTGCTGGTAACTCCTCAGCTGATCTTCATAATCATCAGGTAGCTTCTGGGTGATGGTGGTCCGCCTGTTGTCTGCTCAGTTGGTTGGGGTAATGAGGCATGTGCACCATTTCTGAGATGCCTTAAAGTCAGGCATGGCATAGATTGTTTTCTAGACAGAAAGTGCATGCATGTGTATCTCTGTGGTGGAAAGCCCCATACCCTGCATGCGCCTTTCAGTGACAAAGGAAAGTACCCCCTCAAGCTTGGGATAGGCTGCACCCTTGCCCCTGATCAGCACATTTTGAACATGGCATGGCTTCAATCTTCTCCTGAAAACATTGCCAGGCCCTGATGTTGGCCTTGTTCACTCTGAACCTTTGGGCTGCAGCTCTGTTGCCATGTTCACCTGCATAGCTGATCATTTGAAGTTTATCTGCATGTTACTGTAATACCTCAGTCAAGTAGGTGAGGTGTTGTAATAAACAAGGGTGGCATAGTAACTAAAATGTAATTTTTTTGCAAAGACCTTTGAATGCCATCGCGTAATGTGAGGTTTTCATGAAAACTGGATTTGTGCACTGCAGCTGAGTAAGTGAACTTTTCGGATTTTTGTGAAACTATTACATATGTCCCATAAAATATCTTCACATTTAGCTTATTCCGGATGGTCCCACTAAAGGAAAGATGTTGTAATTTCTCAGTTTATATTTTTCAGTTTATTTTTTAGCTGAAGATGGCCATTTGTCTGTTGTATAACACCCTTTCTCCTTCAGGTCAGCCCAATCTGACGGCGCCTGAAATATGAGCTAAATATGTCTGCGTATTATGATGGGAATTTTGTGTTTTTGGGAGTTTTTACAGATCAAAATTGGGGTGCATATTATATACGGTAGTGTATAATACATAATATGCAGCATTTTACGGTATACATAATAAAATTCAGGTAAAAATATATATTCAAATGGTTTATATTTTTAGATGCTCATTTATAGCTAAGTTATCTAGAACATGGCATTTGACCACAGATTGAAACTGCAACACATCTGTGTGTACTAAATGATTTTATATTATCACTATTTATTTCCTTATTCTAAATTTTATGGCACTGATCATTTTGATTAAACAAGTTTTAAATAGCTACCCCCACATTTTAAAACACATGCACACACTCACCTCCCACATGCACAATTTTAGAAAAGACATTTCAAATTTTACTCAAAACCACTGTTAACAAAATCATAGTTAAAAGAAAAACAAATAGAAATTTTAAAACTATACTGGCACCCCAAAAAAACAGTTAGAAAAAAACTACATGTCTCAGTAGTTAAAATATAGAGTATTGTGTACTGTTAATTTGGGTGTTAATATAAAACAATTAAACTTTCTTGCACACACACGCGCACAATTATAGGGAGTCAACATTTTCCGAAATTTTGTTAAGTAACTGCAGTATACATTCCTTAGTTGGGAAATATGTACATTTCCTAAAAATAGAGATTCTATACATTCCCTAGTTTTGTTGTCTGGAAATTTGAGAGATATCTTGATTTTCATTTTAAATAATCATGTATAGTTATTTTAAAATTTCTGAGAATCTATAGATTTTAAAATTGTGCAGGTTCTCTGTAACATATATGCTGGCAGCCATAACTGCAAATTCCCCATTGAAATATCTGGAAGGTATACCCTTAAAAAAGGTTATGCAGCAATAATTTTTAGGAATATATTTGATTTACATGAGTCAGTAGTCGCAGAACAAACCATAGTTGAACTTATCACAAATTCTGTAGCAATCTGAAGATACACAGGATAGTACCATATGTGTCGAGTCAGTCAGTCTGTCCCATGGACTAGCATAAAGAGGGCAGCAGAGCACTATAGGACTTCATCTCTATAAATCATTGTCAGGTTTCCTTGTTAATGTAAAAGATTGGAAGGGTGGTCACCAGACATTCTTTCCCATTCATAACACTTTCTCCATCAAATCAGTTAATGTGATGTATGTAGGCAGGAAAACCTAAAGTAGAGCTTTTCACTGGAGTTCATATAAGATCCAGATAATTCTGAGCTGATGGTAATTCTCAATTTTCTTAATATGCTAAAAAAGTAGAGTCCTGATGCTATACTACATCTACTTATTAATATCAAGATTTTGTTCCAGGAAAGGGAAAATTTTTTACTAGTTTGACTGCTTTTCTTTAAACAAATTATTTCTTAATAAGATTTCTGGAAATGATTTATAAGTTTTAAATCCCACATTTCTCATCTCGGGAAAAATAATCAATAAATAGATTTTTGAACCTGATTAAAAATGTCTTCTTTATTAAGAAGCTTTATTAGTATGTTATTTTATGCATTTATGATTATTTTGCTAAAAAATAGACAACACCTTTAAATGTATAGTTTGGGTGAATTTAGCTATTATTATTTGTTTTTAATTAAAATGATACTTAATGCTGTCTGTTTATGTCAGCACAGCAATAAAACTGAGTTACCTCGATAGACCAGTCTGGTTGGTATCACAGAATTTCTTATCAGTAAAGGATTCGTTAGCAAATCAGAGCTAAAGAGTAGATCCCACAGAGATTAGAATTTCTCTTTCTCATATTTTTAAAAGTCCTAACATTTTTATTTTAAATTTCGTATAGTTAACATAGCATACCTTTATTTCTCAGTATCTTTAAGTGGGATTGTGGTATAACATTTTACATTTGTTTGAATTATATTTAAATAGTGCAGATTTGACCTAGAGTTCTGAGCCTGGATTTTAGAATATTGATGGGCAGTTTGGTTTTTGCTTTCATAGTGAGAGATGGTGAACATTTTGCTGGGTAAGTTTTTAAAGTGTTTTAGTGGTAAATAGAAAGGAGGCTACTGTATCATGGATTTTTAAATTATATAATTGAAGTAGATGTAACTTTATAATAATTACCACAATATTTTGACTAGACATAAAATTTGAGAACATAAGCATCATGTGAAAACATGAATATTGTTGCCTCATCATCCACTTAGTTTATGTGAACTTCTTGAGAATTTTGTGCTAGCCACACTCATATTCTCACTAGTAGTAGGTGCATAGTAGTGGTTACATTTGCCAAAAACAATGACATTTGTAAAAAGCCTAATTTTGGAAGAGAGTTAGTCTTCATAGATCAAGCTTGCAGATATTATTTTATATCTGGTTTTATCAGTTGGCACAAGCTTTTTGGGCAAAACTCTGATTTCATGATTCAAGCATATATTTTCCTTAGTAACATCTTCAATGGGATTATCTATATACTATTTATAATTATGGCATTCTTAACTTAACCTTTTTAGGAGTATCCCTGTAAAATATACAGGTGTCTGAAGCTTATCACTTCTCTGGTCTGTTTGTCTATCTTCCTTTCTATCTTTCATCAAGGAGAAGCCAAATACAATTAAGTCTTTGTATTTCAAATTCTGGTACCTTTTCCAGTACCCATAAACAATTTCACCATGAAATATAATCTCTGAATATCAGGATCTCTCAGTCAATTCTCACATGGCTTTGTTGATTTTCTCAACATGAAAGAACCTCACCCAAAAAACAAAACAAAAACAACCTGGCAGCTTTGTATTCCATGGTTTAGAACATTCTTTGATCTTTAATGTTGTCTATAAATAATAATAATTGCAGCTTCTCGACAGTTTTCAAAGAATCTTAACCAACAAATAAACAAGTTTTTGTTATATATTTCAAAACACCCTTGCTTTTTAAGCACATCAGATACTGTAAAATTCTGTAATTTTAATTTGTTTATTTGTTGTAAAGGAATGTCATGGAATTTTAAATCTTTTAATTAAAGTATACAATGTATATATTTTAATAAATTAATATTTTTACAGCTGTGTAAAAAGTAAAAAAAAAAAAAAAAAACATTGGAAAGGTTATTTACATACTGCATTTTGTTATTTGCTTTTGTAATACTAGTGTTTCTAATGTGTATGAGCTGGTGAGTAGGAATTAACACCTAAGTGAAGGAGAATAGAACCATTCCTTGGTGAAAAGATTAGTTTAATATTAATACATGTATTTTATACCTATACCAACACAAAAATAGTTGAATTATTTATTTTCTCAGATGTACTGTATTTAACATGCTAAAAAAAATTCACATCTCTTGAATTATTTGAAAAATACAAATAAATAAACAAAGTTTCAGGACAACTCTGGTCAACTTAACTGGCTTTTGTTACATTGTTTTGAGATAACAAGTGCAAAGAATATTTCTATATCAGGTAAAAAAGGTGGATATTCAAAGTGAAAATAGAAATTTTCCTAGCCTCAAGCCTGTGAAAAATTAAATGTCATACAATATATCATGTGAGCCACTAGATATCTGTAACTGTGTGATAGTTATATGCCTCCATTTAACAATAATCATGGGAAAGCAAATGGATATAAGTGATTTTAAAAGAAGCATAGTGGGTGGCTGATTGCCAAGGCTAAGGACAGACTTTGATTTCCAGTCTGGGTTGCTTGATTTAGCATAGTTTCCTGGCATGATTTATTCTTGCTTTTCTTCACCAGCCAGTCCCATGGCTTTCCTCCCATATCTAAAAATGAGTTTTATAGAGATTTGCCTGCTGAAGTTGGATGTACTATGTATTTTGTAGTGCGGGATAGGCCACACTATTTGGTGGCAAACTGCAGTACTGCAGTCCCTCACTAGGGTTTCTCCAATGTAGAAAGTGGTACACAACAACATAAGTATTTGGTGGGTATCTGTCTAACTGGCTTCTTCCTTGATACAGTAACTGCATTGGCCAGCATGTCCATCAAGACAGTTTACTGCAATAATGGCAACATTTGTAGAAAACTGCCTCCTGAAAACACAGGCAGTATATTACCTAGGGTATTGTGAGAATTGACCAATGGAAAAAGTTTCTTGTCTGGCAAAACATGTTACCCTGTTGACAGAGATACAAGGATAGGAGTTGGGGAAATGCTGAAGCACTGAATCCTACATCATTCTAACAGGCCAGACTGCTTAAGGTATTATCATGATTGGACATGTTTAGCTATAATGGTCATGATTTTTTCATCCCACTGCAGGGCAAAATGATATCGTAAAAATCTAGATGCTTTGGTGGACAAAGTTCATTCTGTAATGCTTGTGTGTGACTGACTTAGCGAGCACGGATACAACTCCACATATCATCTCTGACTATTGTAATCCTATTAAGTATTTGTGAGATACCTCGGAATGAAGCATCAGAGCCTATCCACAACTACTTTTTTTTCTTAAACCAGTTACACTTGGTGCTCATGACTGAATGATTACAAATATGCTTACAGGAATTTTGTGGAATTTATGCCATAATGGGTTACAACTGTCGCTTGGACCAAAACTGGTTCTATCCATTATTAAAGCCGTTTTCTTGGTTTTTGGCCAGGCAATGTGCAGTTCAGAAGGTGAATGGCTACACTATTATCCTATTAAAGAATTTCAAGTTAGTGGAGAATGTGCAGATGCAGACAGAAAGAACGATTGATATTGACTTTGTGTAGGATTTTCTTTTCAGATATTTTCATTTTGATGAAGATGGTCTTTTTTTTTTTTTCTGAGTGCTTCCTGATAAGACCATCCTCTAAATTGCAAACAGCAAATGAAGAAACAGAATTACAGTTGTGTGTTTTGCTGGAAATAGTGAAAAACTGAAGCTTTAGTAATTGACAAGCTAAAATCTTGTTGCTTTAATAGAACGAAGCTGTGAACTATGGATAATTAAACATATTTCTGCCAAAGGCTTCTGCAGTTCTACCACAATAAAAGCATAAGACACTACTATTCATGCAAAACATATCTTTACATACAGCTGACACAAGGCCACCCAGTGCAGTCGTAAAAAGTTCTTTCTGGCAAATATTACTGCCACTGTGCTGCTGCAGCCATAATATCAGGGCATTTCAAAATGTCTAAGACTCACTATGTGAGACTTATAATTCAAGATCATCTTATAGCTCATTAGAGATATATGGCGAGGAAAGAGATGAGCCTCATCATAAAATGCTCTAAATGTTGTTAGTTTACAATGAAAAAAGTAACTTAAATGAGATTTTTTTAGCATCACTTGAAAACACTCTCTCTTCAGATTGGAAACAACATTTACTGAAGCAGATTAAGGAGAAAACATTAATTATGGGAGGAGAAACAGATTTAGTAATCACGTATATGGAAAAAGGGTTCTTATACTTGTGTTTTAAGCATCTTAAAGAAAATGAAAGATTTTATTTTAGAGAAAGACAGATGTTTGCTGCAGCCAGCTGTTGACTTGTTAATGGTTACTGAAGCTGGCTTTGTAGAAACCAGGGGTCATAATGGTTATTCCAGAAAATGAGCACACTGATTCAGAGTCCATGGTTATGCTGTCTTCCATGTGTATGTTTTATAACTGTTTCTAGTTGACAGATTTTGTTTGAGAGAGAAAATAGTGAAGAGGTTTTTTTTTTTTAAATGAAAATGTATGAGTTAATCAGTTCTGTAGAATTTGCATAATTGAATTCAGATTTATGAAGGACAAATACTTGTGTAAACAAAAACTTTCACCCCCCCATATTAAAGTTATTGTGGCTGACTTGATTCTGAAGCAAATGTTTTGTTGTTTGCCACTGTAATTTACAAACATTTTGAAAATTAGTATGCTATCTCTGAAAGCCTTAATGCAAATCACACAGCTTTGGTATTGAATGATTTCATCGCATTGCCAAATGAATAATATTTTTATGAAAAAGTAATATGAAAGAAAATTAGATCAAACCATTTGCTCTAAAGAAAAATCAGTAGAGCGAAAAAATATTTTAAAATGGCGTATAGTTTATCAGCAGGTTAAGATCAAAGGTTGACTTTTGTTTCAAAGTAAAGAGTTCTTTTGAATATGTAATATTGTCTAAGGTTTTTTATATTTTATTTTTTATTATCTCAAAAATGTAAAAAAAGATAGTCTAAGCCGCCAGCCAGCCTTTTATGGAGCCAGTTCTAGGAAGCAGAAAAACTTTCTTTATCTAAATAGTTGGAGGTTGCACTTGCATTTGTTTATGGATCAGTAAGACCTTTTAATTTGGTGCTGGGAACTCCTATTTCCTTTTTCCCTTAATAGCTTATCAACATTCTCTTGACTGACTCACTTCCGCCCAGTAGATTTTGTGTCAGCTTATTTTGAATGCTATAAACACTAAAATCACTGTGTGGAGGAAATTAAAACTCAACAATTATAATTTACTGGAGGAAATTAAGGAAACTTTAACACAACAATTAATATAAATTTAATCAGGTAAATGAAGGGGGGAGTTTAAGAGAGAAAATTTTAAAACATCTGCACATATCCTTACTTTAGCCCCCCTTTTTCTTGGGACTCTAGCCTCAAGGTCTATGATATGATGGTGATACAGAATATTTCAAGGTCTGTGTACATGATTTCAGAATGGTGACATAGCAACAAAGAAAATTCTTATCTGTTTAGGTAGGTGTGTGTGTGTGCTACATAAACGTATGTTTCAGAAAGCTTATACACTGCTATTTTGCTACTATTTCTTTAACAGACCACCACACTAACTCTTAAGATTTGATTTGAGTGGAAACACTGTCTCTAAGATTTCCCATACTCCTAATCATTCCAGTGATTCTTTTGCACACTTCCTAAACTTTTACATGTCTGTAGTGGGACAAGGGCACCAAACCTGAACGAAAAGACTTTTTCCATTTCTTAGATGGCTCCATATTTATTGACCAACTCTTTAAAAAAGGGAAAGGTGAAAAACCTTCTCAAAACTGCTACAAGATAACTTAAAAAATCTGTTTTGTTTTTTTTCTTTTTTTAAAACAAAAATTTAAATGATTTTCCATCATATTGCAGTTATTTGTTTGGATTAGTGATCTAATCTTAGCACAGATTAATACATTCAATGTGGATTTTCTTGTAATATTTTTGTAGCACAGCCAAAGCGTGGAATAATTTTTTGAGCTTTAGGCTTGAATGCTTTTAAGAGATAAAGTGATGGGAGTATTAAAAAAATTTTGGTTTGATAACATCTCTCTAACCTCATAATGCTGTACACTTGTGAACTGCTGTACTGTATAAACTAGTTGTGGCTGTGTATCAGATTATTAAACTGGTTATGAGTACACATTTCTATGATTTAAAAAAAAAAACAAAAAACAAAACAGCTGGCAGGTGGTTTGAAAAGATATTGTTAAACCAAAATTAAAAAAAAAGAATCAAAACAGCAACAAAATCAGTTAATCTGTAAGTCAGTTATAGTATTTGAAATGGAAAAAAATCAACTTAAAATCTTTTTAAAAAGTAGCTTAAAAACTTTTATAACTCTTAAATGTATGCTATTTTATCCAAGTACACTTTCATTTTCTAACTTGTGTACATACATATATAGATGTAGGCAAGCAAATGTGACATTAATAGCAATGAAGATAGATATACCACATTAATAAGTACATTCTCATCAGAATTTAAGGAATTAAGCAAGAACGTAATTGTTTACTATGATGAAGTAGTACAAATATCATTTCCTTGCCTTAATTGTTTCTAATGTCAAAGGAAAATATTTCCCCCTCCTAGTTAAGGGCAGCTGGTAGTTCAGTGCCTAGTCTACTGAACTGACAAAGTTAAGGGTCCAAGTTTTATTCCCACTTAGGTGTTGGTTCAGTGTGGCATATCTCTCTGGCATGGTTTCTTCTTGCTTTTCACCAGTCAGCCATGTGGGTTTCTTCTGTACATTATAATTTTCTCCCACTTGCCAAAATCAGAAGAGTTGGACCACTTGTATCGCAAGATAGGCAATTCTCTCTAGCAGATAACCATGGCACTATGCTCTCTTACCAGGTTTACCTCCAATGTAGAGAGGTTACTTCCCTTATAGTGTGATTTGCGTGTGACCCGATATCTGTTAATTTTGTTTTTTGTACACCACATCTTTGAAGATTATTCTACAATCAGTCATTCAACTTCATGTTTTTATTTCTGGGTTGGGAATTCAAATCAAAAGCTAAATGGTTGCCATTGTTTGCATAAATCCATGTGTAAAATAAAAATTCTGATTTTTCAAGTAAACTTCCATTAGGATGTTAAAATCTCATTAAAATAAAGCAAAAAATTGAACAAAATGTACTTTTAATTTTGTGGACTTTTGTAAAAAAAAAAATAAAAAGTTTGGTGCAAAAATAAATTCCACTTTTTCTTTAATGCAAAAGATAAGGGGAAATGTTGCTTTGTTTGGAAATCTGTAATTTAAAATAAAAATAAGATTATAATTATTATTATATAATGATTTTTCAGTTATAATTTTGTCATCTTGGTGTTGCTGAAGACTGATGCAGCCAGGAATACCTCTAATACCAATGATGTTCTGATTGTGGAAAATAAAGATTTACATGACAGCATGAAAACTAACTTCAGGTTTTTAATGGTGCTGCAAGAAGAACAAAACAAATCATGTTAGTATTAATTACATGTATGATTCACATTTTGGTACTGAGAGATTTATAAAAAAATATATATATATTCTATAAATCAGTGCAAAATTACAGAATTTAGACATTAGAAATGGTTGTACATTATTAGTCTTTCAATAATAATTAAAAAAATGTCTAATTTTTTTTTTTTAAGGCTGACAGATTGATTATCTTCAGGGTATCAGTAGTCCAAAGTTAATAACTAATGTTCTTTTTTTTTCTTATTTGATGTCTGTTCTTGTCTGTTGTGTGTAAAAGAGGCTTCGAAAATTGCAGATACAAACCCACAGTATGTTTAAGTGGAGAAATAGCAGTGTTTTATTAGTCAACTGGTATTTTTATACAGATCACAAACTGCAAGAAGCTGGGAGAAGCCAGAACGACAAGTGCAACTGTAGGAGTAAAAGAAGAAAAAATCTTGATTGACCAGAGACATATCAAGTTGCTGCTTTGCAAATGGGGCCTTTTTTGATTTGTTGATCAATCTAAATGTGAAAAAGAATTAGGACAGCCTGTGGCTATTGCAGTATTAAGGATAAGATGCTACCACCAGCTTGTGTACCATCAACCACAAATGACTCATTTTACTTCCCATGGAGGAGCAGCTGTATTCATCCTGTAACCCAACCCAACAGTTTTCCTACCACTTAAGTTAATGCAGCGCACCCACTACCACATAGAAAGTGAATCAGAAAAGGATTTTTTAAAAGGCAGATTAGCAGTTCTAAAGTTTATCCTAGTGAATAACAAGTAAAAATGTGCTTGTTTGTTCTGGTTGTATTATATACTTACTAAATGCACAAAATGAAAAGTGGAAGCAGATTAATTTTATTGTCATAGAAACAATTTGTTTACATAGAGATCCTGTGGTTTGAACTTGTGACTGCACCCTCTACTGGTAAACATTTGAAGAGGGAGAGGTTATGCTTGCTGCTGCATCACTTTTGATGGCAGGTAACAAAGTCTCGAGTTCAAACCACAGAGAATTAAACAAGATCTACATAAGAAAGCAAAACTATTTCTAAAACAGCTGTTGTTTGAAGTTTTCACACACCTCATTGCAGAATGTCAAACTTAAAAAAAAAGAAAAGAAATTTAAGATAGTAAAGAACATTTAAGTTAAATGTCTTTTCACTCATTTTTAAAGTCAATTCAAAGTTCTATGTTTGTAACCGTCTCTGCTCATTCTAACATGGAGATCTGTTCTGTCATTAAATTCAAGAGGAGGTGAGAGATTATAAAGTAATCTTTCTTCTCCAAGCAGACATGTAACTACATTTCCATGAGATTTGTGGGTTCATATTAAAAAAAAAAAATAAATTTTAATTTTTGTATATTAGTGTGATTTGCAATTTTTGCTGGAGGTAAGATATGTGTAATGTTAGATATAAGTCCTTCATCAGAACAAATAATAGACTATAGGAAAAAACAAACTATAAATCCGCACACTGAGATCCATGGCGTCTATATTTCTCATACAAATTGCAGATTTTGGCTGCCATGCGCGCACACACACACACACGCACACACACACACACACACACACTATGAATTTCTCTGTATATTTATGTAAGTCAAATTTAAGGACAAGTGGATGAATGTGTAAATATACTTATTTTTTTTTTTTATTCAAATGAAATCATTATTTTCAAAAGATTTGAAACCATTTTAATACATTTTCAGAGAACAATAAGCTTTGAAATTTTCTGTTTGTTATAATTGTTGCCGGGAATATTTTAAAAAATCAAAACAAGCAAAGGCAGAATTCTAGCTATCATTTTTTTTCTTATCTTAAAGAAAAATCTAGTCATAAGTAATAGCTGGAGTAGAATAATAAACTGATTTATTACGTGTTTGTTTGTCAGAGACTTTGAAAGCTAAGAGTAAACTTGGTCTCAGCTGTTCATCTTCAGGAGGGCTTAGCTGATGAGATTTGATAATCATTCAAATTTTCTCGAACATTTTGGTATATAAATGTGTGAATAATATTTAAAGGGAAACAGTAACTTCATAGATTTTTTAAAAAAAAAATATTGCAGATATTCAGGACAGCAGAGTTTACCTTTTGTAATGTAATAGTAAAGTAAACTTTGCATGACAGGTTAGCAAAGCATGTAGCATGCTCATTTATAATGGTGGCAGTCATGGATTGATCCACACTGGTTCTGGGATATCTAACCAGTTATGTAGTTTCTCATTCTTTTGTACCATCTTGTTTTGTTTGGATGCTTGACAGATACTGCATTTTCTGTCTTTTAAGAGTTCTTGTAAACTTTTCATATCACCAGCCATTACCTATTTCATTACTTAGCTAAAAGTGTTAATAAAACTATATTACGACTTTAAATCTGCATGTGTGCGCATGTTTGCAGATTAATAAGGAAACTATGTTTATGATATGAAAATAAGGTAGAATTATTAAAATTCTGTTGGATCTTTGAATAAGTTATAGTACTTTTTGAAAATGTAAGTAAATACTTCTACTTAACTGCCCAAACAAGTCGTATTAGCAATTACTTTCCAATTACCTTTACTCAAAAAAGTTAGATTTTTATTTATATGACTTTAGTTTTTGTGGCAAACTGGTGTTTTGTGACTTTGATATCAGTACTGAGGTTTTAGGATGTTCAATCTTAAGTACAGTATTAAAAATGTTTAAATTTAGCTTGGAATTGGAATAACCCTAGGAAGGTTTCCTGCTTTTATATTTTCTGTAAATTGATTAGGTATAAGGAGATTCTTGTTATTTTAATGATAGTGATTTAGTACTGGTGAAGTTCCTACCAGGAGCAGATAAACAGTATATATAGATGGTAATAGAATTAAGGGTGACCATCAGAGATTTAATGTTTTCCTAAGGTCATTCATGATTTTCCATTTAGTTTCCAGTCATTAATTCACTTCTGCATGTTGATGAAGTTGCCTAAGAGAAGTCTTTTTTTACTTTTAAACCAAAAACACTGTTTAAAATATGTTAACCTATATCATTAACTTCAAGGGAAATTGAGTAAATTTCAACTTTCAATACTTTCCCACCACCTGTGGGTGCTAGTCTAGCTCTCTTGTCAAGGAGATCTCAAACAGTTTTGTGTGTATCAGGGTTGTGCACAATTCTATATGATTTTTGCATAGGTGATGAGGCCACCACTATTCTTTTCTCCTCACACATCAAGAGATCTAAAAAAAAAACAAAAAAAGCACAAGCTGGTGGATTTGGTGGCATGGTAACACTATGGACTTCATATTGGTCATCTAACTTAGATACTGGTCGTTACATCTGCATCAGTGTCTAAAAGGAGGACACAGCTGGGGAAGGAGCACACTGTGGCAGGAGTCTGCCAGGGAGTGTTCCCAATTTCACACCATGAGTGGCCCAGCGGTCTTAGATGTGGGGAGAAATCACGCTAGGTAGATGTGTCAAACTAAGCAGCTTCGACTGGGATTTAAATTTGAGCTCCCAACCCAGTAGTCCAGTAGTATACTCCAAGACTGCCACACCATTCTAATTCTGGTTATATGCTAGTATTATTCAGATTTATTGATTGACAAACATGATTGGTTTTCATATATAGGTTCATTACCATCTGAAGTTCTATTTTACCCTTCGCATAATGTCTGTAAGGGCAGATCACTTTCATAAATATATTAAATGTTGATCGTCCACACAAATGTATGCACTCTGGCATTTCAAATGTTGTTTTATTACATAATTGAAATGAATAATGCTATTAAAATTGAGCAGGGAATTGTCTTCAAATGGATAAAAATTTAAGTGAATACATGTAACAATTGTAGGCAATTTTTGTAACATGCTGACATTTTTGTTGTTTGTGTCTCCAAATCATAAATCATATTGCTGATAATTTGATATAGATGTCTGCCTGCTATATTTGAAACCTCGAGGTTATTTTAAAGGTAAATTGGTGAAATTTCTGGAGTTTTTCTTGTAAATATGTGTTATTTGGTGAACTCAAATGCCAGCATTTTAATGCATGATTGTTTTGTTTTTAGATTAAACATGATTTGCTGACTGTGGTGTATATGTGTTAGGTGATTTGTGTGCAGATATGCTATGCTAAACTGGAGCCAGTTCTAGTTATTAAGGGTTGTTAATTATGGACACTAGTTATTGCTCTGGATGAGTAAATGATATGAATTTCTTCTACATCTTGACAGCACAAGGGTTAATGATATACCTTTCAAATAGACATGCCAGTTTCACTCAGTTGAAGAAACAGTATTAATTTTTAGTTATATTTTGCAATATTCTAATGTTCAACACGTTAACACTCCAATTACTTTTTCACTTCTCTTAGATTTTCCTACCATAATTAATTATTTTTTTCCTTTGTGTCTATCTATAAAAAACATAAAATAGAGCAAACCATGTTGCTAGGTAACCAGGCAGTACAGAATTAACTTATGCATTGCTGTCTTCTGTCTCATCTCTGTCTTTGGTTGGCTTTTTACCAAAACAGCTAAAGAAGCTCTACATCTTGGCTGACCCACTCTCTTCACTGGTCTGGCCCATGGTGGTTATCTAGGGAGTCTGAAGTTTGTTGTAGTAATCCCCTGTTTATTTTCTCCACAGGGGTTGAGTGATGTCTTCAAAGAATAAACTTGATTGTCATCTCTTCTTGCTTTCCCCTGGCTTTCCTTTTACCAGATATACATTTAATTTTGGTATGTAAACTTGAGACATTAAATAGATCTAGTCACTGCATTTTATGATTATGGAAGATATAAAAGAAGGAAGACGCTTACTCCTGATAGGAAGTCACTTCCCATAATTCTATGCTAAAAAAAAATCAAGTTGCGAATTTCGATCGACCTTTTTCATTAAGTAGGAAATACAGACACCTGGTGGGTTCCAGTGATATAATTAAGGTTGTTCCATATATCTTTCTTATTTGGTTTTGATATTTTGGCATTTATATATTTTTTTGTTGTTGTAATGGTTATTTAAAATTTTAACATTTGCATTAGTATTTAAATTTTAAAAAAAAATCCCTAAATATTAGGAGAAATTGTTTAAAAGTGGGGGGGGGGAGAGCAGACAAAAATCATTTACTTGTACTAATGTACTTTGAGAAAAAAAGGAAAATGAAGTCACGTTAGGTTTTTCTTTTTTAAAACTGACTTTTCTCAGCAGAAACAACCTTAACAAAACAGCAAGTCAGTAGGTTGGTATATTACACACCTGATATCCAAGGGTTTTCATACTCTTTTTGAACTGGAGCAAAGGATAAGAAATGGGGCTGTGTTTTCAGTATGATTTATAGCAAGCATTAAAATGTGTAATGTGGATTTAAAAAGATTTCCTCGTTCCTGCACCCAGCTTTCCACACACCAATATTTAAAATAAGGCGCACATTATATCGCAAAAAGAAAAGAGGAAAAATAAAACTGCCTGGTTACCTTCAAAAAGTCTCTGACAGTGATATGGCAACAGCAGCCACTTTAACTTTGGGGCTGACTTTTTAATCCTTGATTTAAAGAAGGGAAAAAAAAAAACAAAAACATTCTAAACTAGGGGGAAAAAAGTTGCTAGTTATTTTCTAAACAATAGTGTCAAACCTTACAAGTGACAGGAATCTGTGAGAATTGTTTCTGACACACCTTTTTATCAAAATGTTTGGCTAAAGGCATTTTTTGAAGACAGATTTTTCCTCAGATCAGATTTGATGAAACGTTTATATATGATAAGGATGTTCACTGGAAATCATTTTCATAGAATAACTCAAATTTCTAATATATATATAGAAAGATGTTCATTGACTTTTTTTTTTTTAAATTAAAAATTTGGCCTGGCATACTTAGTTTCCAATTGATGGAGTCCCAATTTATTGTTTGTTCGGGCTAGCATTGCTAGGAATTTAGAGCAGTTCTACAACTCGTGTTAATGTATAAAAGAGGTTTAGTAGGTATCCTCTGAGTCTCAGTGTTCTGTTTTTAAATGATGTTTTTTTTTAAAGCAAATTATACCTTGCTGTATGCTGCGCAATTTTCAAGAATTTTATATCAAAAATTCACTCATGTCCTCAGTCACCAGTCTGTCTTTTTTTCTTTTCCTTGACTAAAGTGGTTATGATCTTTTTGTTTCTTTCTGGATGCCAGTAGTTTTTAGCGCCTAATTTGGACATTGAATTTCCTAACGCCGAACCTGTGCTGGTCGCTAAAAGTTGAATGGCCCCTGAGTCGGCAAAATTTGTATCGCAGCTGTTTCTTTTCCAGCAAATCCTCGCACTTTGTCGTGTTGCTTGATTCATCTCTCGGAAAATCCAGCAAAGTTCCGACAACGATCTGTACTGAAAGACTTTACTCATTACCAGAGACTTGGGATGACGTTGGTTCTTCCAATTCAATTCTGGGACTAGAAGAATTAGCACTTTCACAGTCAGGATTAGATCTTGTAGAACTGCATGATTGTAGTGATGGAACTGTACTGACAGGTGACCTGATCCACTGTGGATGTGATGCAACTTCAAATGTTGACCTTGGATATATAACTGGACAAATAGTGTGGCTATAGATTAGTGATTCACAGAAAATCTGAAATTGGCTTAATATAACATAGGATGACATAAAATGATTGCAGGGCACATTTTGTCAAATTACTGAAAGGCAAGTGACACAGTGGAAAGAAAAAAACACTTACTGTGTTTGCCTTTTGTTGCAAGTTCAATACTTGATAAGACTGTGTTGGGGAACATGCTGTATGATTTGAATGACAATATGTGATACACTCAATGTTTTTGTGATGTAAAATGCTGAAAGTAAAAAAAAAAAAATGTTTACCATCCTAAAAGGGAATTGTCTGAAATGTCCATTTTAGATTTTTGTGTTTTTGGAGGATGGAGATGCTCTTGAAATTTCATTATTTATTTATCGTTTTGTGTATGTTTTTCTTTTAATGTTCTGCTATGATTTTCTTTGTGTGGCTAGTAATTTAGCTTAAAGAGGAACAATGGTTCAAAAGTATAATTTGTTTATAAGGCAGAGTCCATAGTTTGAATATAAGTGTATATCTGGAGACAAGATAAAATCAAGAATGGGTTCTATGTTTTTGTCTAAAAATAATTTGTGGATACCATTTTTGGTACTTAAATGTAGGTGAAGAAAGGGTTTCACTAGATGGTAAAGAGTAATAAGAAAGCAGCTTTTCAAGTAAACAGACAAGAAGAAGAGTTACTGTTTGTTTTTTTTTTGGTGGAGTCACTGACTTGTTATATAGCCATATGGTCAAAGGTAGGTGAAGGTGGCTACTGAACAGGCTACCTGAAGCCTGATGATAACTGGTTATTATATATTAAAGGTATCTCCCTTGCCAGCTTAATTCTGAAGAGAGACATGCTTTTGGTAACTTTTCAAAGTTGGGACAGAGTGTGTGCACTCACGCTGTAAGAAAACTAATTTTACCCACTTTTCCCTTCTGGTCTCCCATGAGAAGTGGTCATGCAACCCATCAGCATGAAGCATAACAAGATCATCAGATCAGTCATTAACCTTATAGCCAAGATAGGGATCTGCAATCACCATAACTAAACTCCATAACAAGAGAAGCATTTTATTTTTATTTTTTCTCTCTTAATTTTTCATGATTTAGTCTGTCACATCTCAGTGGAAGGTGATGATTTTATTAAATATGTGTACATGCAACAAAACACACTAACTACTTTGCATTTAAGTACAAAATAAAAATTGCAGACCAGTTTTTCTATTATTATTATTATTATTATTATTATTATTATTATTATTATTATTATTATTATTATTAAGCAATAACATTGTTATTCTACTTAACTTGATTTCTTGAAATATTCCAGATAAGGTAAACTTAAATTTTCTTAAGTTTACTTAAGAGTATGCATTAGGCTGGTAAAGAGTTAACTGGTAATTACCCATACAAAATGTTACAACCATTTAGAAATAATGACCTTTGTTTGTTGTATGTATGTTTTGTTTTTTTTTGGCTTTTGATTATGTGAAGATCCATTCTGACATTTTACTTTCACATTAGTTTGTTGTCTTTAAAAATTTTAATTTCTTTTCTTCCAGTTGGTTCACATTGGGATACCACAAGATCAGGTGACCTGGTCCAGAGTTACCATGGTTTCTGACAGATGGATAGCTGTTCGCCATGGTGTTAGAGATGATAATAAACTCTCTACAGTGAGCATACCATGTTTTTGGGTATAAGTATATATAGTCAGTGGTAAACAACTCTACTCTAGGGACATGCAATCACCTTTCTTACCGAAATAATAAATTATCAGCATTGGATCATGTTACTGCTTCTAAACATAGCCATGTGTCTGGGCATGAATTTTTTTTTTATCTTGCCACAGATCCACATCTTGCTGAGACTTGTGAGGAAAATTTATTGTCATGTTTACTAGAAATACATTTTTTGTGCTCTTTCAGAAAGCATACATCAAAATGGCAGCCAGTAGCTTAAAGTTCTTATCCTTACTCTTACAGAGGATGTGATAATTAAAATTTCAACCCAAATTTTTTTTTTGAAAATAACAGATATATATAATTTGATGAATAAATAAATATAAAGAATTAATTCATTCCTGTGGGTAAGCAGATGGGAGTGTAGACTGTGTATCTTATTTCTGCTACCTGCTATCTAGCAACTCACAAAGCAGCAACTGTAACCTCTTGGCCAATGTCAGATGGTATCTACTTCATTAGCTGCTAGATGATGCATGCAATACTATGGTCATAACTTCACACCATGGAGATAAGCCCCACAATTTATTTGTGAAGAAATTTGTTCCAAATAAACAGTTCTTTGCTGGTATTAATTTGAACACCTCTTAAATATCTTTTTAACCCATAATCATCTGAAACTGAGGGATTAAAACTTAAAAAAAAAAAAAGAAGACTTTTTTAAATAGGGGAGTTTGGAACGGTAACATTGCTAAAAAAAACTTCAAAATTTCTTTCAGGCTCCATTTATGGTTTGTTTCTAACTTTAATTCCTAAAATAAATAATTTTGAGCTATATATATATATATATATATATTTTTTTTTAAAATAATGATCAGCACTTGCCCATTGTATGCCTGTTAAATGTAAAAGACTCAACAGTATTCTGATGATTAGAATAATCAGGTGTATACAATGAAAATTACATTAACAGCTCTGAATATGGAAGTTATCTATTTTGAGTGAGTTAATTGTTTTATTTTTTTTTTTTATTTCTCAAAGTAAAATTGTCCAGTTTGCTAAATATGAGGATAGTTATAAATTAATTGTACAAATTTAAGAAAATTCAGCATTGAAAAGTGGATAAAAATACAAAAAAAAAAAAATACTACTATTTTTGCTGATCTTAATAGGCTCATCTCATGACCCCTGCCTAAGTTTTGGTTATGAAAGAAATATTTACCTGCAAATTTTTGTAAAGTTTGAATCAGTGGAATGTTTTGTTTTGTTTTGTTTTGTTTAATGCTGGAAAGGGGACAGCTCTTGCAGCATTGAAAAGACTGATGCGAATCAACTGGTGGCAGCTAGCGTCCTGACCTACCTAAGGGTTACACGTGGTTACTTTTATTCTTACCTTTGTGCCATTGTAGCTGTCACATTTAAAATGGGGATTTTTTTCTCTATTTGGCCCCCCCTCAAAAAGGATGAGAAGAAAGCATTTCACGTGCACTGAAGCTGAAGTGATTTACATAAAGGATGCTAAATGCTTTATCTGTTTGGGTTTTAATCTGATGAAAGATTCAGGTGAATGTCACTAAAAATAATTGCCTGCCTGGTTTGAGCTAATGATATTACTTATTGAATTGAAAAAGGGATCTTTCCTTATACCGATCAACTGTTCTCCAAAGTGTGACAAAAATTATGACAGCTTGAAATGAAGCCAACCAGAAACTGGTGCAGTTGATAATCAAGTGAAGGAAGCCTATATTTCACTATGTTAAATCAATATGACAGATTCCTTTATTTTTCTAGAATTTACCACATGCTGTAGACTGTTGAAATCAAGGGAAACCAGGCCGCTTATTGTATTGCTGTATCACTGCTACTACTGAAAAACTCGAGCTGTTTTACTATAATAGGAATATCTGATGGCATTTAGCCTTTTCTGTATTTTTTCTTACTTGGCACTAGTTGATATTGTGATTCTAATGGGAATAAATAAACAGATAAGTAAATTTATTATTAATGAAAAATCTTGGATCTGGAATTTTATTGGTAAAAGATGTGTTTACTTTCTCATCTTCCCTTCCTCAAATTAAATTACATTTTACTTCAAAGTAATACCACTAGATTTCAGAAGAAGAGCGGTGGCGGGGTCTGCTTGACCATCTCCTCTACAGCACCTTGTGCAGACCAAATGACTGGCAAAGTCCCACTGCAGCCCTCATGTAGTTATGGCAGACATAGCAAAACCCCAGCTAGAACTTTAAATTTTTTAGATGTGGGAGGAAAGTGGAGTGGCCAGAGGAAACATACTCAGTGGGCTGATGAAGAAAAATGAGAAGAAGCATGACAAGGTGGGAGGGGGGGGATGTGTTGCCAAATGGAGCCACTCCTGATCAGGATTTGGAGTCAGGCTCTTGATCATAGCGGTCCATAGGCTAAACACCAGAGCACCATGCCACCCAGCTGATTGTAGTGTAGAGGCCATCAGTTTGGCAACAGCTGCAGGGGAAAATAAATCAGATAATATGGGGAGATTGGATTAATTATAAATGAGGCATTTGATTGACCAACTTAGTCACAGGTACGGAGACAATGTAAATCTGTCAGAAGGTTACAGAAGGTTCTGGAATCAGCTTTGGAAAAAAAAACTGATTAACCATCTCTGCGCAGTGGCTGATGATTAAAACGAAACCAAATATGAACTCTTAGTCACTGTATATCACCAGTAGTCTTTGTACCTAATTATTATGAGACTAACTTATCTATTGATCTAAGGTTCAAGACTTTTCTAATTCACTGCTGGAAAAAGTATAGTATGATTGTTAAAGTCCAATGATCCAGCATATAAGAGGAATTTAAAAAACAAGCAGAACTTTATAGTAGGATGTCCATTACTTACGGCTGTATTTTCATAATTCATTTTTGCTTTGTTTTGAAACTTCGATGTTCAACAAAATGAAGTCCTACTTTAATAATTTTCTTATCTCTGATTTGATTTGAATTTTTGAATTATCAATTTATAATTACAATCAATCATAAGCTCTCTGGATGTTCTAATTTTTAAACAAATTAATAGAATCTGTAAGAATTTTTAACCCTTTGTGGAGTGGATTAAAGAAGAAATAGTTTTTCTTTTGCTATCTTATATATATAAGCTGCAGAATAAATATTATTATTTTTATTCTTTTTGATCAAATTTAAAATCTGTATTTAAATTCATTAGGTTTATTTAATGGCATTATTAGCTCTGGCTTGTCAGTTCCTACAAATTAACCAGACTGAAACTATTCTTAGTAATTTCATTACAAGCCATTCTTAGACAAATTGACTTTATAGCACCACAGGTAATTAAACTATCATTTTAATATAATTTAATATCAAATAGTGAGACAAAATAACTGTTAGTATTATGAATTAATGTAAAATAGCCAAGACACATTTGATTAACAGTGAAAATGGGAGCTGAAACAAAAAAAAAAAGAGAAAAACCAATTCTGATTTATTTAGTGATTTCTTTTTGTTAACTTTAAAAGATGAAGATAAAACATGTCTGTATTTTTTGTGAAAGGACCACTGTTTGGAGGAGAGAAGGAGGTTTAAATAAAAGTCTGCACAAGAAGAGAGCAGACGCACTGGTTTGGTTTTCTTACTAAAATGTTTTTTTCTCCTGGTTGCAGAAGATACAAATTTTTTTGTTGGTTAATTCTAGGTCACCGTTCTGAACCCAAGAGAAGGGACCACCCTGTATGCAGGTGCTACAGCAGCAGACTCGGTACTTATGAATCCATACCACCCTATAATTGCTCTTAAAGGTTTGCAATTTTTTTTTTCTTTTTCTTATTAGATTTTATCATGCAAGTTGTAAAGTGTAGTCTGCGCAGCAATGTGTAAAGCCCAGGGTCTAAAGGAAGTCTTGGGGGGGAGTGTTTAATTAGGTGACATTGGCTCTTAAAATCTACTGTGTGGGGCTCATAAATCAGCTGCCATACAAAAGCCTATTAACATTGATCTCTTCTCTTTATACAGAATAACCAGGGATCAGTGACCATCAATTTCCACTTCACTAAAGGAATGGTCTTTTACAAAACAAGGTTAGTCAGAGGGGCAGGAAGTCTTCAACTTGGGCAGATCCAATTTGGCCCAGGTCCAGCTCTATTTTTGACATTTTAATGCATTTGGTGCATTACTGCTGAAATCCTTTTTCTTTATTTAATCCATACTTGGTGTAGCTCATACTTATAACTAATACAGACTCTCACACATTCTCACGTAGTAAGCCATTTAATCTGAACTGTTGTTTACTAGTGAATCAATATCTTATTAAATTAAAAATTTGAAAATATTTAAGGTATGTCATAATTAAACAATTTAATTACTAAATGATTTACAAACTTAGTATAGTTAGGATTTTATGCTCATTGCTCTCCCATCACCCCCAACTATCCATCCCAGTCCTATTTCTTGCCCTCCCCTAGGTCAGTTGTCCTGCCCAACCTTTATGGGAGCATACCAATTTCCTTCACCCTTTCTACAGTAGCCCCTCCTGCCACTATCTCCCAGTATTTTGCTCTTGGTTGTCTTCAGTCCTCTTGGTTTTTTCATGTTATTGAATTAAAACAACACTGAGTATCAAGCCAGAGTGAGATAATTAAACAAATTTTACACTTTTTATTTATTAAATAATAATAAAGTACTTAATTGCAAATGAAGGGTGTATCACATAAGTTTGTGCATACAAGTTTTATTAGAGGTTAAATTGATCATTCAACTATGATTTAAATGGAGTACAAGAAACATTTAGGTTGTTCCTGGATACTGTAGAGACTAAGTTTGGTGCTTTGTACTCATTCATTATTTCTTCTTAAGTGCTTTCAAGAAACATCAAAATTTAACATTTTGGAACAATGCCCTACATATGTCATTATAATCATGTTGGGAGCTGGGATTGTGTTGTTTTACAAGCTGACATGGGCAGTGCCATGCAGAAATACAATGACAGGTATGCCCTGAACTGTCTGGATGATGGTTGTCTTGATTCTTTTCTGTTTGGGTACAGCACAGGGCTGTCCCTCGATCATAAAGAAATCTCCAGTGCCACTGTGCATGGTAGGTGGCATGCGGGGATGGGAAACCTTGGCTGTTGGTTTTGACCACATTCACAATCTTTGAAGTAATCTTCAAAGTAGTTGACAGTCAGTTCTGTTTCTGCAGGCAGTTCTCCCCTGGGGAGTCACAAAGGTATTGATAACATCAGCCTCTAGGACAAAGACTAGTGCCAGAAGCATTCATACCGATAAGTCAAAATCCTTATCATCTGTGTTTTGCTATAGCCCTCTATGATATACACATTGGAACGGTAGTAGAAGCTTTCTTGATGGCAGTGCTTTCAAAGTCTATCACTTTTACTTACTTCTGCTAGTTGACAATCTGCTGGGCTGTTTCTTAAGTGTTAAGGACCCTGCACTTGATGACTTTGAGGACATGGAGCATTTAAGGCCTGGATTGATCTGAAGTGGTCACCCTGCAACTTCACTTTTGACTCACACAGTCCCTACAGGCTCCTCACATTCGAACGAGATTACACCATCAGCAACACCTTTTGTTTGATGTAGATTTAATCCTCATGAGCCAACTAGTTCTTGTCCCAAATAGACTGAATGTACTCTGTGTTGGTAATGGTTAATTTCTGATAACTTGCATTATGATTCTTATCTTATAGGCAATTATGCATTTATGTTCTCTCTGTGTCCTTGTGGAAACAAAAGACTTGTGAGGGAATTGGTTTGAATGGCAAGTTGTATGTGTGTTGTGGTGCATCAGGCTTGTTCCCAGTTACTAGAAATGTTTAAAATTTAGAAAAATAATTTTATTTTCTGCTTTCTGTAAATACTTGTAGATGTTAAAAAAAACGTATATAACAAAACAAAACGTCTTGACTAATATGATTAAAGGTGCTTAACGTGAAGTCAAAATTGATGATCATCAAGGTGAGAATGTGCAATTCTGTTTTGTACTGGACCTGGGTCAACTCAGATACATTGGCCATAGTAACAGATGCAGCAGTCTTTCCCTGGGATTTCTGACAAGGTGGCATGGGGGTTTACCATATAAATATGACAAATCAGTCCCCTAACACTGTCTGTAGGATATAGTGAAAGATAGATTTGGGTTTACAAAGCATATTTCTCTCTATAATAAAAGTTTTGTTCTAAGAAAACTTTCTTGATATAAAGATTCCTTTTTAAATCATATTTTCCTGAAGAGCAGAACTTGTCGAGTTTTTATATATTTGAAATATTTTTTCTTGAATATATGTCTTTATGTTTCTACATACATTATTTCAAAGTATTTTTTTCAAATTTTTAAAGTGATTTTATTATTGTGTTTTTATATGGTTTATTCTCTAAATGGCTGAATATAAAAATATTATATACATACAGGTATATACATCTTTAAGCAAAATATCAAAAGACTTTTCTCTGAAAAGATTGATATTTATATTTGTTATTAATTTAGGAAAGTTTCTCACATCTAAAATAAGTTATGCCCAGAAAAGGACATTTGTAGAGAAATCTTGACTCTCAGATAAAACAAGAAAAACAATCCATTTGTAAGCTTTGTTTTAGCTTCTTGAAGATTTCTTTAAAGGCATCTTTTTTAACCCTCTGTATACCACCTGGGCGACATCTCCCCCTACTCTTCAGATCTGTGTTATTCAGTACAGGTTGACCCATAGAGGCTCTGACACAGTACTTTCCTTGTGACTGTAACCCATTGTGATAACAAATTTGTATATATCAGTCTAGCCCCATGTGTTTTGCATCATTAGTGTGTTAAATAAATGTACAGCCAGTTCAACACAAATACCAGCTAGTACTTCTATGCTTCTGGTGTAAGTAAGGTAAAAATGATGTGATTTACAGAGGGTTAAAGAGTTTGAGTGTTGTTCCAAGACTAAGGATTTAAAAGAAAAAATCATAAAAATGTGTGTAAAAGATTCTTATCTGTACTACTGCACAGTTTGGTAATGTTGATGGTGGTGTTTGTATTCTGTTCAGGCAAATAGAATCTCGACAGTTTCTAGAAGCACAGATGTTTATCATGTTAACTAAGTATGTTGATAATAGACATTGATCTGCTCCTTATAATCCACTCCTTTAATACTCTTTTCTGACAAAATCTTTTAAAACTGTTATTGGGTTATGTTTGAGGTATTGTGTCACAAGGAATATTTGATGTTTGCCTTTTTACTCTTATTTTAGCTGGTTTAAGGTTTGAAGTATTTAACGTAGAAAACAAATTGATGATCAGCAAGATGAAAATGTGTGACCCTGTATTATACTGGACCTGGGTCAACTCAGATATATTGGCCATAGTAACAGATGCAGCAGTCTTCCACTGGGATCTCTGGCAAGGTGAGACAGAGTTTTCTACATAAATATGACAAATCAGTCCCTGAACTCTCTGTTGGATATACTCTGAGAAGATTTGGTTTATAAAGCATGTTTATCCCAACAACAAGAGTTCTAGAGAAGCTTCTATGATGCAGAGGAAGAATTTTTTAAACCATATCTTCTTTACATTCTCTGATGAGCAGAAATTGTCAAGCTATTATATATTTGAAATATATTATTTTATCTTATTTATATTGATTTTTTGTTTCTACATGATTAATTTTAGTCCAAATTTTAAAGTGATTTTGTTTTGTTTTTTTAAAATTTGAAAGAAAAGAAAGAAAAAATGTTTTAAAAATGTAGTTTTTCACATGAATATTTTACTTTTTCTACAACCTCTGTTCAGCCATAGAGGCTTAATGACACGGGACTAATAAGGGCTGATATGGTTTGTTAGTTAACCCTATTGATGGTTAACACGTGGAGTTGCTGTTGGAGCAAAGGCTTTCTGGATTACAATATCTAGAATCCATTTGTGTGCACTGCTAGAGTTCTTTGTTTAGGAATGGGAGGAAGCCAAAGTACCTCCCAAAAAAACCTGTCACCATTGGTATGGGAAGTGTAAAGAGCTAATAATTATCACCACACTAACCTGCCACCACAAGGATATTTTTCAGAAGTTTATATATATTTAAACATTTTCTTCTAAACAATGTGTTTAAAAGTGGATGGTGCTGAATTCTCTGTTTCTAATCCTGAGGTCTGAGAATAATTTAGATGACATTTTGTTGAATATTCTGTTCCTAAAGCAAAAATGTTTGTTAAATATCAATTTGTGAAGTGACTATAAAACTAATTTTCATACCTCCCTAATAAAAAATAAAGCAGAAATGATAATAGTATCACTGTCATTTTTTTCTTAAGGTGACTCCCCACCTGTAAAGGTGTTCAACAAACACAGCCGTCTTGCCTTTACTGAGATTGTCAGCTACAGAGCAGATCCAAGTATAAAATGGTTGGCCATCACGGGGCTGACACCAGAGGTGAGAATGCCATTCCTAACTGTTCACTGCTGCAAAGAGACCATACATAACATAATGATGCAGTGTTTTGGGACAACAACATAGCTTTCATTAGGGCATGGCATTCTGAACCAGTCAACTATGTATCTCTCTATTTATTAAGAAGTCTGAGAGCTGGCTACATGCTTTCCCGTAGTAATGAGGATTTAACAAATGTCTTCATGCGTTATCTTTACAGTAGAAAGATGACATTGGACCCTTAGTGAAAGTTAAACTGGAGAGGGTTTTGGTTGGAATTGTGCAGTATCCTGTAACACGAGGCTTTGAATTGATTGATTGATTTCATAGGTAGCATGCAAGTTCTAGGTTAAAACAATTTTAAGAAACAAAAAAAAAAAAATAAAACATGTTTTTTAAAATTGTTTCTTATATTATTTAGTTTTCTTTTCTATTTCAGTTTTTACTATTTAATTTTGTTATTTGCACATCCCTGAAATCTAAGCTATTCTGATGCACTCTTCTCTCTCACATTCAACTTTGAATTTTTCCACTCTATGATACTGTTTAAATATACCCTTTTCATTTTAAAATGAAGATCCTTATGGATACGATCTTTGATTTATCCCTTTATTTTTAAGGCTTTTAAGCTCCCTCTCTCTCTCATTTTATTATTCACACGTTTTATTTTACTTATTTTTTCATGTTGTTTAGGAGGAAAAAATATCAGGTATCACCCAGATGTATAATGTAGATGAGGACATAACTCAGTGTATCAGTGCACATGCTATGTGTTTTACTCACTACAAGTTTGATGACAATCTGCAAGCATCCACTGTCTTCTGTGTTGCATCAAGAGACACACAAAACCATGGAAAGGTAAAATGTTCATCATACAAGTGTAGGCTTTTCTTGAAAAATTTTCTTGTGAGATTGAATAAATGGGACTTTTAGCATTGGTAGTTTTTCATTTTGGAGAGGAAAACTTTGAAGTTAGTTAAAGTAGGGGAGATAACACTTAAGCGCGTATTTATTTATTAAAAAAGATTTTTTTAAAAATCTTTTGCATGCACAATCACCTTTGAGAATGCAATGTCATGAAAAATGTTACTAATGATGTCACAGGGCAGTGCAGTAGTCCAGCAGGCAGATTGCTGGACTACTAAGGTCAAGGGCCCAAGTTTCATTCTTTCAGGGAGTTAGTTTGGTTTGGCATATTTTCCTGGCATGGGGGGTTCTTAATTTTCTTCACCATATGGTCATGTGTGGATTTCTTCTGGGCTCTACAGTTTCCTCTCGTATCTAAAAAGAAAAATAAAAGCGTTCTGGTAGAGATTTCTGCTGCCAAAGATGGAAGTCCTGGGCCTCTCTTGGCACAGGTTAGGCATTTCTGCTTACAGATAACTACTTCCTCACCAGAGTTATTTCCCTTGTAGGCATTGATGTACAAAAAAAAAAAAAAAAGAGTAACATTACCTATGGGTAACAGTGACAATTTCTTGGTGGATGTATACAGTTTAGAAGATTTATACAATGTAAGTAGTATCAGAAAAAATTTCATAGCCTTATGTATCTAAGACACACTGGTTGGTATTACTGATCCAGTTGGGTCTGTAACATCTGACCATTTCAAGAAAAGTGTTCATTACTTTTAGATACACATCATTGAACTTGGGCCATACAAACAAGGGAATTTTGCTCCAAAGAACAGCTACGACCACATCCAGTACTTGGATGACAAGGACAAGCATGACTTTCCAGTCTCCCTCCAGGTAGGCACAGTATCTTCTTTTTTGTCCCTCTTTATCTGTCTTTGCTTCAGTGTATTAATGAAAAATACTTTCCAGATTTTGCATGGAAAAATATATACTTTATGTAACTAGGTTGTATGAAATTAACCCCCACTTATGGAGTGTATGTATAAGTAATCAGGTCAGTACATTGTATTTTCTATAAATTGCATTTTGAATATTTTTATAACTTTATTTATCCTAAAAGTTCATTATGGCAGTGTATTTTCTGTTCTGAGTGTGGGTGTGCATCATTGATTCATTTCATTTTCTATTGTGAATTACATTTCAGTTCTTGAATGGACAATGTGATTGTGTACGTGTGGGAGAGAGTTGTTAGGTGAAGTGAAAGGTTGCAAGGAAATGCCTGATACACGGGCTACTAGCACTTGATTGTAATTTCTAATAACCAACAGCAGCTTTTGTATTTTATAGGAATAAAAAAAAAAGCCCAACTAAATATGAAGTAAAATCAGAGTGAAAGAACAAAGTGATACCCATTGACCAACCATGTATTTTGATGTTTTGTTTTGCAGTTAATCAGTTAGAATAACAACCACATCAAGCACCACCACTTGTTATTTTAAATAATTTATGTTCTTGCCTTGTATTGTAGGTGAGTGAGGAGTACGGTCTGTTGTTCGTGATCACTAAATATGGTTACCTCTACCTCTGTGATATGGAAACTGCAGCCTGTTTATGCTGTACCCGAGTCTCTGTTGATATAATCTTTACTGCAACCTTAAATACTGTTAGTCAAGGAATTTTGGGTGTCACTCGAGCTGGACGAGTAAGCTATTGTCTTTTTTGTTTTGTTTTTATGCTTTAGTTAGGTTACCACAGTTTTTTTCCTGTAGAATAAATATAGGTTAGATTACATTAAAGTTGGCTTGAAGACTGGATGGAGGAGTCATTGAATAAATTCTGTCATCACATCTAATGACCATTATAACATGATCCAGCAACTTGGAATCTATGCTGGCTGTTGACAGCATCTGTAGTAGTCAGTTATTTTGTTGATCCTTCAATGGATTGTCTGAATTACTTCAACCAAAAATGATCAACTCTGATATTGGTTTGTGTGCACAAAAATGGCTAAAGGTTATAGATGTTTTTTGGAAATGTGTGAGAAGTTTATATAAAATCCTGGTTGAGGTATCTTGTGCCTTTGTACAGGCAGGTGGAAAGTCAGTAACGAGAGAACCTGCTCGAAGTATTCTGTTCAGGGGAGACCCATGTAGAACAAACAGGGTGGTAGAAGAGAGTAATTACCTGTCATCAAGCATAGAGACTAACCCACAAGTGCCACTACAATAAAAAGCATGCTACATGTTGCACTAACCCACCACTCTTTGATTTTAAGGATTCTGATGATGCTGAACTTGTTTCCACTTAAATCTACACTGATATAGTACACAATTTTCTTTTTTCCATTTAATTTAGTCTAAACATTTTTTTTAAACTCCTAAGAGGAAGATGATTCAGAGGGTATGACACGTAATGCATTGAGTCAGTCAGTAGCTCAAAAGAGCACATCTTGAAGCTAACAATCTTCGTGATACAGCAAATGGTAAAACTTTGGACTTTTTGAGTCATCAGAGCAATGGTTGGAATATTGTGACTCAGCTGGAGATTCCTTCATGTACATGGTGCAGAGTTATTTAGGAAAGGTCCTGAAGAGGTTTATTATTTGTGCTGGGGATTAGTAACATGCTCATTGTTGTGAAGAACAACTGAAAAGGTTTTCATTTACCTGGTATGACATTTTAGAGGTAACTTGATTAAAGTGTGCAGGAAACATCAATATTAGGAAATATTTTTTTAAAATTAGTATTATTTCTTTAGAATTCTTTGCTAAAGCACTTGGAGGTGTCACTATTTATAATAAAAAGAAAATAGACTTTTAGTGTTTTTATTTTAAGGCAAGGGAGCTGACAAATGTTCCATACTTTATAATGTATACTCTATATTTTCCCTATTTACCAACCTTTTTTTTTTTGTTCTTATACTGATGTTCCCTATGCATATACTCATGTATTTATGCATGCATGGGTTATGTAGGTGCTCATCAATCTAAGTGTGAAGTGAGGTGCTGCTGAAATGTTTTTTCACCGCCAAGAAAAGTAGTTTTTAAGTCAAACAGGGAGATAACTCGACCCAATCACGACACTGAGGTCTTGAACATCCATTGTCATGGGGGTATGTGAGGTGAGTTAATTACAATACAAACCAAATTTAATAATGATGTTGATGACTGTTGTTAATAGTGTCATCATCATCGTCGTCGTCATTATCATCACCATATTTTTTACAGTACTATACCCTTTGCTAATTTCAGATTCTCAGTGTAGATATCAAAAAGGATGGTTTGATATCATATGTCCGTGAAACGACAAAACGAGCAAATCAGGCTAACAGATTAGAAAAGGCCATTGCACGATGGAGTGCAAAGATGTCACCAAGCAACCACAACAACAACACAACCACCACAACCACCACAACCACCAACAACAACAACCACAACCACAACAAGATGTGAAGTCCCGATATTTTCAAGCCAACTTTGCCTTATTTCCTGGATTTTTATTGCTCTATTATTATACTCATTATTATTCATTCACCGTTGTTGACATGCACTTCAGAGTTTATTATTTATTATGAATTGAAATTCCAGCACACGAAGCTGGACAGATTGTTTTAATATTTCTCTTGATGCTCTGCAAATCTACGAAGCGTTTTACTCTCACGCTGAAATAGAGACAAACACATACAAAAAGTAGCATTTGAAATGTTTTTTTTATTTAAAGAGATGCTGCTGTTGTTTTCTTGAAACATTTTGAGATGCAGTGGAATGAAACTGCATAGAAGGTAACTTTTAAAATGTTTTTGACTCCATAAACATTTTCATTGTGTTGATTTTTGTTTTAAAATTTGGATTCAATGTGAAAGGTAAGAAATTAAAAGAAAATACTAAATTTATTGATTTTTATTCTTCCAAGATAAAACTAAACAACTTTATTATTAACTTGTGTTAGTGAACTTCCATTATTCAAACTAATATATTCCACCATTAGATTTCAGAAGTCTATAATTTTTAGAAGTCAATGACTACATTATTGTTTCAAGAGAAATCTGTAAAAATGAATAGTATTTAATTTTTAAAATTATTTTTAGAAATCAATGTGGACCATTTTCAAAAGAACTGTTTGTTTGTTTTTATTTTATGGAAAAATTTTTTTTAGTAAACTTCCTTCAGCTTATTTTACAAAATAAACTTCTTTCATTTACTTCAGATGCTGAATGAATTTCATCAACTTTCACATCCACAAAACCTATCAGTTATTTCTTGTATTTATTGCTAATGCTGGGTCATTAATCATTTCACCTGTTTATTTGTATTATTTCCTGAGAAATATTTTCTCTTTATTTGGATTTCCATTTTCTTATTTGTTTGGTTCAAATTAAAATATCATTTTTACGACAAAGATAGCCAATGAACTTCTGATATAATAATACTTTGGGCATTAATGCTATGAAACCCCACATCATTGATAAACAGAATTGCATAATTTTGCAGAAGGCTAAGCTGCTAACTGATTTGTTTTAACATAGTAATTATATATTTGTATGATACGTTATACACATGTTACAGAAAGGCATAGTTTTTTTTTTTTCAAAGAAATTTGCTATATTTATGATATGCTATTGTATAAAATTTACTGTGGAAATTAGATTACCTTACAATTGTTTGTTTTTCTTAGTGTTGACTTCAAAAAACTGTTTGAGCAATGATCAACTGGTCTACATGCAGCAATTTTTAAAACAGTTCTTGGGTTCATGCCACTTAAATCAACTAATTGAGATTGTACCAAAAGTGATACTACCATATCAACATTAATACTTATTTGTTTTCTAAACAAACTTGCAGATTTCGTTATTTTGTTGTATTGTGTAAACTTGCTACAGTCTGCTCTTCAAAGATCTGCATTTCATTAAGACTAAGAAACTTTTTTAAATAATTGTTGTGTTAAGCAGCTAAAACTGACTAAGCAATTTTTATTATGGAGATGAGCAATTCTACTAATGTGGGTTTTTCTGAATCATTCAAGTTTATTATTTAGTTGCATTATGAGATATTTTTAAAATAAATATATATTTAGAGAGCATATTCAGGTACAGTAAATATTGAACATATATTTCCTGAACTGGAAGCTCAAAATATTATTTGGAATAATAGATTAACTTAATTTTTGGGTTTCAATGTTTTTTTCCTTTTATTAATTGTCTCTATAAACTGTAATGGCTTTTTACCCCCCCCTCAACTTCAAACAGTCTTGTATAGGCTATAGTGGCTTTATCTCCTCTTATATTGATTAAACTTCAGAGGGCCTTGTATGAGTTATGATGGCTTTCTCTCTTTGACTAAATCTCTTGGGGTCCTGCATAAATTTTAATGGATTTTTGACACCTTGTTTTCATTAAACTGTTAATCTGCTGAGGTTCTGTATGAGCTGCAATGGATTCTTTCTCTCGGTTATCTGAGCTAAACTTCTGTAAGTCTTCATAAATTAATAATGATTTCCTACCAGTTAACACTAACTCTTTGGGGTGGGAAGGGAAAATCCTCACACAGACTATAATAATCCTCTCTGTTTTTATATCTAAATTAAATTCAACTAATAAAAAAAAGAATGTAGCAATTTCTAAATTCATTAACAGATTCCTTTGAAAAAGCTGAATACAAAGTTAGCAAAAACTCATTTGTTTCTATAACTTAGTGTTTTGATCCCATTTAAAGATTATTCTATAGTACTATGCAAAAGTAAGTCTCAAGAACTCATAGATTAACTAAATGAAAGTGGCTAACCTTGTATGACCCAAAGAATTAAAATGAAGTGACTGTAGACAAATGTTGGTAGTTTTGGAAGTGTATCACATGAATGCTGATTTTTTGACAAGCACAAATGGTTACCTCGTTAACCCTAAACCATCTCAGGGAAGATAACTTCCAAAGTTCAGCAGTGTTGTGAGTGATACAGTGAGATTTCAGACCAAGTTGAATGGAAAGTTTGTTAAAACAATATTACACAAAAGTCTGTATATTGGACTGAGACAGACACGCATGCACACTACATGCGCGCGCGCGTGCACACACACGAATAATGCTGAATTATCTCCTTTATGATGCGTAATTTTTATTTAAAGGGTAGATAATTCAGATGATTAAATGTATGTTTTTCGTGGTAAAAAAATTATGGTTAAGTTTTTATTGATTGTATTTATTTTGTTATTGGCAAGAATAATTAAAGACATTTTTTTGCATTTATATAAATATATAAAGAAACTTGTGCTGACTGACTGGTTATCTTTGTCGTTGCTAGTGTCATAGAAAGTTCTACTATAAGTGATGTGTAATGCTTGTATAAATGTTTTATGTTGTTGATTACTGTGTCTGTAAATATAAAAGATGCTTTACAGTTTACATTCATTTCAGTTAATGCCCATTACCTGTTAATACATGCTTTTATTCTATATTGTAACTCTAGAATACTATTTATTCCTTTAAAAAATCCCTATCTCTTCCAAAAATAAATAGACGAAAATAAAATGCATAAAATTAATAACAGTTGTATTTTTATCTAATTTTTTTTTTAAGTTTACCAGAATATCAAGATAAATTTTACAATATATCAAACATGGAGTCAGTGGGAGATGTTTTTTTTTTTTTTACACTTCTATTTGCTGCCTCTAAGCTTATAGTATTTCAAAAAAGAGAGAAAATATTCTCTAAAAAAAAAAGAACAGTTCGTCTTTGGATGATACAGCATTGTTTTGCAGGTTCTAAAAATCTTTATTAGCATAATCTAATTTGTGGTTTTGTTTTCATTCTTTGAGTGCGTACACCTCGGCTTGGTGCTCAAAGGTTGTACAAGAAACGACAGATGTACAGGTAATTCTGGCTTTTGTAAGAGTTCTGGTAGAGGTGGGTACAGAGAAGCTATCAGTTGTCATTTTCTCCTGTTTGTACTTCAGAATGAATGCATTTTCAAAAAAAAAAAAATAAAGATATTTTCTGAATTTTTGTATATTCAAAATCTACATTTTAAAATAACCTTTCTGACTGCAGTGTCAGTGCATAAGTTGATAACAAAATTATTTATAATGATCACCATTATTATTATTATTTTGTAAATTGTAACTGGTTTTCAAACAAAATCTGGGTCTCCAAACGTTTTGTTGATACTTCCAAATTTTTGATAATCAGTGAGCCACCAAATGTGACAGTTGTGAAAACAGACACAGTATAATTGCCATGTTTTGATGATGTAGGTAGAAAGTAATCTCTTCAGTCATCTAAAGTGATATCACGTTTAACAGTGTTAGATGTGCTAATTGCCTCTATACCTCTAATATAATTTGTTTAGGTCAGTCTTGGATCTACGGTTTTTGGACACTAACACCTGATGCAGGCATTGTTCTCTAATGACAACTTCGTGGGCCATTCACTTGATTTTTGATAGAGCAGATTGGTGACTGATGTCATGTTGCCAGCATGCAATCAGGTAAACAATGGAGGTGATCCATGAGTTATTGGTTTGTTAATTCTGACACTAGAAGGATAAACTACTTTGACCCTAAGTTTTTAAACAAGCAAAATGCAAAAAACATTGTAAAAAAAAGGAGAAAAAACCATTATACAATGGAAATCCTAAAGAAAGCACAGATAATGCCATTAATCTTTGTATTCAAATAATGAAGATAACTGAATTCTGAGATTGATTTTTTTTTCTTATCAGTTTCTGAACTTAAAAAATGGAAAATTTTCCCTTAATTTTATTAAAGGTTTTGTTGTAATCCCATAGTTTTTGGTTTCATTGTGCAGACAAATTGGGAATTACTGACAACTACAAGTATTTTTTGAATCTTTACAACTGGGTGTGCATTCTCCTTTTGCTGTTCGTTTCGTTTAAAAAAAACTTGTCTAGGTTGTGAAAACAAAACGCCTCTATTTCCTAATGTGCAGCATATGATACTCTGCTTTTTGCTCTAACAATGATACACACAGCAGCATGAAATTAGCAAGTTACAAGCAGCCTATACATTGTGAAAGCTTCTTAGAGCTTTTATTTTATCATACTTTGAAAATTCTTTAAGTGATTTTAACAAGAATCAGTTTGTTCATATCTAAACTTTACGCAATTACATATTAATAAACTAGTTCTTATCTGTTTACTGTTGGGAATAAATTCACTTTTAGAACTTATCAATGCTTCACATTTGTAGGACTTTATTATTATTTTTTTTTTTTTGGATCAGTGTGCTGCATAGAGAAAGGCCAGGGATGTAGACTTCCATTTGAAATTATCAGTTTAGATAATTGTTAAGTTTAGCCTAAATTTGTCATTGAAAGAATAATTAGGATGAACTAATAAGGTCACATGAAAAAAAACAAGCAGCCATTTTTCAAATGGTTTTTCTGTGCCACATAAGGAAGACCAGATATTTTAAAACCAACTGCCTACCTCACTGCTGGAGCATTTCTAAGCAATTTATACTTAGAGCGGCTTACAAATTTGCTTGCCTCAACATTTTGAGAGAGAACTAAATCACTTAATAATAAGAATCTTTTATTAGGAAAATTCCCCCAGATCAACCAAAATTTATTCTACATAAAGACCCCTAGTCACCTGTAATTTAGTATCCAAATTGGGTGTCAGGTGTTTTTGTAGCATTTAAGAAATGATGACACAGAAATAAGCATACATATATTAACTGTATTCACAATTACTTACCTTGCCAAAAATAACTAATTTAGACTAATAGTACAATTTGTACTAGGTTTGGAATTTTGATGTTAAAACAAAGTTACACTAACCTTATTTTGGAATCACTGACCAAATTTTAAGGAGTCTTTTGTGTTAAATAAATCAAAAAAATATTTTATTGGTTTGACTTTGTTGTTTGGTTAAAATTTCCAATTATAATATTAACATTTTGTAAGTAAACCTAGATTTCCTTGAGTTAGCCAGAATTAGTTTTTATCATCTCAGATGAGCAAATAAAACCTACCCCCTCATCTACTTACTAAGTTGTTTATTAGTGTATGAAATATTAACTATTTATAACTACTATGTATCTTTTAGTTTTGTTCAATACTTTTTATTTATACTTAATGTCAACTTGTGTTGATAGCACTAGTGACTGGTAAAACATTTTACAGAATAAAACTGTTATTTAATCACTTATTGCAAACTTTATTTTTTCATTTCAAAATAATTTCAGAAATTTAATTATAAAGGAAAGGAATATTTCTAATTTAGCACACAAAAAAAAAAAAAAACAGAAAGCCAAGCATTTCAAATAGTGTATATGTATACAGTATCTTGCCTACTTGGTATTACAATATTAGAGTCAGAGAACACGCAGACAGGTGTACAGTGAATCAAATATGTTAAACCACTTTAGAATAATCAGCCTTTTCCCAAAGCTGATTGCTAAAATGTTTACATGCTGTAAAGTGTAAACCACCTAATGTTTACATGTATAACAGAACAGGATAATAAGTGTCATGAAGATCTCAACTTTTATATATTATTACTTCTACAATGTTCACTAGATGATGATTTCCACTCTTCAGCACTGCTAGTTTTTAACCAACACATTTTTCTTTGGTTCATATCCTCTTATAACCATTCAGTTGGGTGTAGACTGGAGCCTATTCCAGAACCTAGATCATTTTTTTTTTTGTAAAAAAATCTCCATTTAATAAAAGGTTTGGTTGGCATCATTGTCCTGATGGAAAGTATAACTTCATTCTAGTAGTTTGCTTGCTGATGATATATGGCCAAGATTCCTCGTTAGTTCCAGCTGACCAACTCCTTTTGAGAGCTGTTTATTTTCTGTATGTGTATGGACTATAGCCTTTTGGTGATGCTACTGGACACAAACCATTCTGGTTTCAGGAAAATTATCCTTAATGGGTTTATTTGGCAGATCCAAAAACAAGTGATACAGCTATCTCAGAACTCTGACCTCAATTGTATTTAACAAATCTTTTGAGGCCTCTGTAAATTACTTGAAGATGATTTGAAAAAGCAACTATGATTTTCTCTTGATGTTCTTGTGAATGCATGATGTCATTTGGCAGTGACAAAATATTAGGCAGCACTGCCTTATTCAAAACTCTGTGGACAAAAAGCCATTGCCCAGTGGTCCAGGACAACCAGTTTTCCCTCAATGAGCAATGTATTTTACATTAAACATTTTCCTGCTTGGCAAAGGTTCATGCTCGAAATTGCCTTCCTGCCAACATGATCACCTTTTATACTTTGAAGACAATTGGTCTTCTGCATTAATCCAGTCATGTTGAAGAATAATGTGAAAATTATTTTTTTTAAGTTACTTTTCAGTAGATGTCTTAAGATAAATGAATATTGTTTATCTATAAAGAAAATGCTTGAACCTTAAAAATAAAATATGCCTTTCAAGCTTGTAATATTGGTACTAACAAACTCCGGAAGTTTACACTAAGATCAGATCAGAGTGAGGTGTGTATATGTCATTATCTAAACTTAAACACTTAATCCCAAATTAATCCAATGCAAATGTTGTAGATGCTTTAGACATATGCTGAAAATGTTATTTTCTAAATAATGATGTTACTCACTCCTAAATACTGAAATTTTTTTTAACAGAAAACAAGTTTTCTGCTCCTTTGCCTCCACCCTACAAGTCATGTGTTTGCATCATACGGATACCATAACACATAACTGGTAAATCTTCATTCGTTTTTCAATTATGGTTACTGTCTTGTTATTTTTCACATTTCCCACTTGTAGTTACTGTCTTCTTGTTTGTCAATAGTAAACATTCCTATGAAAATAACTTTGTATTCTTAATAGTAGCCAATTTCTTTATACATGTTGGTGGTTTATGCATTCTCCATAAACATCAATATGCAAACTCACTGGATAAACTCTAGACATCTTCAGGGTCATAAGCTTCTTAAGAAAAAATTTGGACAGTAATGATGAGAATGTGAAAGAAATTTAATGTATTTCCATGATGGTGACTTGTATATAATGTGGAGCAAGGATTATTTATTAAATCTAAAATAACTAAATTGCATGCTATAACATTTTAAGTGGATCATTGAAGTTTTAAGAAAATCAGAATCAAGGTCAGTATTGTTTTTTTAATATCCAGAAAGTTGGGCAACTACATTTTCTTGAAACTGCTGGTTAAATACTAAAAATTAACATATGTATCATATTATTACATTAACGTTCTGCAGTGCATACCACTTTGTAGTTTTCCTCATACTTAATGGAGAAAGACCAAAATTGTAAAATGTGACAATTCCAACATGCAAATAGATGATTTCTAAAAGTACCTTATAAATCATGACAAGTGAGAGTCATTTGGAAATATTCAAAAGCAAACAGGTAGTATCAAAGAATATGAACATGATTTGAAGACAAATTCTGTTATTGCCAATAGGGTGATACAAAACTTTGGCCATGGCTGTATACATAATTTCAAAAGTGATTTGGTCAGATTATATATTTACAGCATGAATTTTACAAGATAATTACATGATTTTGAACAAGTATTTCTATTACTCCCAGATAGAAAATGGATAAAAATTTATCCTAATTTAACAAAAAATAACCAAGAGACCAGGCTATAAATTTCTTGAAGCAGTCTTATGATTTAAATGAGAATTGGTGGAAAGATGTTCTCACGTTGACTATAATCTCATCGTGACTTGCACTGAGAACAATATTTCATGATTTATAGCAGTGGATGAATTCCTATGTTTCCTCATCAGAAGAAAATAGTCTGTGTTTGAGGTGATATGGTTCATTTCGTCTCAGCAGTGGTGATGGCGGATCTGTTTCAGCAGGATCATCATATATTGTAGATATTAGGACTTTACGTCTTTGTTGTTGCCTAGGCAATGGCCCACCATATCGGAAAATTTTCTTCCTATGATATCTTAAAAGAAAGCAAGCCTTTTATATAATGACTATGTGCTTAAAAATGAAACATGATTTAGAGTTATTTAATAAAAAATGACAAACTGACCCTGGTTTCATGAGATAACTGTTTGATGTTAAGGAAAAAGAAATGCTTAGATAAAAGTAATTACTGTATCACAATTGTTACCCAAAAGGAGATACACAAGGCTTATAATCAGAAAATAAAGTTATAACTAGATGTGTCGTCTTTGAACCTGTGCATTGACATCAGCACATGAGGTACACAGAAGGAACTTTCCTGGTTCAAAGTCTCTACTAAAACTCTTTAATTTTTAGATGTGTTAGGAAACCAGAGGAAATCAATGAAGTGAAACAAAGAATGGCGGGGAGATATGTCAAACAGTCCAGTAGTCTGGTCCACCACACTGTCAAACTAGATGTGTAGGGTGAACAAAAATACTATGAAAATAAAATATGAATCATAAAATCCCATAAAACTTAAGAAAGTTAAGGATGAACAGAAATCTAATATAAGTAAACTATACAGGATTAAAAAAATAACAAGGAAGATAACTAAGAGTTGTTGGTGATGAAATGGATGTGCTGGAGATTTTCTGAAGAAAATTCTCACATTTGATATCTGAAGATATTTAAAAAACAAACTGATGCAGAAAAAGGAGAAAGATTTAACTAGGTGCTTGCTGATGGTTGGTTACATTAGATAACATGGAATTTAATCAATCATACAGTGAAATGCTAGCATTGAGGGGGTTATATACAACCTTTCCAACTCCCAGAAAGAAACTGACTATTTGTTGTAAACCTACATTGTACCAATCCAAGTTATGCATGCTACTTAATAAAATTTCTGGACCATAACTAGTTAGAACAGCCCATCTTTTCAGTAATAGTCCCCATTAACTTTTCTACTAAAATTGGATGCTGTTTATTGTGAACACTCACCCAAAGCCAGCTTTGTTACGTGGATGCTGCCCTTTGTTCTCCAAAGCCTCCTTCATGCCAGCAACAGATGACCCCAGTCCCAACCCGTCTCTCCAACCTTGTCTTTCTAGAATCTTCCGACCAAATCCCTTTGTGTACTTTTCAAACTTTCCTATTGTCCACATACTGGTACTCTCTCTTCCTTGGCGGCGATGTTTCTCCTGTCGCATTAACACATGATCCCTAGCATCCATATCACCTGCTCCTTCATCATAGTAGACAGCCATGTCCAAATCCCAGTCGTCTGCAGTCTGTTCATCAAAGTCTGAAACAACAATACACGAAATACAAATTAATACCTGGGAATAAAATATAAATAAAGGTTAAAAAACACTAAATAGTATATTCAAAATCGTCTCTTCTAATTTTCAACTACAATTTTTGATTTTTCATAACTACATATTTATCATATGCATATATGATGAATAAACATATCTTGTTTGTACACTTAAAAAAAATTATATGAAGAGTTTGGAAGCTGGCTGATATTTACTGTGGATATCTAGTATAGCTAGAATAACTAACTTTTAAAGATGGTTTCAAAGTAAATGTTCAAAATTTTAGAAAAGACGAGTTTTATGGTTATTGCCAAAATGTTATTTCTCCTGAAAATTATTTTAAGTGTAGTATCCACAAGATTTCATAGACCATCTTGGTTACTTAAAGAAAAACAGACATTTATAATTAAGGGATCACCCCAAAACATGATTTTATAATTACCACTTGTAATAATTTAAACTTTATCAAAGAAATAAGAAACTAACTAATTGAAGGCAATTTTACAAAAGATGTTAAAAATTTTTTATAGCAAATGAAGTGAACCTGAAAGTTATTGAAAAAACAAAGTTTTAAAAATTACATAGTCATTTCCCTTTATTTCACACAGACAAATTATATAGCAATTAAAATGTTCCTCTTGCCGGTTTAAAAAATAAGTTGTTTGTAGAAAAGAATACTTTTAGAAACATGCAGCTCAATTTATCTGTAAATAACTTTGTATGGGCAACTAAGAAACAAATGTTTATCATGTTTCCATATTAGGGTAGATTGGGTGTAATATGCATAATCTAGTTACAACAAACAATAAATAAAAGATTTCTACTACTTATTCATCTAAAAATTTGCTTTAAAGCTACCAACACCAATGGATCTTTGTTTACATTAAAGGATAGTTTCCACATCACAAGTCTTGTGATGTATTCCATCAGATGTAGGAGAGCTTGAAGCAATTGTAATTCTCTTCTCACCAAAATTTTGAAATCCTGATCATTGTTTTGCCATCTGTAATATCAGAATACTTTACTGATTTTAAATTAAAAATTGAGGAATCCTTATCTGTACTCTCTTTTCAACCTAAAAGTCAGCTTTCCTCTCTGCGTCCTTTTTTAAAATGGTATATTCACAATTTGAAAAAATCCCACTAGGACCACCATTTGCAACTTAAACTAAAAATCCTTAAAACTGATGCTGACACATAAAAACATAGCTCCTGTCACAATATAGCTAATCCCCCAACAAACAATTATTTTATTATTTCCCTCTGATCAAGTACAAAAGTTCTTCTGCAAATATATATGAATCCAAGTCAGTACAGCTGAGACTGAGTTGAAATCTTTACAGTTTGTGTTCAACTATAACCTAATAATACATTAGAAAAAGTTTTAAGCATAAAAGTTTACTATTTAGATCCATATACATGTTTTCCATTAAGCAGCTTTATTTTATTTAATAAATGCAAATTTTATCACAACTGAAACTTTGTATTAAATCAGTATTGCAAAAGCTGTAATTTGTAAAAAAAAAAAGTAAACAAACCGATAAAATCTTGGAAAAGTTTTCACCTGTCCAATCTCCATAGTTAACAACAGAGGAATGTCAGAATTAGAGACACCTAAGACTAATGGTAATAAACTAATTATGTTGATCTCAAAATAGTATGTCTATTTTTATTTTTGGATCACAAAACCTACACAATACAATGCTAAGAACCACCCAGTTGCTTGGAAGAGTCAAACCAACTTTTGGATACACCATTATTTTAGAGAGAGAAAATCCTTGATAACAAGCATGACATACCGCCTTCCTGTTGTTTCCAGACCTGAGCATCAGTGTAGAATACCAAACCACTGCCTCCCTTCTCCCACTTCAATTCAATCTCCTCTTCAAACAATCGCTCTGCATTCCGCTCCTGATTGGCTGGGTCGTCATGCAGAGCCTCATGTCGCTCCCACTCTTCACAGGTATCGTTATCCTCTCCAGAATCTGAACCCATTTCTTTTTCAATCATATTTTCTTCAATCCGTAAATTCATTAACCTCTTGGTTTCAGAATCTCTTTTCATTTGTCTCACTTTTTTGGTGTCTTCTACCTTTGCTCTTGACTTGGTTCTGGCTGCAGATGATTTAGCTGACTTCATCACAAGTGAACTGTCCTCATGAAGCAGTCTTTTACCAGATGCACTCTTTACTTCTGGTTCTTCTTCTTCTGCACCAGCATGGACTTCAGTGCCGTAATCCAGGGGCACATTTCCATATTTCCGATTGCTCCGCATCTTCGGAAAAATCAGACCCAATTTCTTTATGACTAGTGGTGGAAGTCGACATTGCTTGATGAAGTCCAAAAACACTCTGGTGGGTGTTCCGACATTTCCATTGGGCATAATGTCAGGGGGATGTAACTCTGGCAGTTCAAGCAGATCCTCTTGCGTGAAATCCTCTCTGTCTAAAGGAATTTGATTTTGTTCCTTTCTGGTTTTATACTGGCAACCCTGAGATGCTGTAGTTTTACAAAATACAAAACAAAAAAAGAATAAAATGTTTTAGAATAGGTACTCAAGTCTAATTCATAACTGATCTACATGTTACCTTTGTAAATTATTTAGAAAATTAATCAAAATAAGCATTATTGGATTGCTCTACAGCTTTTAAGCAAAAACATTTCATAATTTCCTTTTTTTCTCAGAAAATTATATTCATTCAACATCAGCTTTCAGTCTTTGCTTTTTAAAAATCAATCCCTGATTTTGTTGCCTTAGCTATTTACTGTAAAATGTTAAATCTAACTGCTTCTGACATCCAAATCTGAACCACTCAAAAACAAAAAGAAAAAATTCACAAGATTTCTGTGCTATAAAATTTAATTTTAGTAATTTTATTGGGCATTGAGCTTACAATACCTGTCCCAGTCACTAGCATAACGTGAACCTCATTTTGACACAGCTAATGAACAAGACCATTATGGACCAAACAAAAAAAGATATGGCATATTATTTGATTTGGAGCTCCATATAACCAGCTGATCAACAGATAGATGGGATAGCACCATCTACCAAGAGAAAAAGTTTTAATTTACCATTACAGACCTCAACAAAAGGTATTTACAATTATGTACTTAATGTTTTAAAGATTGAGCAACATTTCATACCACTGAACACTCCCTACTGATGTATTTTGTGGTAACAGTGCAGCAAGAATACAAAGTTATAAATATTTAACAGTTGTATGGGAAAATCTTTATGTCACACTTCATGTCTTGTGATAGAATACTGATGTATGACTGGCATCAAGTTGACATAAGGAAGACAACAGCATTTTAATTCAGAAAAAACTTCTTAATTATGAAGATAAGATATAACTTGCAGTACTTAGGTATTTTCTTAAACTGAGGGAAAATGGTTTGGACATAGGCTGCACTAGAATAAGAATTTTAAAATATTCATGTTTTATATCAAGATTGTCCTCAGTAACACATCAGCTAGAATTTATGGTCATTTGGGAGCAATAAGAAAAAAAGGAAAAAGTAACAATAGAGGTGAGTACAGTTGAGTAGTACCTGAATCTGAGTTTTCATTTTGTAATGCTCATATTGGCAGGTGAAGCTGACCATGTGTGGTGTCATGACATAGCAGTTGTGGCATATCTGGGATAAAAAAGTGTTTGGCTCCTTTGACAAGCACCAAGCATCTGGATACATAACAACAGTGCAGTTATATTACTACTTCTAAAGTATTAACAAATAAAGTATTTAAGGGATTTAAACTTATCCACAGACAAAGAATAGATCAAGATGTTATAGCAAGGAATCAGCCAAGCAATTTTACCTGATCTTTCCTTGATAATAATCAGCTAAACAATAAAGGATAAAATAAAGTTAAGAGAAAGTGATAGAAGTCTGTTGATGAGTGTGAAGATGAAAATTAGGTCTACAGGTTTATAGAGAAAATATTCCAAAAATGTAGCAACTAATCAATCAGTGCTGCAGAGAATTTTAGAGAGTGACAATGATGTCATTGAATGTTCAAGTGATGGTGATTCAAGAAAATTTGTAAATTTAAATATTACACAATATCACCAGTTGTATGTCATTATTTCTTTGGGTATTTTTACAATCCAAAAAGTTGGTATTTCTTTCACAGAAATTGCATAAATGTACTCTAACAGTCTACATATATGAATAGCAGTAAATATAGAAAAACAATATTCTAAATGTTCAATAGTTTTAGTAAACTTTCAGGGTATATGCAGACTATTCCACAATCTCCTAATAAGATGGTTTACTGTACCTGTTGGTGTTGAAAACCAACACTGAATATCAGAGGTCTAAAAACAGATACTCTATTGGGCTGAAATAACACTTCCTGCAATTTTATTTATATAATTTAGATATCAGATGTTCAAAACTCAACCATGTTATTATTCAAATATAAATAAAGAGACTATTAAAAAGAGTATTTTTTAAGCACTGTAAATATGTCTAGTATCCAAATCTTCCAAATTTTGCCTTCATTTAGGATTCAGACACACTTGTGTTATTAAACTTATGTTTACCATGTTTTGATTTTAGACATTGAAAAAGAGACCTAATAGAGAGTTTTTAATGTGTGGACAGAGAAAAAGTTCTATCAATACTACAGGGGGGGGGGGGTCATCATTACAAGAATGTGGGAAGCCATTGTGATTTATAATCAACTAAACTAAATGAAGCTCAGATACATTTTATTTATTTTGAAAAGAATGGTAGCTATAAAATCACTTTAAAAACGAGAAAAAAGACATGTAGAGTTTTAACTAAGGCAGAGTTACTAATTTTTTTGGATATATGATAACATCACAGTCTGACCAACACTAGTCAACTTTGCTATAGGAACCTAATGCACTTAGTACACCCAGTGTTAAGGTCAGGAGGGTCCAGTGGTAGACTACTGTACTGCTATGGTTGAGGGCTTGAGTTTAATTCCAGCAGGGGACTGACTCAGTTCAGCATACTTCCCAAGCACAGTTTCTTCTTCACCAGATGACCAAGTAGGCTTCCTCCCACATTTAAAAATAAAGATTTCTAGTAGGGATTTTAGTAGGTTTGTTATGTTAGTAAAGTTGGAGTGTTTTGGACATTTTTGTGTTGCTCAGCTGATGTTCCAGGTTCTGGTACCAATGTTAAGATAACCCTGATACAAAGTTTTAAATACCCCCCCTCAAAATGACATTTTATTATGCATATGCTCTGGTGAAGCAATGAGTGAAATGGCATTCAAACATTAACCCTAACGCACACAAAACTTGGATAGTGACAAGCAATACTTACAGAGGGTTTATCAGTCAGCTGCATTACAAATTATAATGTGATGATAAAAACTAGAACACACTATTTTCTGTAAAGTAATAAAAATGCTGCTATGACTACTTTTTGTATGTTTAACTTGATACATGAAGGGAAAGAAAAAAATGCAGTTAAAGATAAATTCTCTGGTATAAGCGATCATTCGCTGTACCTGCATGAAACAAACAAACAAACGCAGGTGCAATATATAACTCAGCTAATTCCTCCTCGCAAGAAGGTAAAAATTATCAACGAGTCCCCCAAAATCCTGAGGCGCGATGACGGTAGCGCTACAGGTGAAGGCTCTTCTGATGCTCACATTTTGATTTCGAAGCAGTCGCCCTGACTTTGGAGATAATGCACAGCTCTGGGACGGAGTCTCCCTTCCTGTCAATCCAGTGTTTGCGGTGATAGAGCCTCACCAGCTCGCCGAGCTTGTCCTCACGTTGTTGTATCACACAACACATGCTCCTGGTCCTCGGCGGGTCTTTCCTCCCACCATCGGCTTCGGGCCCCGCGTCCCCCGCCTCGCGAGCTACTTCGCCGGACCGCGCCTCGGGCCTGTGCCGGAAATGGAAACAAACGAAGCCTCCCGTCTCGATAAACTGCGAGAAATAGTTCCGAAGATCACACGAATGGTAGTCGGGCGGGATGTTGCCAACCACGCCGTAAACAACACACTTTAAGTTAGCCGCCATCTTTGAAGATTCCCCCCTCTGACGTCAGACGTGTGGGACGACCTCTGCCATTATCGAACATGAAGGGGAGATAATCGATTTTTCAGATTTGAAAAAATATATTTAAAGAAAAAAAGGAAAGAACGAAACAGACAAACAAACCAAAAAAAAGCCACTGTTAAAATAAAGTACTAATCATAACTCGCATCCTATTCGCGTCTTCACTTCTCACCATAATTAAATTCCGGCAAACCGAGAAGCTTCCTCCAGTTCCTCACAGAAAGCGGGGGAGGATGGAAGGATTTCGTAGTCACGTGGTGTGCTCTGCCAACGTGACTCATCCGGAAGAAGTCGGACTCGCGACCGAGCCACGCTCGCTGGAAGATTTAAAGGAACTTACCCCAAGGTAGGTGTGCGTGTGATTTATCGTCCTCGCGTGTGAAGTAGTGTTAGGTTGGTCGACCTGCCCGGCCGGTCGAGAGTGAGAAAGGATGCGGAGGAGCAGCGTAGTTTTCTGTCACTGTCAGTTGTTAACGAGGTCTGTTGTACCGGTCGCTTTAAGACAAACAAACAAACAACAACAACGACGACGACGACGTAGTATTACCCAACCCTGGCAAAACTAACCCCAACCCCCCCTCTACATATTTTAGCATCAGTAAAAATTATGCTTGATAATAAGTTTTGCCTCAACAGGTAGTTAAAAAAATTTTTTATTTTTTCTCTCTTACAAATACTGGGAAGCGATTTGTTCTGCGGGTTTTGGTCGAAATCCGTAGGAATTCGCGTCGATTACTTTTTCTGCCGGTGATGGGATTTAATTCTTTCCCTGGCTTTGATCTTGTGTCGTCTGCCAAATCGTCCAAACCGTTGACGAATGTCTCCGGCTTAGTCATAATTTATGTCGATGAGTTGGGTGGTCTTCACTTTAAGCAAAATACCGGATCTCGCAGATTCTTCTCGAATCGAAGATTGGAAGAAGACGACGACGACAAGAAAAACAGACATTTTTGCCTATTATTTTAAAATCTTTCTTTTAATTTCCACCACCCCCACCTTCTCTCCCTGGATTTTTTTTTACAGTACTTAGGAAGATGGTTGCGGAAGGAAGGAAAGGAAAGGTGGTAGGATGATTTAGATAACACTCGTTCAGGAAGGGTCGGAAAAAATGCTGGCAGACAGGAATATTGCCGTATACACGTAATTATTGTCAATTAAAAATGGTGTAGAATTTGAGTTTATCACTGGATTGTACTGACCCTGTGCGTACCTTTTTATCATATATTTCATTCTACCTTTAATGTCTCACTTTGAATATTGGTTCGTCATTTTTGCTTAATCACAAATATTTCAATTAAACAAATAGTAACATTTACTCTTTAATTAATAAAAAACAAAATGTTGTTGTTTATCCTTTGTTTGGTGTAATAGAGGCAAATAAAAGCTGATATAGAATAAAATTTGATGCGCGCGCACAATATATTCAGCTAAGAGGAAAGTCTCCCCTGGCGGTCGCTTTCGGTCACAAAAGCATTGACGGCCACCATCTCGTTTTTGCCAGGCAGCGTTCAACTTAAATTTCTTTCTTTTCTTTTTTGTTTTTTTTCATTGTAATTTTATTTTGAGTAACTGGAGGACAGATTCCATTCTTCTCCACTCTGGTAATTTTGACTTCACTGTTTTACGAACACAAATTTTATAAAAAATTGCAGTTTTTTTTAAAAATTATCTCCCCCTCTTTTTTTTTTTTTTAGTTGGGAAAATGTTAACATCTTAAGGGCATTTTCCGCATTTGGAAATATGAAAATTGAATTTTTTTTTTGAATTTATTCGTTTTTTGCAAAAAAAAAAAAAAATGTTCTCTTCCTATCTAACTGCCATTCGATTAACTTTTTTTCCCTATTCATAAACCAGAAATACTTAGGAATTCATTGATGCCAAGTTGTATTTCATCTAGATGCTCTCAGATTCTGATTGCAGACTGACCACAGAGAGCTTGTCAAATGTGATGTCTTAGGAAGATTTTCCTACTAGCGTCAGTTCGTGAGTTTTTTGTGGATGCGTCATATTTCTTGATTTTGCAAAATTAAAAAGAAAGAGGTGAAAAATATGCTAAATCCCTTCGACATTGCATTAAAACAAATGCTATTCAAATTAAAGTTTATTTTTATGAATAGTTAAGGAGAAAACTCCAGTGTTTTTGCAAGGTTATATGGCAACCATATCAATAGAAAGTTGTGAACCCACATCCTGGTTGGAATATCAAATATATGCTATGATTAATCTGTTTGAATTGACAGATTTGAGTATTCCCCTGTAGAGGCCCCTTAAGTATTTGTTTTAGTTTATTAGAAATACAAATTGAATTTTTTTCTCTTTTTGGAACTTTCTGAAGGTAAGGTAATTGATATTTCACCGGTTTGTTTATACCCGAGTTGAAGTTCATAAGCAAGTTCTGCCTTGAGGATCTATTGATGACATCAGGAACTATTACATCAATTAGGAAAGTCAAGGTTTAAAAATTGAGGTTATCCATTATCTACATGTCATGTAAAGTTATTTTTCTTACTCACACCTATCTGACCTTAATTTATTAATGCTGGAGTTAAACATTTTGTGAATTTGTACTACATAACCTTGGGATCCTGCTGTGTTCAAGAAAGATTTTAGATGTAAAGCTTCCTGTTTTTCTGATTCAGAGAGGATTACAATTAAAGTAGTATGCCTGTGAAAATTTAAAAAAATATTAACAAGTTTTTATTGATCTTTAAATTTAAATTTGAAGAAAAAATGGTTGCCTTAGAAATCTAATGTTTTCATCTGTTTTATTTAGAGACATGAAATAAAATGGAAAAAAAATTATTTAAGAATTTAACTTCATTCTTTTATTTCCAATGTAAACAATAAATTCATTTACTTAAATTGTTTAAGTATTTAAATTTATAAAACACTTGGTCATTTCTTATGAACAATTTAGAGAAACTTCTTATATTTATTTTTTTAATAATGTACTGGATTGTGAGAAATAATCAACAGTTTCCAAATAATTTAACTAACTTGTACTTATACAACAAGAAAAACTGGTAACTCCGGCAGGGTGTGAGATCAGCTGGAACTCATCTGATTAGTTATGTGGAAAATTCTATAGTACCCAGATAAAAACCCACTTAAAATGGAAGAATAGGGGAAGTCCTGCCATTGAGTTGTTGCACTGGACAAAAATAAAAAAATACTGTGATAATAATTACACTGATTATATCAATAGCATTGATAATTGCTGAAAATTAATATATAGTGACAATACTGATTTTATAATAATTTTTTATTTTAGGCACAAATCTAAACTGTTAAAGGATCTGTATTCATTGATGATCGATTACAGTGAAAATAAAGTAATATTTCTTATGTTCTCGGTTTTAAGAAGAAAAATCTTTTCATTTCCATAAATTTTGTATCATGCACAGAATTGGTAACATGTTAAATAAGCAAACCTACATTTTCTAGATTTTTCCAAGTGCTGCATCTTTTTGAAATTTAAAAATTAATGTGGAAAGCAAGAATCTGACTTTTCTGCTAGCTCATCAACACGGTAATTACCTTTTGGATTGGTGCGTGACAGCTGTGAAATCTCTCCAAACTTTCTCTGGTTTTTTTCAGTGAAGTGTACGAGGTTTGGTTAAAAGTTTGAGATGAAAACTGTGCATTCAAACTAAGGCCCAACTTTTATGATTCCACTTTGGTTGCCAATCAGATATTTAAAAAACAAAACAAAAAAACTTGGAACTTTTAGATGAAAGAAGGTTAATGTCTTTGAGGACATCAAAAAAAAAAAATTGTAAAATGAAAGTAACCAGCAGTTGCTTATGGAGTTAAAACGTGGTAAATATGGAGCTGTTGGGAACCCCCTTTTTTTTCATACAATTTACTTTTTAGCTTTTAAGTTTTTCTTGGATCTTTTGCTAAGAGTATTTTAACATTGGAGTTCTATGAATTTGTGCCACTGACCTTGGAATGCTGCTGAACTATTAATGCCAATGCGGGTTCATTGTTGTTTTTATCTTTAGATTGACTTGTCAGCATGATTTTCCCTTCCGTTTCTTTTCCATGTGCACAGACACAATTGTTTGCAACGTCGGCAGAAATTTGTTCTGACTTTTGGTCACATTTAACTTTGCTTCATCTGTCCCCTTTCTGTGCCCCATCTGTTTCTTTTAATTCCAAGTTTTTTTTTTTTTTAAAATACAATTCTCAATGGGGTTTTAGCTGAAATGGTGTCATATTTCAAATTGGCCAGGTCACAGGAGTTTCTCATAAATTATAATATTTATTATCGTGCACTAGATTTAGGTTAAATGTTAAAGGAAAAGTGGTTTATTTAAAGATAAAAGGAAATGTTAATTGAAAAAAAAAGTTATTGTTAATTGTATGTATTCTTTAGCAACTTCTCTGATAGCCAAGGAACAAGGTTGACAGAATTATCTGCATGAATTTGCTAGCTGTTCAGACCATGGATCATCTTCGATAGCTACTCTATCTAAATTGAGAAATGTAGCATAGGATAGAGCTCTGTCACCAAATCCTATTTGTGACATCTGATGTGCTTTAGTAACTTCCAACAAAATTTGATGCAACAATTGCTGCTAGCACAACTAGAGGTGCATTTGGATGTTATGTTTCAGATTTTAGCCATTAGTGTTGCCACACTAAATTTAATCTGGGAACATCTTGTTGCTGCGACTAATTTGATGTCAAGTCGCCATTAACATTTGGAGTCACATAGTATGAAATTTTACTCGATTTTGATTGTTTCCAATAGTTTATTCCCTAATAACCTTTATGACCTCCACTAGCTGTAATTGGTATAAACATTTAGAACTGGTATGGGATCATTTTATCTCAAATCAAAAGAGCTTTGGAAAACGTTAAGAGGAATAGAACAAAATTCCACTGGAAAAATATACAAAAAAAGAAAAACCTAGCAGAACTATTTCCCTAAAATGGAGGTTGGTTTTTCCATATAACCTCAACAGATTTACTTTAGGTAAATTCCTTTATTATTTGAATTTTAATACAACCGACGACTTAATATAAAATTATTTCTGATGTACATGGTCTTTAACCTACATACTCTAGTTTGTGTGTTGCTGCTATTAAGTATTTTAAATCTTTACGTCGGTGATACAGTGATGCATTGATACATTGGTTCAACTACAAGATGTTAAGGTTGAGTGGAGGAGGCACAAGTCTGAATCTTGATCTAGACCAGATCACTGTGGTGTCTTCCTGGTGTTGTTTCTTCTGGATCTTTGCTTGGTCACACCCAGATGCTAATGTTCCAATGTTCTCTCAGATAAAAAATTGAAAAAATTTTTTAACGAAGAGTTCTAGTAAAGATTTTTTTTTGTTTGTTTTTTGCAGTAAAGTCCAGCTAGTTTCCACACCCTGTTTCCCCTGCTCGGCTCGGAAACTGAAACCAGGCCATTTCTTTTAATAGATATTTAATCCCCTGATAGGCATGCAGGTTCAAAGGAAAAGAAGAATAAATCTTACTACACAACTGGCTGTGCCAATGTAGCATTTTTGTCATGTATAAAATTGTTTCATTTTAGATGTGCTAAACCATTTTGTCTGTACACTCAGATCATTACAACATCTTCATGAAGCTGGTCATGCTACAACATAATTTTTCCAATTCTACTTATTGAAATAAAAGCCATTAACTCTTTCCCTGCCATGTTTTTTTTTTAAAGTTTATACCTCTAAAATGCCAAACTATTCAATATTTGTACACTTTTTATCAGCAGAAATAAACAACCTTTATTGACCGAAGACAGTTTCTATTCATCTTTGATCTTTCACTTTACCATATTTCAGTAAGGCTTCTTCACAGAACGGTAAATGTCAGAGCATTTTATATCGCAGAGAAGCAGTGTTACAGTGCTTATTATAGAGCACTTGTATATCATGGTGAAATTCTTGCCTTTTGCATATCCTGCAGTGTCCTCCTGAGTCTGAATCTGTGATAATTTAGGCAACTTGTGCAGAAAATCGATCTCTCTTCCTCAAGGGCATCGCCATTTTTCAACAGGGAAATGTCATATCTGTTAACAATTTCACTCCTCTGATGGATGATTCGGAATTCTCCCAAGGGCATAAACTTGATATGCCCTATTAGTGATAATTAACACCAAACAATCTTCACACATCTTCATATGCTTTGTTTCGGCCTCCGCTTGCACTATATTTAGTATTTTAAAAATGTTCAGAACCGGGATTTTTTTAGGTATGACCTAGGTAGCCTAATATATAATACAGTGAACATAAAACGCTTATGGCTATATTCATGTTATAGTGTTTTAAACACTAGTATTGCATTTCTTGTCTTTTCGTTGTAAACCTAAGCCAGACTATTTAGTATTTCTCAGAAGTAAAACTGGTATTTTCTCATTGCGGGTGGGCTAGTTATGCATATCCAGTATCAACATTTTAAAGTTAACTGATCTTTGATAATATAAGTGTTTGCTTTACCTTAAAACTTTTTCTTTTTGAGTTTTGTTTTATGCTTGTAATATAAATCAACCTTCCTGTTGACTCATTTTTTAGAACTCAAAATATGAAAAATTCACTTTTAGCTTGGTGTCTGTCATATCTAAAATTAAAAAAACAACAACAAACAATTGTTTAATTAACATCTTGACTTTAGTTCTCACTTAGTTATTTTATATTATAGTTTACATTTCATTATTTTTCTGCTTCATAATGAAGTAAAATTTCCTAACAAAATTATACTAGGGCTGTTCAGCTGAACTTGCCCCAGGTTCTATTTGAATGAGGTCCCTAGTATCTTGTTGATAACTTGAAAAAATAACCAATGTAAATAGTATCACTTGTACACTGGTAAAGATTAGATTGAAAGAAGACTATATGCAAATGAATCTTAACTGCTTTAGTTTGAAATTGTCTTTTTATGCATATGCAGCGGTATTTACCTTGTTAGTTTTACCTGTCTACTGCTTCAAGAAAGACAGAAAAAAAATACAGTATTAAAAATATATCGCATGAGAAGAAAAATGGAGAAATCTCCAAGTTAAGGACATGAAACTGTCAAGGTAGTTTTTGGTAAGTTTTACTATGTACTAACAGGTGAAAAAATGCTGTTATTCATTAGGAAGAATGGTTTGTAGAGAAGTTGATATGTTTTCTTTCAAACTTGTCTCAGTCCAAAATTATTTTCTTTCTGCCTACAAAAAAAGAAATTGATATAAGATAGTTTCAAAATCTTACTTTATATTATTTCACTGAGCTAAGGCTTTTGGACTTCTTAAGGTGAAAAAGTTTTGCAGGGTGTCCTGCATTTATGAGGCAAAAAGGGTTAAATGTTGTAAATTCAGAAATAATAAGAACAATGTGGTTAAATGTGTACAAATTGAATTTGCATCCAGCTGAAATGCTAATGGGTACAGTTGCAAGCAGTCTGGGGAAAAACAGTTTTTAAGACTGGGGTTGGTAAGGTGTATTAGTTTGTACGGAAAGGGTTTTAAAATGTGATAACCTAATGGTTTGTCACTACTATTGGGCATTCAGATGAGAGAAGTTTTTAAAATGAAATGATTGAACCAAAGCATTTATACATTTTAAATAAGCAGATTATTTCAAATGTGTCCCCTACATATTTAATTAAAGAATTAAACATGCTTTTTAATGTAATTTTGAAGTATGGTAAATATTAATATAGTTTTTAATTAAGACACTTGTGATAACTCACCTGTGCTATATTATCTTTAATTTAACCAAAAAAAAAAAAAAAAAGAGAGGGGAGATTGCTATATGGCTTCCGCTAGAATCTAGATGCATTGCTAGGCCATCAGAAATAAAGACGAAAGTTGCTCACCCGCCACCTACTTCATAAATAATAAAAGGCAGGCATATAATAAACGTATATCCGTGTGCTTTTTTTTGTTGCAGAGATAAATTTAATTGCATAACTAAAAATTCTTATTTACACTACTAACCTCCCTTTAAAATAGAATTACTTGTTTTTCCAGTAGTTTAGTGTTCAAGGTGTTCCTCTTTGTTTTCCTTTTATGGTAAAAGCCCGCTAGCTCTTCATGGCTTTGCCTGGATGCATAGATAAAATAGGTTTTCCTCTGTTATTTTGAATGCATCAGGTTATGATCTAAAGTGGAGAATCTGAATAGCTGAGTAGATGTTAAAAAAGTGACCTTATCTATGTTATGACCTCTTTGTAGTGTTGTAGTATTTGACCTGGGATTGTCAAAACACGTGACAGGTTTTCATTAGCTGTTTCATATGGTAAACAGATCTCTAATTTTTTTTGTTAAGTCTTTGATGCTTCATTTTCCTGGACACTTTCCAGAGAATTCCTTGTCCCTCTGACTTGGCTGTAAAGATGTTGCATCAAAATATTTAATTCTGGTACATCTATTGAATTATTGGAATCTTGGGCTCTAAGAAATGGTATATTCAGGTGGTTAATCTGGCTTTAAAGTTAAATTTTTAAAGAGATTTTAGTAAGTCTATGCATGCATGCACTGTATAGGGACAAGAGAGACATAGCCAAGTAAAAAGATACAATAGTGTATGCACAAAACATCTGTTTGGTTACAGAAGTGAGTGTAAAGAAATTTCTAATGATATTTAAATAAATTTTTAGAAATACTATTATAAATGGGTTCTCAAGTGCAAATTCATTTTTAGCTTTTTCAGACTATATTGGAAAGTAATATTGCAATAATAAAATCAAGATTTTGTTTTTAAATTGCAAACAGAAAATGCTAATAAAATAAACATTTATCAACTTAAAAAAAATTGTGATATTTAACCATGAGGAGTGGGATCTAGTGCAATGCAAGATAAAAAGGTATTGTTTTCTATGTAAACACTTAAACAAAATCCTCATCTCATATTCTTAAATAAATCATGCTGTTATGCAATGAAAGTTTGTCTAATGTTTCTAAATGAACAAAATGATAAAATATCTTTTGAAGAAAGACAGGAGCTCTAATAACTAATGTTTTATACAGATAAAGTGGTTTTAATCTGTCTTCAATTTTACTTCAAGAGAGTTCAGAAACAATCTCTTCGGAGTAGAAAGAACAGACATTAGAGTTTGACAACAAAACAGGCCTGAAGATGGCAGTTTCCAGAGTGTTAATATGTGAATATTTAATTAGATGCATTTGACAGTTATGATTAGTTATAATTAACTGAAAGCAAATTATCAATAGTAGTAATGTATGTTAAAGTGCAGAGATTTAAATGTGATGTATAACTGACTACATGATGCATATTTGCCAACTTTTAAAAATTCCCATGCGGAGATTTTGCACAACTTGCAGCAAATCAAGCTATTTAAAAACAAAACTGGTTTGAAGCCCATCAATTTGCAAATACCCATGCATTCTTTGATTTTGTTGTTTGTTTTCAATTCTGCAGGTCTCAAGATATCATATTTCCATTTTTGTAAATTTCAGACTTAATCTTAACTCAATGTTGTTTTTTTACTTCCAGAAAACTGTTGAGGGTTGAGGCACCAAGTGTGTGTGTAATTTCTTTGGCTGTCCTTTTTATAGTTTTTACTCATACTAAGTTGATGAATTAGTTCAAATATGTATGTTTTAATTTCTAAAGACCTCATGCATCATCTTGAAATATTGTTTTCAATTGCTAAATAGGTTGTTCAGTTCCTTATGTTGATGTTGATTGCCACCATGATTAACAATAAAAGTTCTGTTGCAAATCTGGAAAAACACAAGAATTTTAATCTTAATAAACGATGAAGAATTAAAAGTTTGGATAGGGGTAGCCTGGGCCTTTAAAATAGTTTAAATAAAAACAAACTTAATTATGGGTACAACATAATCAGTTGGAGAATTAAAGCATTTCATAAACATCAAGTGTAAAATAAAATAGGCCTACCTTGCAAAATGCATCTGTTTTCGAAGTACATTTGGCGACTCAAGGAAATTCTGCTTCTCAAGACTTCTGGAATGTGCACTCATAGCATTTTCTCTTCGCCTTAGTTGCCAAAGAAGCCATTTTGGGTAATCATGTGAACAATCACACTCAGTTTAGAATGATAAATGATTGGTCATCTTATCTGTATATCAAGGTTCAAACTTATTGAAGTTTCCTTGAAATCTCTTATCAGTGAATTTATTACAGAAGTGTTTTTTTATTATAGAGTGAGTTGTTATTAGTGATCCTTTAAGATTATGATTGTGTTTACTATAAACTACAACAATGTCTTGTATGAAAATGGTTACTACTTGGCTAAAGTCGTGTAAGTGTCTGAGTTTGGATGGGCTAGATAGAGCATACTGGATCTTGTCGCCACCAAATTAGCTGACGGTGCTCTGTTGAGCTCTGGCTGCCTGGTAAGCCCTCTGCAAACATAACTGAGCATCACCTTTTCAACAAACAAACAAAGAAGGCAAACTGTACCGGGCAGCAGTTGGTCTTGAAGAATTAAAAAAAGAAAATCAAATATATTTACAGATGGTGAGTAAATAGGCGGAATGTCAGCGTGGAATCTTTTGTGGTCTGATTAAGAGTTGAATCCTCTGTTAATGAAGGACAGAACAGCCACAGTAGCAACATTTAATGCTTCATAATAGTGAAAATCATGGGCTAGTCTAAAAGCTGAAATAGTAAATCTGTAAGTTGTTTATTTTTCATCCTATAGATCTTGTACAACCAATAATTTGTTTAGATTTATCTCCCTAAAATAAAAATTAATAATTCAAAGGATTTTAAAAAAATAAAAAAAAAAAACCCTCAGAACATCATAATCAAGGAGACTTATATTTTTAGCAAAAAGTCCTTGTTAATTTAAAGCTCTAGAGGGAGGGAGGTTGTCTGACAGGAATACACTTCTGTCTAAACTGGACTGTCTAGTTATTTTTGTAGGAGGATTACATATAGGTGCAGTGAGAACCTAATAGTCTCTCTCCACCTATCAGGTGCTTTCTGGTGATGGTGATGTGTTTTTTTTTAAATTGATATTGCCATTTTTAGCATTATATTGGCTTAGCCTGTTGTGTACTTCTGGGGCGTGATTCCTTAGGTCGGACTTTCTTGGGGAACTCCAGTCAGCAGCAGAAACATTGTCAGAAATGAAAGAATTCGTATTGTTTTGGCATCACTGATTTTGAAAATGGGGCAGGTTTTCTTTGTTATCAATGCTTGTGATACCACAAGGTGTAATGGTGTGGGATTTTGAAAATGAATTACTTCGCATCCCAAAGACTTGTAGGAGGAATCGTGTCTAGCGAACCTTTCGGCTTTGAATTTCCTCTGGACATTTCGTCCAGATGGATAATCTACATTTGAACATCTAACAATTGAGATTCTGGTTTACAGACTGTTTTAAATGTACTTTTGCTTTTATTTGATCAGTAATGAGTGAAGAATGTGTGTTGAAGGTCAGGATGTTTGTGTTTTCATTTTTTGTTATTAAAGGATTTCTTGATTATACAAGGAACAAATGCATTTAAAAAAACCAAAAAAAAAAAAAAAAACTAGGGATTCTATCCAGCTAAGCTAAAGACAAATTTCTCCCCCCCCTCTCCTGTGTATGTATGTATTTTTTGATCTATAGAGTTACTAAAATTTTTCCCTCTTATTTCTTGGATCTAACTGTATATGCCAACAGTATATTTCATGGAATACTTCCTTTGGGTGAGCCTCGCTGTTGTAGATATTGCATATCTGTGCTGTTCACTGGAGACAAGTAAATGTGTGTTGTTTTTTTTTGGTTTACCTTATTTTTCCATCTCCCAAACCCATAATTATTATGTACTGCAGCACAGATTTCTTTTGTGTGTCAAATTAGCAAGAAACTACACAGGGGTTAAACAACAACATTCATATTCCCACTAAGATCAATGTGCAGTTCATTCACGTCAGTGGATTTTGTTTGTTTTCTTTAATTTACCTAGATTGGCCCATCTTACCTAATTAATGATTTTTAGATATATTTCATTGAATAAAGTTTAAACCATGAGGGGCATTATGCAAAATGCCACATTTAATTATTATTTTAAGTTTAACCCAATACATTTTTCCATGTTAACATTCTGTTTAATTAAATATGTAACAGCAGGAGATTCTGATAAACCATTGCTGTAATATGACTTATTGGAAGTAAATACATTATGTATATGCATTTGTTGTATATTTACTTTGTTCTGTTATAGTTAGGGACACCAATGGCAAAGCTGTCTCCATTTATTTAAAAATGAAAGTCTCGATGATACTAGGACTTTGAAATAAAACGTGCATTCACTTATTGATGAATAATAAGAAATGTTTGGGATATCAAATAGGATTACAACCAGTCATTGTAAATCTTTAATCTTAAAATTAATAAAATAGAAGAAAAATTTAACTTAAAATTTATTGAATGGTACGTAAGTTATTTTTAGCCTTTCTCTTGATAGGAAATTTAAATTTCATATGTTGGCAGCATAAAAAATCAAAATTTGAAAATGTTTGAAATTATTAAACGTTTAGAGAGATTTTCCATATTCTATAAAGATTCTTCTTGGAGAAAATTACCAAAGCATTGTTTTCTTTTTGTTTTTTTTAAATAAGGGCCGTATGCATTAAGAATGTATCTAAGCTGAGAATGAACTAAAGGCAAGTTTTGTGAGAGATCTTGTTTTAATGTTTGGCAGTTTTGTCCTCTTATTTGAGGTTCAATTATTGGCTTTTTGTTTTTCAGTGAAATACATGGAGTTTGTAGGTGGTGTCTGGTTTGGAGTGATCTTTTCGGTTTTGTTCTAGATGCATGGCAGGTGATTTTTAAAAGTTAGAACAGAAAAGGAGGCAGCTAGATGATGTAATTGGGAGAGTGCTAAGTGATCATAGTGGTAATGGGTCAACAGGCTTGTTCAACTATTTATAGCCAGCAGTTTCTTATCATATATTTCTCAAGAAGAAAAACAAATAAGTAAAGTTCTTATATGAAGAATGTAAGAAGTCTGAAACAACAAATTCCATGAATAGTTGAATAGAATGTTTTGGAGTAATAAGTTCAAAAGGAAGGTATTGTGTACTACTTTTATAAATCTGTTCTATATGAGGTATTCTATAGATGCATGGTAGAACAGATACAATCTGTAGGTAATTTACTTTACACTGGCAGGCCGAGTATTTGGCTTTTTAACTTCCTTGTCAGAATTTCAGAAGTCTGGTTATAAATTTCAGTTTCATTTAAACTGATAACCAGTTTCATTTTATTTCATGCAGTTGGTATTGTGGAACAGCAGAGCACTGCATTTGAATAGTCTTTTATTATTAAAAGAGAAAAGTAATAGAGGCCAGCCAGCTGCTTAAACATCTAATGTCAATAGTAGTCAAGAGATTCTTTTGGTCTTAAAGATGAAACCTGGAGTAGATATACTATTTTGACTTTAAAATTGAGAAAGGTAAGTGAAACTTTGTATGTCAGCATAGGGAAATCTGAGGATTTATTGTTGTTTTATTTCTAAGACAGATTTTAAAACATTAGGTTATGTTTGAGATGGAAAGTGAAAGAGAAGCAGCAGATTTGCAAAAGGGTTTTTTTTCACAAGCTTTATAATTAAACAAATGTTAAATGGCACTGTACTCTGGGGTTAATTTGGTTAGGCTATGATACAGTCACCAAATGGGAGTTCTATTAGAGGTTTCTGTCCCAGCCACAGCTTGAAACCTGTGTGCTGCATCTCTCTGCATATGCCATAGTCTTGAGCATTTTAGCCCAGGTGGAGTTCATGCTGGAAGTTGAAAGTGTATGGGTGGATAAATTAGCACCTCTTCAGCGAATTAATTTAAATGATGGTTTGAGCTAATCTCGTAAAGTGAGAAAATAGCAGTTGTAGTCAAATGCAACATGGCAGCCAACAACAAACAGTATAATGTAGCCATTCCACTGGTTAGAAATTTGGGATCATTAGAGCTTAAAAAAAAACAAAACAAAAACAGTATATTAAAGGTTTGACTTTCAACAGAACGGTGAAAAATAAGAATTTCCACAACAACAACATAATGTAGGATTTGTTCATCTTCCTGATGATGATCTGGTTTACTGGTGTCTTCGAAGTTAATTGAAAAGTGCAGCAATGTTAGTCACTTATCTGAGGTGAGTAATAGTTGTCATTTTCTAAGAATTTAAAACCCCAAGATATTTATTGAGATCATAACTTTCATAGTGGATTGGACCCAATAAGATTGTTCATAAACTTTAAAAAGTCTGATACTTTCATGCCATATGAATGTTAAAAGATGAGATGAGTGATAGGATATAGGACACCTTAGTCTGATGAAATCTTTTGTTGATTTTTATAAGTTAAATGAAAATCTCTTGGTTGATTGTTTACAGTAGCAACTTTTATGATCTCCACACAGAAAAACTTTACCAGAAATGAAAAACAACTTATAACAATAAGAAAAAATGAAACAAACTTTGATTTTTAAAAGCAGCTTGTTTTTGTATACAATAGTGTATCTTAATTGTTTTTTTGGGAGTACTATTTAAGTTTGATCTCAGAGAAGGTGATTGTAAAATTTAGTTCTCAACAACTTCCTTACAAAGTTTGGCTTATTGTTTTCTGATGATAAAGTTCTATAAGAATATAAATTTAGTAAAATGCCTTTTAAGGGAAATAAAAGTCATTACACCATAATAAGTGGATTTTTAGTTACATTGTCAGTTGTTGGTTAATTTTATTAATCTATAAACTGAAAATAACAATTATAAATTCTAAAAAAATGTTTTTTCTTCTTTCTTGGAGCATTGCTGTTTTAAAAACAGTCTATCCAGTTGGTTCTATCATCTTTAAAACCCATGTATAGCTTATGCTACATCTTTCTGGACATCTTACTTTTATTCACCTGCATTGTCCTTGGATGTACTGTTTACTGGTTGCCTAGCAAAAATTGTTTGCTCAGAAAACATTGCATTATGCACTGTAGCAAATAGGCAGGCTGATTTTAAACTGTTGCCAAGGGCTACTGCTTAGCAAAATCGATGTCTGTATGCTATGATCAATTCAGTGAGTAGAAATTTGGTTTAACATCATTCTATGCAGTGAAAAATTAAAAGAATTGTGTATCAATCTGTTTCTGACTACTAATTTCAAAAAAGAGATTTTATTTTATTTATATTTGTAACTTATGTTGGCAAGTAATTTACAAAGCCACTAGCCTTTTTATTGTTGTGCCAATGTGCCCAACATTTCCACTAAATAAATATTTATTTTGAATATGCATAAGAATTTTTCCTAATTCAGTGGTATTTATCCAAAAAATATATTTAACTTGAATAACAACATCAATTATATGAAAGTGTTGGAAACTTTAGATTGTGTGCAATTAAAAAAATTGTTTTTGTATTTTTTTGGAGGTAGAATAATCTAAAGCTTAGTTTTTCAGAAATGTTCTTTTGTCTTAATTCTTTGACTTTCTTGAGGATATTATAGTTTCACAAATGTTTAACAGCAATTTACGAAAGACTTGGCACTAATGGTAAACTGTTAATATGGGAGGAGACCTCATAAAATAGTGTGGTAATCAAAGTAATTTCTTTTGAGTTAGAAGCTGTTACTAGCGGAGTGTTATAGCACTGGTTTTATCTCCCTGTTAGTGTGTATGTACATAGTAATATTCTTTAGAAACATTTCTGTTGATGCTGTAAAAAATATTTTTGGTAGGACTTGTTTACATTCATCTATAGATGTAGGCTGAGAGACATTAAGGACTTGATAATTGACTAATATAGCTTACAAGATTATTAAATAATACATTTTTACTGCATTTGGTAGGTCTCCATGAAATAGATACTTTGATATGATATATTATACAAATACACCTGCTTTGCTTGCATTAGGTTTATGGGTTATACAGGTAGGAAAGCTCTACCTGAGCTTACAGAAATAATTTTTTTTTGGTTAAGAGTGACCTTTGAAGACAAGTAGCACTTAGAAATGAATGAGCTAAAATAAACAGCAAACTTAGGAGATTTATAGTTTGATTCCCCTCCTCTTTTTAAAATTTTTTTTCAGATGCTGTTATTCAGAAAGCAGAGCTGCTTGTATACTACAGCTGAATATTGTGAGTTAGCTGGACTGTAGAGCTCAGTTTAATCTGTGAAAACTATAGCTGGCATGGAGAATGAACTGAACAAGCGAGACCATGTGGGAGTCCAGGATTTTGTGCTACTGGAAGATTTCAAAAATCCACAAGCATTTATTGAGAATCTGCAGAAGAGGTTTACTGCAAATCTGATTTATGTAAGTAAAATAAGATTTCCTTGTAACGTCAGACCTTTTTTCCATTTCGCTGTGAGGGTAGATAGGGCGTTCAACTTCTTTTTTTTTCTTTTGGTTTAGGTATTTTAGGGAGATGAAGATTTATTTAGGCTTTTGTCTGGAGCTGGAGGTTTTATTTTAATAAAGCCTTCCAAAATAGACAGGTGCTAGATGGCCCCATGACATTTTACCTGGGAGTGCTAGTGGCCTGCTCCCAAAGTAAACTTGTGCATGTGCAGATAAAACAATGGTGGCGCGCACAAGAAACAGTTTATTTGCATCCACAGTTTCAGCCACTTCAAAGAAACCTAATCGAGAGAATTATCTGAATGAATTTCAGAGTTGTCATCATGGCAGACACAGGTATAGAACACTGCAATCCGATGAGATAATGGATAGAAGCAGAGCGAGACAAAAAAAAAAAGCCCCCACCATTTTTTTTTTTTTCCAGATCTTATCAGAACTGAATCTTCATGAAAAGTAAATGTAAATTTAAAACTTACAGGTAGTGTCTCCTCATCTTCTTTCCATACAACATTTAAAATTCATGTGGTCACTAAGAATTTTTTCAACATTTATCTAGTTTGAACCATCTTCTATTATGTGCATAAATTTCTAAGTATCTTTTATTACTTTTGGTAAGTATTTAAGAACATGCTGTCATCCAGATGATTGATAGAATAAATATAGTATTTTTTTACCTTAAGCAAATACGATGTGTGTTTGTCCACCACATTTCCTATTAACAGGAGTTATCTCTCTTGACAATGCCGGTGAGTCACATCAAAGACACCAGAATACTAACTAAAATGAGCATTTACTGACTTTGTACAGTTACTAAAATCTTTTATTCTCTTTTAAATAATGCATTGTTGTCCATCTCATGGCTTTGTAATATATTAAAAGTTCATGCTTCAGTTAATTGGAGAATCAAGAAGCTATTAGAGGCATGTGCAAGGCTTCCAGAATAAAAGAAAATTGCCATTGATGTCAGTTTTTATAACAATATTTTTTTTCAGTGGTTTGTTAGGAACCAGTTAATATCAGCTTTAGATGGATTACAGCAACTTGACTATGTAGCGAAGCTTTTTTATTATATCATTAAGGAAATAACATCTTTGGTTTTGAATGTGTTTATTTTGTTAAAGAAAATAATTAACTGATGCTATGTAAAGATAGTCTAACCTAGTTACATTCCCACAATGCATCAGAACTGTTTTGATCTTGTAACAGTGGCCAAGAAAAACCAGAGTTGAACCATAATTGGTTATATCCTTGGAATGTTATCTATAAAACAAAACACTTTTTTCTTCTTTAACCCACTTTTGAAAAAAAAAAAATAGCAGGTTTCATGTATTTTTCAGAAAGTGCTTGTTCTGTTAAAAATACAACTTGTTTGTAATTCATGCTGTGAACTGATAACATTAAAAAAAATTTTTTTTTCTAACAAACCTAGCTATTTAAATTAGTAAATACTTGATACTGATAAAATGGACATCGTAATGCAGTATTCCATTGTTGTCACATTTGGTGATACGTAACAGGAGTACATACATGACCTGTTTGATCTAAACAAATGAGATATCACAGCATCTGTTTGTTTTGCATCATTTTATATTTTTACAGCCTAAAATTTATTCAATAATTCATTGACCCTCTAAGTCCCATGGTTAGGTTGGGGCTTGACATTTCCTACTTTGGCAGGTAAATCCTTACTAGAACTCTTCATTTTTAGATGTAAGAGGAAACTGGGGTAATCAGAGCCTCTCTTACTCACACCATAGTATACTATTGATCACTGTGAATTTCAGTTTTTGGGAATTTTTTTTGTTTTTTTTTAATTGGAAAGTCTAGCCATTCACTTAATGACTATGAAAAGAAAAATTTTTTTTGTTGTTGGCTGGGTTATTTTTAAATTATAGGAAAGTGAGCTTTCTTTTTATCAGAAGTCCATTTCAGCAGAAGTAACTTGTTCATCTTCTTTACTTAACTGTGACTGTTTAAATTTGTTTTTCACTAGTAAAAATTATAGTGCAAAATAAACTAAACGTTTTTTTGTGTAAATTTAAAAAAAAAATTAAGAAATCTATTATTGTGATTAATCCAATTTAAACATGAGGAAACTTAACATATTGTCTTTTGAACATTTTTTGAAATTCAAATTACTGAGTATGTTAATGCTAATCCCCATTGCAAGTAAAATAAATATTATCATTTTGTTTTAAATAATACAATTTATTTAAAATCTTTTGTTGTTTTTTTTTTTTTAAATTAGTATGTAGTGACCTTAATTTGCAGACACACACCTGTTTGTTTTATAGTTTGGGCTACTTCAGTAGGTAAGAATGTACAATTAGAAATATTGAAAAAAAAAAAATTGGTGGCATTTTCACATTCTATAGTTGCCAAAAGTCTAGTAGATGTGGCAGGCTCCTACTAGAACTTCCCATTTTTAGATACGGGAGAAAATCCATGTGATTGGTTGGTGAAGAGAAATGAGAAGAAACCATTCCAGGGAAGTTAGCCAAGCTGAGCTGGTCCAAAGGGGATTCAAAGTCCAACTGCAGATTGCTCAACATGAAGCATAACTTTGCAAGATGTGGGATTTTTAAATGGCCATGCTTCAGCTGCACTTAGGAATTAATTTTTTTTCTTTAGTAATTTTATCAATTTAATTTAATTTTTTTTCTTTTTATTAAAGCAAATAGCTTAAGTTGTTTGTTTAGACATCTCCCATGTGAATTAAGAAGAAAAATTCTTGTAGTTTTTCAGGAGAAATGACATTCATTAAAATACCACAGCTTAGTTACATTTATTCCTTGCATTATACAAACTTTTTGAAAATACATTTTGTGAGAATGAAACCAAGAATTCAGCGATTAAATATTTTACTGAACAGGAATTTTTTTCCTCCCCTTTAACCATCTGTGTATCCTTCAGATCTGGACCACAGGAGCTCTGGTATGCAGTGACATCCCTTATTAATGTGTGATCGTTTTTAACAACATTGGTCCACATCCTTCCAACCCTGTGGTTTTGCATTATGACTGAGTTCAATTAAATGTATAAATAGTTCAGTACACATTGGTGCTTCTAGGCTGGTGATATAAGTAAGGTAAAAAAAAAAAAAAACTGACACGGTACACGGAGAGTAAAGTTTATGGGACTTATTAACTCTTTCTTAACATCTGCTCTGTTAATTGTTTCTAACTTTTTCCTAACTCAACTTACCTTTGGCACTTGTATTGTTTTCAGAGGTAAGTAAAGCAAATGCCCTTATAGCCTGAGTTGCACGTGTTTTGGCTTTATCTAGGATTTCCCACCCCATCATCAGCTCAGATAATGTCTATATGTACTAGCATCAAATTGAAACAAATTAAGCCTCACATTTTTTTTTTAAATGTTATGTAAATCTTAGCTACAGAATAGAAAAAAATAAAATGCTGGGGATTTTCAAATAAACTCAGTTGAAATAGCGTCACTAATAATATCTGGCTTGGCTTCATTCCTTTGTCCCTAGTAGATAACCTCAATGTACATTCTGTATATGTCATCGAGAAAAAATACAATACAATGAGAAAAGAAGTTAAGATTAGCATTGTTTTGTCATTTTTTTTTTTTTTTTTTTGAAGTAGTCGTTCATTGCTTTTTTTCATTTATTGGCTTTCTTTCTTACATTCGCATGTAGCCTACATAGACCCAGTTATTGTGTCCAGTCACTGCTCCAAGTAGTTGAGCAGATTTTCAACAGGAGTGGGAGAATCAATTTTTGCTTCTTGACCTAGCTGTTTGACCTTGACCTTGCTGCACAATCTCCTCAGCTTCTGGCCTGGTACATAGCTATTGCTCTTGTAGCTTTCAATATTTTGGGTGTCAACATTTTTGCGATCTTCTGACTCTGTAAAATTACTGCTTAAGTGGCTGCTGCAATTTCTTTTTCATCAAATCCTTCCACAGTCCCAGTTGTCAATGTCCAGAATAGTTTGGCTCCATGATCTTATAACTGTAACTTGCTTCACTAGATTCAGCGCTCTGATCACTTTTGAATGCAATTTAAAAACTGTTAGCTGCTGCTTCCAAAATGATTTAAAGTCATTTTCTTTGTCCAAATGGCTTTGTAAAGATTCTACTCGGTAATGCCTCTTCACATAATAAACTGTTACCCCCCCCTGGTTCATGGGCTGAATAGAAAACATGAATTTGAAGGTAAATGTTTTATGACAATGTTGCCATCTTCAGATTTTAAAACACTTTCATTATTAGTGTGCATTGTCTAATAGCAGAACAACTTTTTCTGGCAAGTTTTTTGATTATAAATGTTCTTGGACTCCGGTAACGAACTTGTCAAACCATTCTCTTAAATTAGCATAGTCTATCTGCTCTTTTATCTCCCAAAATCTTATAGTTTGGTTCCCTTAAGCAAATCTGGTTTCTTAGCTTTGCTGATCATATAAAGTTTAAGTTTGTGAACTGGCCGCACTGTCAGGTCAGCCAGCCTGTCTTTACTGGATTTGTGCCAGGAGCATGGTGTTTGTTTTCAAATGCTAGAGTCCTCATCGGTAAAAATTTCCAGTAAAGTCTGGTTTCATCTGCATCGCGCACGTGCTCTGATGCTTTTCACTTTCTGTAAATTTACGAAAATCTTCAAGAAAACCAGCAGCAGTGACTGGTCTCCACTTAGTTTTCACCCTGGATAGTTACCTCTTGATTTCTGTACCACTGTTATTAGAAAATTACTTTCCATTTTTTGTTTGCACACATCCACTGAGGCCAGGGTTCCTCAGCTCTTCGTTAGTTTGACCACTCCAGTGTTGTTCTGTCCAGCAGTTCTTCATATGTTAACCTCAACTTGCACCTAATGAGTCTAATTTACTTTTTTTTTTTAAAATCACAAATTATCTCCCCCCCCACCAATCTGTATTAGTACAACACGCTTGCATTTATTTACCAACATTGAGAAAATTTATAATTAAATGAAATAGGAAAAAGTGGTTACAGTAGCGCTGGTTGGTTGACTTTGTTCAATGAGTAGGATTGTTCTGCGTGGAGAAAATCTAAAAATAGAACCAGCACATGTGCAGAAGCTGCAAGTGAGCGAGTAATAGATAGACAGATAGGAAGGAAGGGTCTATAACACTATTGACTATGACTCTACGAGTTTTCATCTTACTAAACAGGTTTCTTTATAGATGCCAGATCATGAACTTACCTCTTTGTGTTTTTCTTTTTTGTTACATGGCACGATCAATCTGAAACTTGGATAACGTGTCCACGGTTAGTTAGTTGTGGTGCGTGTTTGTTTTTTTCCCCCTGGTTAAACTTTACCTCTGGTTTGGTTTTCTCGTCTTTGTTAAAGTAAAAATCTGTTGCTGCTAAGTTTAGTGTTGAAATCAGAATGGCTTGTTAGAATCATTGCTGATGCTTCCAAAGTTATTTTACAGGTTGTAAATGCGTCTATATTAGCTACATTACATTTTATTTGTCTAGAAAATTGCCTTCAGTTATTTGAAAAGCCAATTTTAAGAAAAGTAGAGAGGGGGGAACAAAACAACAACAAAACTAGTTAAAACCTCAAATGAATTACTTTGCTGGGGCAACTCTGGATGGACTAGAGTACATCATACAGTACGAGATGCCAAAAGGTGAGGGAATTTCACCACACTGTTTCCTACAGGTGTTGACAGCTGTATGAATATTTCAGAGCTGTTTTCTGCTTTTTGGAGTATTAGCTTTAATATTTAACAGAAATTTGGGATCTGCCATCAGGTTATAAACTTTATTATATTTACAAATGGGGAAACTGGACATCATGATGTCTACTGATGCTATCTCATTAAAACAAAGCAGATATTGGTTTATAATTTAAAAAAGAAAGGAAAAAAAAAGTAGCAGCCAATGTATTTCCAAGACTGAAATACAATTTGTTGATTTATTGATAAGTTGACTTCATGTGTTGATTGATAGAGCCATTAGTAACAGCTCTTGAATCAATGGATCTATTTGAAGCAGAAAAAAGAAAGCCTCACTTCAGTAAGCCTGAAGTAGAAGACCGATTTTCTACAAATCAGTAACTAAGTTTTTAAAAGAATGGGGGAGGGGAATTCTTCTAGAAATTAGCTTTGGAGAGACTTGTATTAAACACCACATCATACATTTAATCGATTGCATGGCCATACGGGAGATAAAACACACACAGTGACTCATTCAACTCTAATTAAAAGCAACCTCCTTCATCCATCTTTTTTCAATTGTTGGAGTGCCAGCTGTACATTCTTTCCATGTACCTTGAAGATTTGTGTGCGTGCAAATTCCTCATGAAAATGAGAGAATTTCTTCCATTAAAATTTCTACAGCTACACAAGTTGAAACATTAACTGATTTTATTTATTTTTCATGAAACTGCTGCTTAGAGTAATTTTCTCATTTATATTTCAGGAAATATATTAATGAAGTCTTTTTTAAATACTTAAGTAAAATTTTATAAAAAAATATAGGAAGGATTTTTATGTGGATATTCCCTCCCACACCAACTTCCAACAGGCATTTCTTGGTGTTAGGCAGTGATTCCTAATTCTCTTGTTCTCTGTTTTAAAATCATTTATGTTCTTGCAGCTGCTGAATTCTGAAATTCAGGCAACCTTTCATCTTTTGTTCTCCTGTCAGTATAGCCTGACCTTTCTGTCTTGATGCACTAAAAAAACTTTTTTTTTTAAATCAAGACAATAGCACCATTATAGTTTAATTTAATGGAATCCTTATGGCAATAATTTATTCCAGTTCTGCAATGATGCAAGGTTGTGGTGATGCTGAATCTTTTTGACAGCGCAGACAGTATCAAGGTCTACAGTCTCTACTGCTATAAGTCATAGTTACAAAAATGTTTCTCTTTGTGGAATGGGGTTGGGTGGACTTGTATAAGCTTTGATGGCTTCCTGTCTCGTTATAATAACTAAATTAAACTGTACATGCGAGGCCCAAAGGTTTGTGCATTTGCATTTTGTTTGCAGCACTTTCTCCACCTATAATGATGTCTTTTTGTACTTCCAATTTGAACATTTGCCAGTTAGACCAGAAGAAATACCGTTTCTTGTAGTAATTCTTAATGGAAAGAACACTTAGTTACAGGCATGATGAAGCTATGGGAACATTTGGTTTGATAGTCAAAGAGGAGGGGTAGAACTCAAAAAAAAAAAAAAAAAGAAGGGTTAATGCAAAACATCAATAAGCATCATCAAGTGGAAAAGAGAATATTCACAAGCATTAATAAGAAGGAATATTTATCCCAGGTAGCTTGCATGACATAGTCAAGTCCTTATTAGATATTTCTAGCTGATATGAAACTGGACATTGTTTCCATTGGATATTTTGGCAAGAAAATCATATTGTTTCTAGTATATTTATTTATAGTTTTGCGTGTCACCTAACCTGTTTTAACACAGTCACTATGTACCATTGCTGGATATTAACTTGAATTATGGAGAAACTTTCTGTTAACAATTTTGAGTGAAATAGTTATATATATTTATGGATTAACTTTTCAGAACACAAATCTTAGATCTGATTTTAAACTGCATATCACAGTATACATTGGGAAACGTGTGCAGAACTTTGTTAAAAATGTGCATTATAACTACGAAATATTAAACAAGATATGTGATGAACTAGGGTTGTTGCAAGATATACAGATGTTTATAAATATAGTATGTTGTGTAATGTGGAAACTGAAGATACAATGATGCTAAATTGCCATAAACTCATGATTTTAAACAGTACTAGATAATGGTTAGTACCAGAATTATCAGCCAGCTTTTGATGAATTACCGTGTAGTAAAAGAAATTAGCAGTTCTCACACTACTTTAGTGTTCATTCAACCAGCAGTTTGTTAACATGGCAGACAATAGTAAATCAGCTGTTATCCCATAATGTACTACTTGTAGCATGAAAACTAATGCTTACTGTAATTTAACAAAGCATGACTAATGTTCTAATCTTTACTGCAGTATAGAGGAGGAGAAAAAGGAGTCATTCAAATTTATTTAGGCAGCAGCTGTTATCTTAGAGGGATTTTTTTATATGAAGAGTTTTACTTCCATATTCTTGTTAAAATAAATTAGTCTTTTTTTTAAAAAAGATGTTTATACAATATCTTTACTTTCAATTTTCAGACGTACATTGGTCCTGTTCTTGTTTCTGTCAACCCCTACCATCAACTGAATATTTACAACCGAGAATATATCAAAATCTATCGTAATGTCAACTTCTATGAGCTGCCGCCTCATGTGTAAGTGGTGTCCATTTTGATTTGTTTGTTGTTTCAGTATAAAGTGCTTTTGCTCTTAATTTAAAGCAAATGCAACCAGCTTATGGAATGTGAGAGGAAGAAGACATTTGTATTTATAGGAGAGTTCTGTAAGTTGATAAGAATAGTATAGAAAATCTTATGTTCTACAAGCTAAAGTTGCTATTTCATCATTTTTAAACAGAGAGATTTTTTTCTTTTTTTGATCTTTACTCAGACATTTCTTTTAAAAAAATGCAGGTTTGCCATTGCTGATGCATCTTATGAGTCAATGCGCAGTGAAAACAGAGACCAGTGTATTCTCATCTGTGGGGAGTCGGGAGCCGGGAAGACTGAGGCATCAAAGAAAATTCTGCAGTACATCGCTGCCAGCAGCACTCACTCATTGGAGGTAGACAAGGTGAAGGATCGTCTGCTTCAATCTAATCCAATTCTGGAAGTAAGTAAATACCATTTTTTTTTTTTTTAACAAAGTGGCATAAACCAGGTAAAAAGCTATAACCAAAAGAGGGAGATCAGTTTACTTCAGAACTTTACTTCATTCGCCTAGAAAGTAAACAAAGGTAACATTGCTCTTAGAGTAAGTCTGGAAAAGTACACAGTCTGCCTGTCTTTCAGACTTCTTGTTGTTGGTAAAATAAAACTGATGGGAGTCTGATTAAAGCTGTGTAATCTTTCTTCATTAATGTTAATCTTTAAGCTTTCATATATTAATTCTAAGAATTCCTCTGTTTTGTAAGGAGTTGTGCCATTTTTATCTGGACATAGATACTAACCTGTTTATCACCGTCTGTGATTGATTTATTATTACTGTATACATACAAATTTACACAGGCTTTCGGAAATGCGAAGACGAACAGAAATGACAACTCTAGTAGGTTTGGAAAGTACATGGATATTCAGTTCAACTTCAAGGTTTGTTTTATATTTTCTGTCATTATTAATTACGAATAAAGTCTTGCTCATTGCAGTTCGTTACTGACGAATGGACGAAAGCTAAGACTCTCTTCGTTCTCTCCTTGTCATCGACCGAATGACGACTGGCATAAAGAAGAATGCACACACAGATTCCTATTGCAGTAATTCTTCAGGAGTCGACCTGTTTTAATTCATTGTATTTTAAACAGAACTTATTTTAAAGTCAAACCTAATTTATTATTTTTTAAATTGGTTTTTGAAGTTGTTTTTAAATTCTGCCCACCAAGATTTTTTGATATTCGTGGACGACTTTGCCAGTAAAAATGTTGTGGCTGACTGTGTGTGTCTGTCTTTCTCTATTTTAAAAACTCAACAGTTACTGATAATTAATCCTTTGAGGAGTTAAAGAAAAGTGAAAAAAAAAACAAACTATTAATGTTGTTTGGGTATTGATGCTGACAGTAATCCTGCTAATATACATTTCAAATTTACAGGATTACTTGACAGGAGCAATACTCACCTCCTTGTAAATATACAGGTGTACTCTTCAAAGGGTTAATTTCTCTGAATCTTAACAGAATCAGCAACGTTTGACATCCTTTCACAAATTGAAATTGAAAATATTAAAAATTTATATTGACATTATCCAGTATTACATTTTGTGGTCCATTCACCTGTCTGCTCTGATTAATTAACTCTGGTTTATGTATTTCACAAATTTTTGCATCAGTTGCATATTTCATTTGTCTGTACTATTATGGATGTCATCTGTTTTGCTTAAAAACAATTGGGTTTGAGGCATTTTGGTTTCCAAATTTCCTCCCCTGTGAAGGAACTCTTTAATAAAGACCATGGGTGCTTAGCACCAAGACCACGATCACTCTAAATTATCATAAGTTGTTTCTCAGAGTGGTCCTTTATAGAGGTGGTCCTCATACACGGGTCTGAATACTTTTGACTGAAAGATGTTTGCACCACAGGCTTGTTGTCTGTAGAAGGCGCCTGGGCTTGTTGCTGTACCAATATTGATCTTGTTGTTATCAGGGTGCACCTATCGGTGGACACATTCTGAATTACCTCCTTGAAAAATCCCGTGTGGTTCATCATGCCTCAGGAGAGAGGAACTTCCATGTCTTCTACCAGCTAATCCAGGGCAGTTCTGCAGCCCAGCTGGGAGAGCTGAAGTTAGGCAGTGATCCAGCTCAGTACTTCTACCTGCAGCAAGTAAGTCGTCTTCTGGTTTTTGTTTGTATATCATTGTCTAAGAGAGAGGCACCCTTGCCAAGTGAGTGCAGTTCCGATTTTGTCAGGGAAATCGCTAATGGAAAGCCGAGAGAGAGAGAGTGTGTGTAGGTGGTTCGGGGGAGAGGCAAAAGTCGGCTGGAGGAGAAGAAACCATGTCAGGAAGGTTTGCCAAGCAGAGTCTATTCTTTGTGGGAATTGAATTCTGGTCTTCAACTTAACAGTCTACCACTGGAATGAAATGCTCCCAAAGACAACAGTCTTCCAGACTGATGCACCATTATGTGATTTAAAACATTTCTCAAAGCTGTTAAATAAACTGAATATAATTTCAGTAGATGCTGGAGCAGTGTATGAAAAGAACAGCAGTGTTTCGTGCATTACAGACGAATTTCTGGAATTGGAGTAGATCCAGGCTGAACATTTCTAAACTAAACTTGTGTTCAGCCATGAGAGATACCACTGCTACTTTTTTAAGATATGCAACAGATAAAATGACCAGAGTTGTCTGTCTTTTATTATGCAGTCATTTACTAAACGTACCACACGAATATCAGATTCCAGTGAAACAGATAAATTGTTATCATAGGTCACTGAGTGTTGTTTTGCTTCCTACAGTTTAGCTGTTGTAGCAGTGGTAAGATGCACTGACTTACAGTGTAGTTCTGTTGAATATTTAAGCCATTTATTTATTTATTTTTCATTTAGGGAGACAGTATCAATGTGGACTCCATTGATGACAGAGAAAACTTGAAAACTCTTCAGCAGGCTTTGGCCACTTGTAATTTCTCAGCTAAAGATCAAGAAGTAAGCTCTTTACTATAGCTTTTTAGTGAGATTATCATGGTATGTAATATTATTAATTATTATTATTATTATTATATTTTTGACTTAATGGAAACACAAAATAAATTTGTTATTCTTCCATCCTTTTACTAGTATTAATGTTTTTCTGAGTGTTTGTAGTAATGCAATCTCATTAGAAATCAATGATGAAATTAGCTGATGCGCATTAGAGATGGAATAGTTAAGCACCATCAATCTTTTGAAAATGTATACAGATTTGTTTATATAATACGGTATTTTCTCCCATTAAACCACTTTTTCTTTAGTGTAATCTCATAATAACTCACAATTTGATGACAAATGATCAGTCAATTTCTGTTGCTCTTTTTCTACAGAGGGAAAAAACCCAGTTTTAATATTCATTTGGTGAATCTTTTCAAAGTTTGGAATAAACCTTACAATATAAAATTTACTTCTGATGCTTTCCTTTGCATTTCGAGATCAGTGAATTAATCTTACTGTTTTCTTTTTCACTTGAAATCTAACAAGAGCCCATGTCGTTGATTGGTATCTGGCACTAGATTTACTTTTAGCAAGATTCTGCATGTGCACAATTTTGATTGTTGGCTGATAAACCTCTTCTACCAAGCAAGAGAGAATCAGGGTTTTCTCAACAGTTCATTAAAGTGGTTTACACCTGGTTCTACACGTCACTGAGGAAAGTGTTAATTCATCTTTGCTGGAAACAAGCTACTGCAGTAATCAAAATATGTTTGCTAGTACACTTTTAAAGAGATTTTGACTCTTGCTTATTGATGGAAAGTGCTACAAGACTGAATCTATGGAGATTTTTGGTCATGTTTTGTTTACCCAATAAAATATGTTTAACTGGTTTGTTTCATTATACTTGATCCAGGTCTACAAACAAACAAGTTCTTTTAACCCCAGTTGTTAACTCAGTAATGTTTTGACAATTATTGAACAGTTAAATGTTAATTGGTTTTTGGTGGGTACCTGGTGAATACGGAATTGCTTCTCTTGTATCACAAAATTATTGATTAAATATATTATTCAAAATGTAGCTTAGTTGGTTCCAAAAATGGCTTTTAGTGTAAGAAAAGTTCACTTATTTGATTCAGTGAATCTGCACAGTGATGACAAAATGGTGGTCTTAAAATGCAAGATCAGTTATTTTCTGTTGTGTTCAAGTGGAATCTTCTACAACAACAACAAATCGCTTGGTGTACCTCAGCATTTGTTGCTTTGGTTTTCAGATGTTTTCAAAATTAGCAGAATAGGATGAAATACATGTTTCCTTCATCTTTTGTAATTCTTTTACTTCCAGTTCATACAAAGTCAGAGAATATATTTTGTGTAAACTGTTAGTGTTATACAGAGATGGAATATAACAGACCATAATCTAAACTTTGTATTTCATTAGCTGATTTAATTTAATTATTATATAATTGTGACACTTGCCACATGTTGGCCATGACATATGATGAATGAAAATGCTTAGAATTTCATTTGCTGCAATAGGACTTTCAGCATAGAATCATTAGAAAGGCATAGAGTTCTGAAAACTGATGATAAATGTCATATTAAAGTTTAATGCAGTAAAGTATTGATAATAACTCATTGCACCATGTTTTGTTTTTTAAACAACTGAAATTTTAAAGAATAGTCACAAAGTTAAAACACTTCCTCTGGTAATCAGCAAAGATGGTAAAGTTAGAGCATCTGTGTTATTGTCATTAGTCTGTTGTGTGAAGAGCAATGATGACATACAGTCTCTTGTGGATGCAGATTATTTGACATTTTTTTGATCAGTAGATGGATTGCTCATGACTATTTACTGTATTTTTATGAGCATTTTCACATTTCTTAATTTTTTTTCTCTCATTAACTATAGTCTGTCATGCCTTTGTTGTTACAGGAGAGTTTTCAGTTTGAAAATTTATCAGGTGTGCTACTTTGATATGTTATCGCTGTTGTTTACATTCTTACCTGCGGTGCATGCAGTACTTCATAGTGTTTCCAGAGTTTACAGTTACTTCTCTACTGAGAGCAACATAAAAAATTATTCAAAGATAAAAATAGGAAATGCTTGCACTAAAATTCAAAAAGTAGCTTTAAATTGCTCACCAAAAGCACTGTTTTTAATTCTTAACTATCTTCATGTATGACCTAGTCTGATAAATCACCTGACACATGAGTCGGTGTTCTTCAACGCACCTGTCTATATTTGAACCAGTCTCTTTCATGTTAACTTTTTTTTTTGTAAATTCTCTGATCAACAACCATCTGGCTTATGAGAAATAACTGTAGACAGAGTACTTTGTTTTCTTTTAATTGGCTTTTATAGTATTTCTTTAATAGCACTTGTAGATATTCAATTTTGCTTTTAATAAGCAGTGAACCAGTGAGTTTATTTACCCTGGCACAAATCCAGATGTTCTATGTCTTAAGCAAACATTAAAAAAAATAATATATATAAAAACTTTTCTGGGCAAATTAACATGATTTCAAGGGTGGGTTCATTTTTTTTTTGTTTATGGACATTTAAACACTTGCTAACATTTTTTTTTTTCTTTTATTTTCACCAGAAAGTTTTAAAATGATGATAGGATGATAATTGTTTAACTCTTTCTTAATATTTTTGGAATCAGTAACTTTTAGAAACTTTGGTGTTGATATTGGTTTCAGTGTTTCCTATATCTCACTTTCCAGGTGATTTAATGGTGCATACGGGAAAATACAAAACTTGAAGAAATGGTAAACATAAAAACTAAATACTGAAGAGGATTTAAGAAAATCTTTTGTGAGTTTATGTAAATTGCTGAAGTGACAAAAATATATGTTGTTCATCATTTGAATCCTAGTTTATGTGACCATAGAATATCTGTACCCTTTTGCTTACACATCATTGTAGATATCGTTTTTGACTTACACCTCTTTGATTACCAACAGGCACCTGAATTATCCAGTTTGTTTTATACTTTTATTTTGATATTCTTACTGTTGTCAAGACTTTCTTGTTTTCTCCAATGTTAACAGCAGCAGATCTAGCTGAAATGTTTTATTCTTGACATCGTTGTTTAGATTTTTATTACTGACTTTTCTGACTTATACTTTTAGTCTCTCTTTGCCATCGTTGCTTTGGTTTTACATTTGGGCAACATGAAGTACATTGAGGATGAAGGGGTTGCACTGGTGAGCGAAGATGGTTTGGTTTCAACTATTGCACAGGTAAGCTGCTGCATACGCAAATGGTTTGATTCACCTGGGATCAGATGCTATGGTGTAAAATTAGGTTTTTAAGCTAAGTTATGATACTTTACTCCAAAAGGCATAGGACTAACAGGAATTTGTTTCTGAAAATAGAAAAGTAAAATTTTGCAAATGTTCAGCATCCTCTAGATGGAGATAATCTGCTGCATTTCCAGCTAATCAGAAATCAGAGATGGACAGAAGAAAATATGAAGATATGATCAGTTCCATTAGGAATCAAAATGATCTTGGAGGCCCTTCATTTGGATGGGAAGTTTGAAAAAATTGTTTTAAATTCCTGCTGGTCTTTTATTAGAAGAAAATGAAGGAAATCCACATTTTTACTAAAATAAATTTGAATACTTAAGATAAGGAGTGTGAAAAAAACAAACACTTGAAATTCCTTTTTAAACACACTGCTTTGTATTGTTATTTAAATTCTTTACTTTTTCTAGTTGCTTGGGTGTTCTGAAGTCACTTTGAAGTCAGCTTTAGAGAACAGAACAATTGATGTCAAAGGAGAAAGAGTAAGTGTCACTGGTTGTTGTGGAATCACTCATTACATCTTTAGTTCCATGTTTTCTCTAACAAAATAGTTTCTTTCTCTGCTTTTGTCTGTTGGCAGTCATCAGGAATTCTGGATCTCTGGGTGACATTTGTTATGTAGTCATCTGGAATAGTGATACTGAATCCCCATAATTTCACCTGAAAGAAGACAGACATCTTACAATTTAAAACCTCATAAAATAGCTTTTATTTGATGATTTTAATGAAAGCCATCATGGGATGACAGTAGTAATAGATAATTTTAGAGAATTACTTAATTTGATTATGGAATGTTTTGTGAACTTCATAGACAGGGATGCTTCATGCTTCCATAAATCAAAATCTGTAAAACATGGATGGCACAGAGTTAATTGTTTTTTTAGCCTCCTTTATTAAATGTAATGCAAATATGAAGAGTTTATATTACGTTTCTGTTAATGGCTGAAATATTTATTTTCATAGATAATCTTGAATACTGTTCATGTGAAGACTGCCAGCAGAGTTTCTACTTGAATGCTGTCTTGGATAATTGAAACTGGTAGAGTTTGCTGAAATATCTACTACCAGTAAATTCCATTTGAGCATCTCATGAATTATTTTATGACTGGTACCCTTTGGGAAAAATACCATGCTCATATTCATTGGATTTATATCAAGTAAATCTGATTAAATTTGAATCTGGTATAGGCTGACATTGAAATTTGAAGTTAATTTAAAGTTTTGTCGATAAGTTTCATTATTCATGTTCTGTATACTTTTTTGATATTTAGTTTGATTGATTTTAGTGAATGTTTAGCATAAGGCTGCTTAGCTCTTTTTCATTATCACTGGATGTCTGTGTTACAGGTGAAGACTCCACTTAATCTGGACCAAGCTCTGTATGCTAGAGATGCTCTTGCCAAAGGAATATATTCCAGGTTGTTTACGTGGATTGTCCAGAAAATAAATGCTTCTCTTGCTAAGCTTGTAAGTTTGTTTGCTTTTCTTCAAGCACCAATCCTACGTTAGCATATTGTTACTGGTCATTAATAACAATAACGTACACATTCATTACATATGTTGTCAACCCTTTTGTTCAAAGAAAGGGCTTCAAAGGTAGGACTAGTCATGCTGGTGGTTGGCATTTGAAACAATGATTATCACAAAAGTACCTGCTACATTCAGATTTGGGCTTAAGTCCTTACCAGAATTCCTCTGTTTAACTGTTAGAAGTAATCAGAAAATCCATGCCAATGGACTGGTGCAGAAGCATGGAAGAAATCATTCTGTTGGATGTTCATCAAACTGAGTCATGTTCTCAAACAGCGATTAAACTTAGGGTCTCAGCCATGGCAAGCATTTGGCCATCTGCTACCCAGACAAGTTCTGTTATCACATAAGGGTTTTTCCACTTCTAAAAGCTAAAAAGAATTTTTTAAAAATATAATAACTGCTTCCTGATTGCTTGTTTAATGCAGTGTTCGTGAAACAGTGGCTTGTACTACTTAATATACATGATGATGGCTATCATTCAGTTAATCATAATCCGATCTATTTTTCAAGTTTTGCTTGCCTGTTTACGTGATGATTAATGTAGTAATTAATACAGGTTAATTAAGGTTGTTCATTAATCAGTGTAAATAAATTGGAGTTTATTCATAAACATAAATATTTGTATTTTTCTTGAATTTTTTATTAATTTTCTTGAAATAAAAGGAAAGAAACAAAAAAAACCAACATTTGCAATAATTGGACTTTAAAATATTCCATAAGAATATTAATTAATTAATTATGAAATGTTGATAGAATATATACATACCACTTTTTTGACAAGATAGAGTACTAAATGAACATCAAGAAAAGTCAAATCTAAATGAGGTTTCCAACCAAGGTGAAATGTAAGTAAATCCAAATAGAATAAAACTCTGTAGAAGACAGGAATAAAATGGTGGAAGAATAATATAAAGCAACCTTACTTGTGATCTCAACATTTTTTGAACTGATAACTGGCACTGAAATTCTTTGTCTGTAAGTCGCATAGCTCCCTGATATACAGTGGACATTGAAGAGATGTGAAGGGACTTGGCACAAGAGGTTTCTGTTCCCTCTCTAGTCTTTCTTTTAAATGTACGTTTACACTTACTCAGTACTAACACATACAGAGTGACTTCTTATTGGCTGATGTTTTATTTCACTATATTTGGTATTTTTCATTATTGCTGCATTTATTTGAGTAAATGTTTATTTGAAAAAGTTTGTTACCTGCATCAAATAAACAAGTCTTGGTTTATTTATGTTCATTTCTTTTTTAATTCAGGGGAGTTTGACCTTTAATAAGAATACCATGGCATACTTCTGATTTCTTTATTTTTTCATTAAATTAGGATAATTTTAGTTGTCTAGAATATTATGGGTTACTGTATTTATTTATTTTAGACCAAGGAACATTGTTCATTGATGGGTCTTCTTGATATCTATGGCTTCGAAATATTTGCAGAAAACAGGTAAATGTATGCTGTTATGTCTTCCACTGGAGTCTTTACTATGATGTGCAGATCTCGTTGCTATAACATGCTGCGATGTGCAGATCCTGTCGCCATTATATGTTGCCATCCTTGTTGTGATGTGCAGTCCTCCTTTCCATAATGTGTTGCCATCTTATTCGAAAGATTTTCCTGTATACCTTTTGTTGCTGCTATTTTGTTTTCATCCTGTTATTGACTGACTCAACTTTTGCTTGAAGTTTTCTCAACCTTAAGCAAGCAAGATGATGTACAAACTAAAATTATTGTTTGACAGCTTTGAACAGTTCTGCATCAACTACTGTAATGAAAAGCTGCAGCAGCTGTTTATTGAGTTGACACTGAAGTCAGAGCAAGAAGAATACCAGCGTGAAGGAATTGAGGTGAGCTGAAGTTATGACTTGATATTGTGATTGCCCATGCTGGATGTGGCCAGTTTGGGTTGATTTTTGCTGTTGCAGTATGCTGATCTTCAGTCTGTTATCTGTCATTTCCTAATTGAAGAAAGCAAACATACATCTTAACAGATACGAGGAGATTCTCCAGTGATGGGAAATTCTATTTTTTCATCAGTTTGTGAGAGAACTGTAACCAGGCATCAGTTTAGGGTAAATGGCAGCAGGATTTTGCCGGATCCTGTCTTGATTCTAAACTTAAAAAAATTATGGAATCTTTATTTGTATAGAAGTTGGAAACAGTGTGAACATATACGGCCTGTTATAGATGAAAAGACTGTTGTGTCATAGATAAAATCAGCTTCCACTGGATGCCAGCAGGGGAAAGTGCAGCAGTTTTCGCATTTATAAATAATCTTTTGGACAAAAAGCAAATTATTTTGTGTATCTAATTTGAGTTTAAATAAACTGCCAGGGATGTTTAAATGAATCTTGGCTAGATACCATTTCAGCAGTGATGTTTCAGGCACTTAATTTGGATGTCTATAGTATTCTATCATTTTCTGTATTTGAATCCAGTCAGATGATGTGGATTAATGAAATGTAATAAAAAATATTTTGTAACAAATGTATTGTTTTGGTAGAAATTGTAATGGAGAGGTTTTTTTAAAAAAAGTTTCTTCTAATTTAAAAAAAAAAAAACATTGCATGAAAGGTGGCCAAATATTTGATTCTGTAATTGAGTTTCTCTCAGAATATAATTTAATCATCATTTTAGTTTTATGTGGTATCACCACTTTTCCTGCTCCATTCTATTCTGGTACACCATCTTTCTTGGAATCCCATCACTAAGTGAATAAACTTTAATGATGGGATAAATTTGTAATGAAATTGTTCTACTCATTGTGCAGTTGCAGACTTTTAGTGTTTATTAATTTCTGATGCATTCTGCAGAAGTGGCTTGTATTAAGGTGACATTTGAACCCTGTTATAAACACAACTTTTTTTTAAATGATGCTTGCTTTGTTTTTTCTTACTACTTAGTGGGAACCTGTGCAATATTTTAACAACAGAATCATCTGTGATTTGGTGGAAGGAAAGCCTGTGGGATTGATAGCTATTATGGTGAGTGAGAATGTAGAATACATTTTGCCTTTATATGACTAACTTAGGTTTTATTGTAGAATATTTTACTGATAGAACTTCCAAACTGTAATTAGCTTGTAAACATTGTTAAAATAGATGCACAAATTTACTTTTAGGGTGCTTTTAATTTTGTTGATATTTTGTGATATCTTGATAGGATGAAGAGTGTGTACGGCCAGGGGAAACTACGGATGAAACTTTCCTGGAAAAAATGTCAAAATCTCAAGTAATTGGTAGCCATCCACATTTCATCAGTCATCTGTCTGCTGATGCAGCAACACGCAAGACCATCTCCAGAAATGTAAACCATTCTTTAAAATTAATTTTTTTTAAAATTTTAAATCTTTTTTGTTTGATTTGAAAGGGTTCCTGCAACAAACTAACATCTAATTATATCAGATCACCAGGTAATTATGGCAAGGCACTTTATTGAAAAATTGCTTAAAAAATGCCTGGTCATATACAGGTGTTTCAAAAGTGTAGGCATAGTGTTAGACCAGGTAATCATGAGATAAATTGCATGCTTCTAATTGTTTTCTTTTTATTCAGCAATTTCGACTTGTCCACTATGCTGGTGATGTGACGTACAACATCAAGGGATTTCTTGACAAAAACAATGATCTATTGTTCAGAGATATGAAGGAGGTAAGGAACTGGTTGCAGTGGTAAAGATACTAATTGTTTGTTTGTTTCTCAGCAGTATTCTCATAGAACAACCATTACAAGTTACTTGTGACTTTTACCACGCTATGGGTTGGCTAGAATGAAAGGAGGTAATACTTGTAAATAAAACACAACTGAATTAGTTTAATAAAATGTGTAAAGTATTTAAGATAGAAAAACAATTTTAAAAAAATTTGCCTAGATGAGTGCATTGGTGGTGGTTTTAACAGTTATTCTAATCTTTATTTTACTTATGATTCAGTTAATTTTCTTCTATCAAACTGACATACAGCTAAGTCCCGCTAACGAGGTTTCAGCTAACATGACGATTTTCAGAGACACATCTATGGTGTTAAGCGAGAGTAAAGCTGTATTGCTTTTTTGCCTTTTGTAGGTGATGAGTGAAACCAGGAATTTCATCACAGCTGAGTGCTTTCCTGTAGAAGAGCTTCAGAGCAAGAAACGACCGGAAACTGTGAGTGCAGTTTTCACACTACTTGTCAACAGTTTTACTGAGCAGCAACTATTCTGCAGACTTCTGTTAAAATTGTCAATAACTTGAAGACCACTAATCCATAAATTACATTTTTTAATAACATGAAATTAATGCATCAGGAAAAAAGAAATTGATTAATCTCGGTGTTGCCACCAGGTTTGCATTAAACTTTTCTTTGGTCTCATTGCAGGAAGTATTTAGAAGCTATGCTTCTTGTATACACTGATGGTCAGAATCTTTGCTTCACCCAAAATAATTGATCTTTGTATTTTGCTTGGAAGTATATGCAATGTTTGAACATTTGTTTCTGATTGATTTCTTTTGTTAATATAATACTTTCTTGTCAAAACCGTACAACAAAGTGCACATTTATTGTGGTTTACTACTCATCATTCTGTAATTGCATTTCAACAAAGATGTTTAGTACAAAGGCCTTACGAATGTTAGAACAAGGGTTAATTGGCTTTTGTTATGAAATAGTCTGTGTTTCATACGGTTTGTTTAGAAATGTAAGATGATGCAATAATTGTGGCCACTGATAGCTCTTTCAGCATAAATTCTAAAAGGTAAACTTTTTGTATTTTAGTAATAAATGATGAGCTGTCATTTATAAACAGAAATTCGGGAAGAATAATGGCAGGCAATTAATTCTATTGTTTCCACACCATACACATTGTATGTAGTTTAGTCAGAAAATTGATTTCTTTCTTTTCATAATGACTTTTGTTTTAGCTGGCTTTCAGACATTTACCTTCAATGTATTCTTCTGTGTGTTAACAAGGATAAATAAACTAATGCTTCTGTAGCCATTAGTTCTTAATTTGTTTTTCTACGTATGCAAGCCCATTTATTTTTATCCACTTTTTAATTTCTCAAAATAGTAATAGGAAAGTTACTACAACTTAACTTCCAACTTGTTTGGCATCCAGTACATTTGAACTACCATGTAAGCCATGGTGGGTGAGCATTATATATTATATATATATATATCTTGTTGCAGGCTGCTACGCAGTTTAAAACCAGTCTGGCAGAACTTATGGATATCTTGATGTCAAAGGAGCCATCATACGTGAGGTGCATCAAACCCAATGATTTCAAAAGACCAGGTATGGTTCATTCTGAATGAATATGTTAAGTGGGATTCTGGGCTTCATAGCTACTGCAGCAGACTTGCTGAGTTTTGAGACTAGTTAAGGATGATAGAAATATTAGTTTTCTAGCTTTTTACGCAAACTTAATCTGAACAGAATTTTTAGGAAAGTATACCTGATAGAAGAGAATTAGTTAGATATTTCTAAGATTAATAATGTAGAAAAGTTGGTTAATACCTGGAAGGTATCATTTACAAATGTGAATTCATCACTTTTCCCCACTCATACATATTGTAATCTTTATTCTTGGAGAATGTCTTATTCTTATGTACATCCTATCCTGACTGTAATATTACTGTTAGAGCCTGCACACCATCAATCTAGAAGCAGTAGCATGTTGAACTAGTTGTATGTTTAGTCAATGTATTTGTAAGAAAAACGTGGGGTTGGAGCAGTACAGATCTGTCGTTGTAAAGAGCGAGGGTTATATTGAGATGGAAGGTATTGTGTATCACAGCTCTTGGTTCAAATTATGCTAATTAATACAGATTTGATGGGTGATGAAGTAAAAATGCATCCATGGTGCTGTACAGAGATTTAAATAAAGAAAATGAAAGATTCTTTTAAATAGTTTTATTTAGCTAATTTATTCAGATAGTTATTTTGTTTTTTTCCTAAATGTAGCTTTTAAAAGCAAAAGCATTGATTGTTTGTTGAACATGGGTAAGAAAAATACATTATGCATGACACTCACGGGCTTATTAATTTTGTAAAACATAAGGAAACAGTTGTGCATGTCCTACTATTTTTACATCCCTTTTTGTAGTTTTGGACCAACGATGTCTGAAGTTTCTTCTGTGTTCATTGATATTTTCTTTTATACATTTCACGTTTTGTGCTAGTAATTCAGTTTGGAGAGGGTTAACATGAACAACAAATATGCATTTTATAACATCGTGCAAAAAACAAGCACTATCACCTGTGATGTATAGCTGCTGGATAAAATAAGAAAGACAGTATAAATAATTCTGGCCATCATGTCCAAGGGAAGCTGGGAGATGTGGTGACCAGCTTCTTGCCGTTTCATTGCTATTGCTTAGATAGATATGCATAGTTTTCTGCCAGTTGGTTTCACCTAAGACTGTCTTATATAAAAGTTTAAAAAAAAACAGCAACTAAGAGATGAAGAAACCCCTTTTCCATACTCCTTATTGGGTCATTTGATCCGATATATAATTGGGAAGCAGTGAGTTTGACACAGCCGTCTTTAGGCAATTTCCTGTTTTCATTAGTGATAATTATTCCTAGGACTTCAATTCATATTTTTGTATTTTTGGTAAAATTTGATTGACTGTTTCAGGTGTATTTGATAAGAAGATTGTGACCCACCAAGTGAAATACCTGGGTCTGGTAGAAAATTTGAGGGTTCGAAGAGCAGGATTTGCATACAGACGCCCATATGAGGTTTTTCTCAAAAGGTGAATTTGTTGGGGTTTTCTAATTATGTAGGCTGGGGAATATGGATTATTTTGAAATTTGTTTGATGTGATTATCTCTGGCAACTGAATACTGCGGCAATGTTTCTTTGACAGCAGAAGTCTCTCTCAAATTGTTTATAGTGCTGATTGCTTGCATTGAACCGTCCACAATGGCTCTCCTGTGCTCCAGAGGCAGACAGGCAGAGGTCAGATTGCAGAAAGTCTCTGAGAACTTCACTTTTAGATACAGAGGCTGGTGTAAAAAAAGTGAAGAAACCATTTTAGGGAGCTATGCCAAATTGAAATGTGGCTATATGAGATTTTAAATTGGGCCCTCAACCTTAGCAGTCCAGTAGGCTAACCACTGGACCCTATTTTGAAGTAGAATTAAATTTTTAAAAAACCAAAAAAAAAAGAAATCAAAACCATAGTCTGTTGGTGAGTAAGCCGAATTGAAAAGGAACTGTGGTAATTCCCATCCAGCAATTTGTGCCTTAGAGGGAAGATGCTTTCTACTGAGTTCTGGAATGCAGAAATAAACTTTGGATATTTTGAAGCTGGTGCAGTAAGTAATCGGAAGTAAGAGTTTTGTTCTATTAATTACAGGTCTGTTTCTCAAGATTGTTACATGCAACTGTTTCCCTTTCAGTGGACCGATATTTTACTGAAAAATTGGGCTAATCCTTCATTGTTCAGTAATGTTAAAGAAATGTTGATTGATTTTTCAGATACAAGTCTTTGTGTCCGTTAACTTGGCCAAATTTTCGTGGACCTGCTAAGGAAGGAGTACGACAGCTGGTCAAGCATCTTCGCTATGAGGATGATGACTACCGACTGGGAAAGTAAGTCACCTGATGAAATTTGTCTGTACACAGCATCTTTCAGGGAAAGATAGCGATAGGAAGAAAGTTAGAATATTCTTTCATTTAAGTGAGAAAGACAGGCAGTTTGAAATTTAATTGAGATTCACTGTAGTGACTGCATCAGCCATTAACAATGAGCAGAAGAAATGGTTCCTGAGGTGCCAACACCCAATCAAATACAGTAAACTTTCAAGCTTTATATCTCTTTCTAATACTGCTGGTAAATGATGAGAGTCAACTGTACATTAAGAATGAATGAAAAAAAAATAAACAAGTTTGATGTACTTGGTGAAAAGATAAATGTTTTCTTGTTTCTTTTTCAGGACCAAACTTTTCATTCGTTTCCCTCGAGTGCTGTTTGCCACAGAGGATGCTTTTCAGTTGAGAAAGCAGAGTGTTGGTAAGTGTGCCCACTTTTAGCAGCTTCCTCTTCAAGTCCAGACATCTATTGGTGCCACAACTAAGTTAGAATTTCTGCTTTTGCTGCTGAATTTCCTAATTTGATGAAACTCTTGATCAAATTTCTGGAAATTTATCTTTCTATTGCAGCCACTACGATTCAAGCCAAATACAGGGCTTTCCATCAGAGAAAGACTTTTATGAAATTGAAAGCTTCAGGTGAGTTTTATGCCACAAACTTGGTGGATGATTCACGAAAGGATAGAATTTGACACAACCGCATTTTCAGAGTCACCGACCTCACTACCACTGTTTACAATCTAGTTTTAATAGCAAGAAATTTAATCAAATTATTAAACACATCTTGAATTAACTGATTATGTATTATTCCCGCATCTTTACTTTGGAGATGGCTATATTGTGGTTTTGAGCTTTTGACATGATAGTAGAAAAATTACAGATGGGAAAACTCGTGCATTGGGTTGTAGTGCACGACCGTGACAGACAACTGAGCAGGTAAATTATTACGGAAAGGGAAAATTTTTTAGTCTGCTCGTTAAGACCTTGGTGTGTCTAAGGAACGTCTTGCGATGTGTAGCTCTAGTGTCAGTAAAAGTCTTCTGAACCACTTCACCATTCCTTTGGTTTATGATGACCTTGTACGTTTGCTTTAAGCTTTTTCAGTAGTTTATTATGTAATCTATAAATGTGACTGTTAAACTGATGCAAAATTGTATTTATAACCAGCCATTTTGGTGCAGTGCTGGTGGAGAAGACATGCAGCTAAGAAGTTGTTGAAACGAAGGCGATGGGCTGCACAGACTCTTCGAAAGTAAGTACTGCAAAAGTTGATGCTTAAATAAATTTCTGGGGTTTGGGGACTTACTACTGAGTGTGAAGGGAGCATTGCATTTTTATAATATCTAGTGTTTTACTGTTTGACATAATGGGAACCTAAAATCGTTTCAAGAAAAACAAAAGCATCTGTAAAGATGGAGTAAAGGAATCCTCCATTCAAAATCTCAGGGTTTTTTGTCATATCACTGCTGTCTGCTTTTAGGCTTATCAAAGGCTTCATCACAAGAAATGAAGCATCCACTGAAGAGAACAGGTATTTTATACAATACACCAAGATAAACTACCTGACCAGACTCAAGAATAATCTACCAAACAATGTTCTGGATAAGTCCTGGCAGCCTTCACCAAGTCTACTGACAGAGGTGAGAGAAATTAATATTTTATTATGCAGAGTTTGTGTAATCTTACAAATACTCTGGTTTGAACTTGGGGCTGCAACATGGCTGCTGCTTCATCAATAGATGTATTTCCAAATTAAGGTCCAAATTTCATTTTTTTTTCTCATTTTTGTGGTTTTTATAAAATAAACCAGTTTCTTCTATCATCTACATTCCAGACCTCCAAATTGCTTTGTGCACTTGCCATGAAAAACATGGTGCTCAAGTACTGTAAGAAGATAACAGCTACAGAGAAAAACCAGGTAGGGGGATAAAATGGAACACTTTATAGACAATATTTCCACCTGAATAGTTCTTTCTTTTTCTGCTTATCAATAAAAATGAAACTGAGTTGGTCTGTCCCTCTTTTTCTGACATTGTATGGTGAAGAAATTGGAAATGTTTTTCTTTTTTTCAAATTAACAGCTAAATAATTTGGTGGATTGATTAGATTTTGGAGGAATTTTTATGTTGAAGTGCAACACTATTTTTCTGCTATGCCAATATTATTTTTCATTCTTGTTGAAATGAGATTTTAAGCTCTTCTGATGGCCCAAAACTCTACATACATTTAGTTAATAATTCCCATCACTAGTTAGTAATGTATCTTCAGTGATGCTAGGCTTGTTTTCATATTTACTGTAGTTTTTTTTTCTTTGTTTAGCTGCAGCAGAAGGTGGTAGCAGAACAACTGTTTAAAGGAAAGAAGGAATCCTATCCTTTTAGCATCAAAGATTATTTTGTGGACAGTAGATTGGGTGAGTAAAGAACCAAGTATGGGAAATTTAGAAAACTGCAATGTTGTTCTCAATTCCTCTCTATCTATATTTCTCTTGCTTAATCTGATCTCAATTAGATTTGTTACTGGATTTTGAAAAAGTATGTTGTAGGTTCATTTCAAAATCTCACTCATTTAAATTATTTTTGAGACAAATATTGTTTTTTTATAATCAACATTTTGTTCAGGTAATTTCAAATAGATGGTTATCACAATGTGAGTGGTGAAAAGAGATATTTCTCAAGCCTTTAGCTGTTAAAAGTGGGATTTCTTTGTTTTAAAGACTTAAACAAATATTCACCATTTGTTTTATTCCACTCAGACTGAAGACATTTGCAGAGCTCTTTGACATTTAAGATAGATTCTGACACTTCTCTAAATTATCTACTAGGATCATTATCCCCAGAAGTGCCCTTAATTATGAAGAATGATCAGAGGGGCATCAGTTTTGCAGATTTTAGCCTACAGTTGTTTTGTGGAGACGACTGAAATTTATTTTAAAAGTGTTTGTTAAAGAATGCATTTAGTTAGATTTTTTGGTACTAGAAGGACATCATATATAACTAGCTGGTTTACATTTAGAATTTAAAAAAATATACATTTTCTTAGTGAAACACCACCATTTCTCTAATCTATTTAATTTGGCACAGCTTGGAATAATTTACCAAATCACATAGCAGAAGCAGATAGCATCAGTGTTTTCAAGAAAAGACCAGACACCCCTTCTTCTATGGAAGAGGATTATATAAGCTTTAAAATTTCCTGCCCTACTGACCTTCTATATTTAGATTTGGGAATTGCATACTTAGTACACTTATTTTATAAATCTTCAGTGTGAACATCACAAATCTATCCATTTACTGCTTAGACATTTCTGGTGGAATTGTTTTCTCTCCCACTACTCACACTTGGCACCAATCACCATTCTTTGAAATATTTGCTTTGACATTACCAAAGGATAACCTTCTATTTTTGGGAGTAACAAGGTTGGATAGAGATTTGCCTGTTCATTGAATTGTTTTCCAGTTATCATTAGACCAGTCATAGTGAACTTATTCATGTGCAATATAAAGGAGGAAGATGGCTTATCTTTGGAAGCTGTGAGCTGAGTGGCTGTTAATGCTGCACAGTTAACCAGAGATGATATGTTCAGTTCTGTTACTGACACTGATCTCACTCATGCAAAGCTGAACTTTGGTTGAAAAGGGGAACCAAGGGATGCTGTCCTGACACCAGAAATCTGCAATGAAGCTTTTTGTTTTTTTTTTTTTTTCTTTGCTGCAGTTTCAATTTTCACCTTTTATCTGGTTTTAATTTTTCGTGTTCAGATGGACAACTTTAGGTTTCCATAATTTTCTTTTTCTTGTTTGAAAATCATAAATTAGTTACTGCATTTTGTCAAACAAGTGACTGTAGGCATGAGACCCTCTGGATTGTCTTGGAGCACTGCATAGTGCTTTACACTGAATATATTGAGAATGAGGATTTGTGTATGTCAGAGTTAATTAGTGCTGATATTTTCCTGTTTTCAGCTGCTCACCATCTGCCTTTGATGACCAGTGTCTTTGAAGCAACAATCAAGCAGACTAACGAAAATGTTGAGGTAAGGTGTGGAGCTGATTTCTTTGAAATTATCTGCAAACAGCTGGCTTTGCAGCTTCACTTCCTCAGACCAAGAAGGTGTAGAGAAAGAGAGGATGCACATGGAAATGTTTTTTTATTAGAATCTTGTTTGTATTTTCCTGAAATGTACCATGGATCCTATCTGCAAAATAGCCTAATGATCCATTCATTTTAACAATTTTCAGAAATATTTCAGACTTTTTAAAATACTTAACATTTTTCATATGATCTCCAAATGGGATGTGAACTAAAATCATTTTAGAACATTTGGATGTACATGTATATTAAAACAAATAAAACTACTTGATATTTCTATCAACATCTTTTTCTCTAGTATTGTTCTGCAGTAACTAAATACGATCGCCATGGATACAAGGCACGCAGCAGAATATTGATTGTCACAGATATGGCTGTCTATGTGTTGAATGAAAAAGATTTTAAAATTAAAGACAAAATAGTGTACCAGCAACTTAAAGGTAATCAATGCTTATTCTATTTATTAATGGTGATGCTGCACAGCCATAGTTGCTTATGAGATTTGTTTGTTGTGTTAATTTGGTGGTGTGCACTTTAATATTCAATTTTACTGATGTTGCCCTGTAGTGTCCCAGAGGGCTCACCTTAACATTTGCTTCTAATCATTTTGGCGAGTTCTCATTCACTGCTGGCTTAGTTCCCCTCAAGTTAACAAAGGACTCCAAACCACCAGCTGACATGAACAGTTTTTGTGAGAGATTCATTAAGACAATAAACTGTGCAAGAAACTACATTTCAGAACTTAAACCTCTCATTGCAATTAATAGTTAATATCTAACCAGCTATGCTAGATTCTAGAAAGTGAGAGACAGTAGTTTACTTTTGTACATGGTCCAGTGCATACCTTTTAGAATTAATGGATCACCAAATATATCAGGTAGGCAGGGGCTTATATAATTCACCTTTCTTACCTGTTCCAGGTATTATTACCAGTTCTCTGACTGATGGTATTTTTGTTATTATTGTTGCCACAGAAGAAAATGGTTCAAAGGTTAGTAAATATACATGACTATTAAATGTCATAAATATTTAAATTGTGTTGATTTTATTGAATTGATTTTGAAACATTTTTTAGTGGGTCTATTGTTTTGAATTTTTCTTTTACTGAGTTATAAAATTTGTATGTTAAGGGAAAACAGACAATCCACATTGAAAAAGCATTTTCTTTTTTCTCTCTGGTTGTTCTGTCAATGGATGAATGTATAGAATATGGAAATATATTGTATTTTTGTCCATCTTCAGATGTTTTTAAAATATGCATAAATGAATTTAAAATTTTTTTCGGATCTATTAACACTGGAGCACACGCACGCATTATTACAGACAATGAAACCAACAGGTGTAATAGAAAAATTAAAATAATTTTTGGATAATTTGTAATTGAAACCTTTTCATAAACAAATGTTTCTCAGATACAGACTTTAAAAATCTTACTGTTCAGACCATACAATGATTTTCTTCCACAAAAAAATTACATATAGTTTTTCTTTATTTTTCAATTTATATTTAGCTATTTATGAAATGTATGAACAGAAGAAGCTGTTTGAATATCAATGTTTTTTCTTCAGAAAATGATAAAAAGAAAACAGCTATTTGTATAATTTCATTATCTACACTGACAGTTAAGGGTACACAACTCATGATTATTTTGGAAAATGATTTGCATTGATACATTGTGGAATTGTCTCCCCCTAATTGATTTTGTGATGTATAATTAAAGAAAAAGGAATGACAAAATTAAAGTATTGATACTTCCTAAAAACTCATTTTAAGCAGAAGTTTATGATTTGTGTAATCATTAACAGCGGGTAGCAAAGAGGATGAAAATTCTCATTGGCAATGCTTGAATACACGTGTCCATGAAGGTGAGTTTTTAAAATAGTACTTTCTGTTGATGAATGTTTCTAGATAATTGGCCATCATTGGTTTTTTTTTTTTTTTTTTTTTGTTAACGTTTTCTTTCCTTATCTGCTGCTTTGCCAGTCAGCTGATGATGAGGAGGATCCAGAATCGTACAAGGTAACAATGGTGGTTTGTAATTCAGCATGCTTGAAGTGTGTTTCTGCTGTTTAATAAATCTGTTTCAGTTGGTGGTTTGGGTTAAAAAATCATTCACACACCAGATAAACAGGAGAGTTCCTTTTCAAATTAAGGGGAACAATCAACAAATGTTATTAGTGTTAGATGTGATTAACCGTACAGGGTGATGCTTTTTCTTGCATCACCTGTTTGCTCAATTGTAAGGGAATGCTCAAATCTGGATTTTGAAACAATTTAAATAGAACTTACATCATCATTGTGTGTTCATAACACATTATTGTCTGGTTGTCATGGTTACCATGTATAGTCACCCTAAGAAAATTCCTTGAACTGAGTAATTCTTCCTTTAATTTGAAGATAACATTTGAATGCAAAGTCGTAGGGTTTTTGCATGTTTTAACCTGTTTTGTTTTTCTTTTTTTGAAGACAAATTTACCCAAAACTTAATGCAGATAACAGAATGATAGACTATACGCTTTGTATAAAGAATAAGAAATTTATTTGCAAGAGAATGAGAAGTACTGTAAACATATTCAGGGTAAATGCACACCAGTGAATCCATACATTTTCCATTGATGTTCACGATCTCTGGTCCATTATTAGTGCTGCTGAATATATCCACTGATAAGTTTTTTTAAAATTATCATCAAAGTTCAAAAGAATGTCCCTAACTGATGGTTAGAATTGCCACAAGATTACAACAATAACCTCCCTTTTTAGCGAGTGTGTGTGTGTGAATTTTATATTTTGGTGTTCAAAGGAAAAGAATAAAACATGAAATGTTAATTTACTTTCCTTGCTTTGCTACATCATATATGGGCTGTACAGGAGTGGAGTGAATTATTGGGCTCTGCATAGACTTTTTTGAGGTTTCCAACTTTCAGATAGTGCAAGCAGAGAGTTAACTGTATTAGATTTACCATGCTTGAAGTTTGGACATTTGAGGACATCTGAGGGAGGTTTCAAAATAATTAGGGACTTTGTGTGGTGGATAGTAATAGTGGAGGTTATTTAAAGATCATTGGTCATTTCTCTGGAAACTTGGATAAGTAATGATGGGTTCATGCTTCCTTGTAATAACTAAACAAACCACAGACTGAGTTATGATATGCCATAAATATTCAAATCTGTTGAATGGCATTTTTTTTCTTTAGTTATTATTAATAGTGATTTGTCTACAGGTTTTTCTTTAGTTTTGCAATATCTGGAGAACATAGCTGTTATAGAATTTGTTTCGGCAACAATAAAACTAATGCATTTGCACCAATTAGATTTACTAGATATTTCCCTTGTTATCCCTGACAGAGTTAATCTGTTACCAGGCCCTCAAAAGAGCTGTTTATGGATTAACAAGAAAGAATCCCTTATTGATTCCTGAAAAGAAAAATCAATCAAAACGATTTACATACAAGCGTTCCTTTTTTCTGAGAGTTTCACCAGCAACACCAAGAAGTGAGGAAACGTTTGATTTGTTAGGTTGTTAATGTGAATAATAGTAATACTGGCATGAATTTATGTACATTGTAGAACATTTGACAGTTGGTAAGTTAATTAAAAATCCTTAATTCCTCGTTTTCCCCCTTGCAGTTTGTTCAAAAATGGAACTCTCAATAAATTGCCTCTGGTGATAACATAGCTGTTTAATTTAATGGAGCTATTATTAATCTCCTTGTGTATCTGGTGTGGTGAGATATTTTATTGTCTTGCTGATGACATTGTTAAGTTTGCTATAGACAGGAATTTTACCTTATGTTTTAATTAATAATGCAAATTACTTTAAGGCTAGTAATTCTGTTATTTCTAAGTATTTTTTTGTGCAGGTGCATATATGAATAATTGCTTTCATCCACGAATTTACATAAAATACATCATCACTTTAATTTTGATTTTTTTAAAAAAAAAATTCTGTTTGCTGAGAAAAAAATTCATCATTCAATCTTTTGCTTGCATCATCTTTGTGCTTCCAAATTCAAATTGGATAAAGTATCGATATTGAGCTGTTTTGTGTTGTCTGTGCATTTCTGTATCGCTGTGAAAAGTTGGGCACATAAGGGAGACCTGGAGAGGCCAACTGCTTTCACAAGTAAACTTTGTTGTTGTTTCCTAAAGTTAATAAGGTATTCAGGCAAAATACTAAAAGATTTTGATTTCTGTTAAATTAGAATACACTGTTTAAATGGATTGCTTGAAAATATACCAAATGCTATTTCAAAATAAAATACATATCATCTAAATGTCAATCATATAAACTGTTATTTTTATAGAAAATTAATCCAATCATAAATAAATTTGATTTATGCATTTCCTTGGATTTTAATGCTTTGGTTTAAAATATATTCAGTACTAAAACTCATAACTATTTATGTTAGTGGAGCACAGAAAGTCAACGCATGTAAATATTAGTTTATAATTTGGTTTTAATGATCACAAATTATCAAATACATGTGAAATATTTGATTGTTATATCAGTACTTTAGATAATGCTATCTTATGTTTCTGAGCATTTTTGAATAGTGACATGAACACAGTATAGCAAATCACTGTTTTCCACAGCTGTGATAGCCAAATGCACAACTATGATGCATACAGAGGTGTTTCTTTTTTGTTGATGGAAGAGCTATGGAGTTGGTGCTATGTGCATTTGAAATATATGCAAAGTTTAAGATTTATTTCAAAATTAACATCATATCATAGGTAGTCGCTACAAAAATTGAGTTTGAAATTTGTTCATAAACTTTATTGCTATGTCCTAGGTATACCGACATGTCTCAAATTATTACTAAGGATGACAGTGCACACACACTATAGATTTACAATGTACTCACAGCTATCAGTAGATAAGATGCAATAGATGATTTAATTAGGGTAACTATTGATGTTAATCTTTATATCTACTAAACTAGATCAAACCCTTTACATGCACAGATGCCAAGCAGTTCTGTAAAATGTTCTGTACATATTCATTCAGTGATGTTTGATTAACATCTGTGGCTATCAAAAAGGAAAGATAAGTAAATACATTTAAAAGTTGACATGCTTATTCTTGGGAAAAATCCTGTTTGATTAGTCTTCTTTTTAGAATCAATTACCCTTTATCAAATATTTTTTATTTCTTTTAAATGTCTCATTCTGTTTGCTTCTAGGGAGACTTAATACTGCAGAGTGATTATGTCATTGAAGCTGTCACCAAAATGGCAATGACTGGGAAGAAGCAGAACAGTGTGAAAGTTGTGCCAGATGGCAGGTGAGTTTAAAGTTAAATGACCATAAAAGTTTTCTGATGATGAGTTTTGCTAAGACTGGTGTTTTCTTTGAGAATGGCTGCCAGGCTCTGAACTTTCTGAGTGTCCAATTCTTGTTTAATCTCTTAGAGTTTTTAACCATCATAAAAGTCTTAAAGTTTTGAGGCTAGCTGAGTATTAACAGTGGTCTTTGTACTATGTTTTTGTTTGAATGTTCTCTACCAACAAGGTGCTTTGGATATCATCTGATAGTCATCTTTCTTTTTTAGTATAACACATGATCTCACCAGTGGAAAACAGGGCACCATTGAATTCTCAAAGGGAACTACTTATGCAGTCAAGAAGGGCAAAAATGGACAGTTGACTGTGGTAAGTTTGTCAGGATATAATTCTTTACTAAAGCTCAATCTAAAAACATTGACCAAGGGACATTTGATTG